>CAWUFW010001150.1:2540000-3114392 GCA_963921515.1 Calotriton arnoldi | reverse complement strand
GACCCCCAAGGTGAAGGTGATGGCAGCCCTACACTTCTTTGCCACCGGTACCTTCCAACATACTGTGGCGTCTGCTGGTGGGATGTCACAGACCATGTTCAGCCGTGTGCTCCGCGATGTTTTGGCGGCAATGTTGCTCTTCCTGAACCGGTACATCTATTTCCCTAGACTGCGACGACTCACTGACGTGAAGAGTGACTTTTATGCCCTGGGGAGGATGCCGCATGTCATTGGCTCCATTGATGGGACACATGTGGCTTTGGTACCACCACAGGCCCAGGAGCAGGCCTACAGGAACCGCAAGCACTACCACTCGGTCAATGCACTGGTGGTGTGTCTTGCAGACATGACCATCACACACGTGTGTGCCCGTTTCCCTGGTTCAGCACACGATGCCTTTGTGATGAGGAGTAGTCGCATCCCCAGGATGATGGCACAGATGCAGAACCAGCGTGCCTGGCTTGTCGGTGTGTACTGACTTTGTGCCATTGTGTGTGATCTGATCTGTAGTATTCCGCCCACTTTTCCAAGTCAGCTGATGTGCACTTGTCTGTCCGTAGCTGACTCGGGATACCCCAACATGCCGTGGTTGCTGACACCCCTCAGGAACCCTGTGACACCTGCCCAGATGCGCTACAATGAGGCACATGGTCGGACCAGGAGAGTGATTGAGCGGACCTTTGGTCTCCTGAAGAGCCGCTTCCGCTGCCTGGACAAGACCGGAGGGTCCCTCCCATATGCCCCTGCGAAAGTGTGCAAGATTATCATCGTCTGCTGCATGCTACACAACCTGGCAGTGCGGAAGGAGTTGCCTCTCATCCAGGATGACGATGACCAACATCCGCCACCTGTGGAGGATCCTGGCCTGGACCACGATGCCAGTGACGATGATGATGATGATGATGATGATGGTGATGGTGATGTCCGCACACAGCTCATCACCAACTTCTTTAGCTGAATGTGAGTATCCTGAGGTGTCATGTGAATGATGTGAGTTGGCATGATGTGTGGGTGGTGCTCTGGTGCTGTTGGAGTGTGTCCATGGGCTACTTGACAGGATGTGTGTTGCGATGTGTGGTGACAGGTGGGCTGTACTCCCCAACAGTGTTGACATGCTAACTTGGTTCTGGGTGGGTATCTTGTAACATGTATTGTGCATGAGTTTTGCTGATCTGTCCTGTACTGCATTGCTTTTGACTGTGTGTCATTTCTGTCCTTCACAGGGTACTTTCAGATTCGTTTGGTCAACTGTGTCCACCGACGACGTGATTGCACATCCAGGCTGGTAGCTGTTGTGTCCCTACAGGTGATGTGCGCCACACCCATGGACTTCCTTCCGTCTACAGTTGTTGACTGTGTGCCCGCTACCAGGTGGGGTTACCTTGCATCTGTAGTGGTTACGGCATGTTGCTACTGTGTAATAAACCTGTGCTTCACTTAGTGATGTGCGTTGTCTGTGGTCACACATTTGACTGCCATTTGCTTACTGCACCTGTGGGCTACTTGACTACAACTGGGAATGGGTGTGGTGTCTGTGCATTGCACCGTCTTCCCTGGCAACATCAGTGTAGGCAATGAGTCAGATGGCCTAGGTGTGTATGTGTTGTGTACCCCTGGTGGTGTGTCTCCCTCATATGTGTCACGTTGCCTGTACTCACATGCCTGTGTTGTCCTTGCTGTTGCAGTTCGCATACACAGTGTAATTTTGCAGTTCATCATCCCCATAACAGCACCCACGTTGGAATCACGACAGAGGCAAGTATGGTGTATTAGTGTGTTTATTGTGATACATCTGTGTTAATAGTGCATAGGATGGGTTGTGCTGTACATGAATCTTGCAATCCCAAGTTCCTAGGTGAATTGAAAGTCCAGGTAGACAGGATCCCCAGTATCGGGGCCACAGTTGTCTGACACATTGTTCCAACTTGTACTCCCCATGCAATGTGTGGGAGTAGTGTTGCCATCAACAGGGTGAACAGTCTGTGCACAAAGGCGAAAATCCAGAACAGGTTCAGGCTTCCTGGGAGTTGCGCTTGGCCATCAGCCTCTCACTTTCCCCTCCTCGGACGACCCCTCTTCTTGGGGGGGGCCCTCAAGTGCAGGCTGCTGCGGTGCAGGGGACTCTCCGCCAGAGTCCTCCTCCTCCCTGTGGCAGTTGCAGTTTGTTCGGTACCAGATGTTGTTGGCACACAGGGAGGTGTGGACTGGTTGCTGTTCATCTGGCGGAGGCATTGTAAAATGTCCCTGTGCACCGCCGTCATCTCATGTAGTACATCCCACTTGGACTCCACGCGGGACATGTGGGAGTCCACACGTGACATGTGTGACTCCACGTGGGACATGTGGGAGTCCAAGCGGGCATGATGGGCAGCCTGCTGCTGTTTGATGTCTCTGAGGAGCCCCACTACCTGGCTGAGCTCTCCGGTGCTGGACTGGTACGCATCAGCTATGCGTACCAGTTGTGGGTCTTCATGCACACCAGCAACGTCTGCAAGCAGCGACCTCTGTCTCCCACCCCTCCCACCACCCCTGCTGACATGTGCAGTGTGTGCAGTTGCACGCACAGATAACCCTGGTCCACCTTGGGGTTGGTGGTGGTGGTGGTGTCCATGGCCCCAGGTTGGTCCAGGGTCACTGCGCTGGTGTTGCTCCTTATTCTGTCCATGTCGGCAGGGATGGTATTCGTGGTGACAGTCGTTGGAGGGTGGGTGCAGGGGGTGCAGCTGGTGGACCTGCTGGTGCTGCAGCTGGTGGTCCTGCTGGTGCAGCATGTTGACTTGCACCGGATGTGCCAGGTTGTTCATCGTCCGAGGAGGACAAAGGCTGTACGACGCCAGTGAGCTCGGCATCCTCTTGAGCCTGGGACTGGGACTCCTCAGCGTCTGCTGCTGTGTCCCTATCATCACCTGTTTTTGGGAGACACAAACAATGTATGTCATGTTTCTGCAGGCATCAGTGGTTGACACACCTGACAGTTGTGACTGTGCCTCGGGGTGCGGGCCTGTACATTGTATTGTCCTAAGTCGTCACAGTCAGGGGTTGATATTGGTGTGGCACATTGTCCTGCATTATTTGGGCATTTCTATGTATTCTCTGGGGTGTGAACATGGTCTGCATTGATTGTGTTTGGTTGACAGCCAGACCTCCTTCCCACCCACCCACCCAGCCAGTCAGTTATCCCACCATGGAACGTGCTTGCATTGCAGGGAGTGGAAGTTGTCTCTCAGGATGTCAGTCAGTGGTGTCCTGCTGTTTGTTGGTGCACAGTTGGCAGCAGGGCCTTGTGCTCCCCACAGCAGTAGCCAGTGTCAGCCATCTTGTGAGTCCTTCTCCACTCCCTGTGATGTGAGCATGGTTCAGGGTGGTGTTGATGGGCCAGTTGTGAGGCTGAGCGATGTCTGTGACTACGACTCCCATCATGCTATTGCCTCCACCCCCCTTCCCAGCATGCCCATGCTTCCTTCCTTTTGACTCTGCTTCCCTGTGGGGTGGGCTGGCTGTGCTGACAGGATGGCTGGGAGTGTTGTCCTGGCAGTTGTTTGGCTAAGAGTCCCAAGAGTGTCCCTGTGC
Source organism: Calotriton arnoldi (assembly GCA_963921515.1). Taxonomy (NCBI): domain Eukaryota; kingdom Metazoa; phylum Chordata; class Amphibia; order Caudata; family Salamandridae; genus Calotriton; species Calotriton arnoldi. The sequence goes on along the minus strand of CAWUFW010001150.1, from coordinate 3,110,822 downwards.
TTCACACAACATAACCCAGGGTGGTGGTGCTTTGTGGGATCTTGTGTTAGGATGGAGGGCATTGCATTCTACCAGGTGGGTACTGTGGAGTTTGTGTTGGGGGGGGGTGAGGGGAGGTGCTGGTGACTATAGTCAGTGCTGCAAGTCCCCCTTCCCACCCAGCCAGATATCCCACCATGGAACGTGCTTGCATTGCAGGGAGTGGAAGTTGTCTCTCAGGATGTCAGTCAGTGGTGTCCTGCTGTTTGTTGGTGCACAGTTGGCAGCAGGGCCTTGTGCTCCCCACAGCAGTAGCCAGTGTCAGCCATCTTGTGAGTCCTTCTCCACTCCCTGTGATGTGAGCATGGTTCAGGGTGGTGTTGATGGGCCAGTTGTGAGGCTGAGCGATGTCTGTGACTACGACTCCCATCATGCTATTGCCTCCACCCCCTTCCCAGCATGCCCATGCTTCCTTCCTTTTGACTCTGCTTCCCTGTGGGGTGGGCTGGCTGTGCTGACAGGATGGCTGGGAGTGTTGTCCTGGCAGTTGTTTGGCTAAGAGTCCCAAGAGTGTCCCTGTGCTTCACACAACATAACCCAGGGTGGTGGTGCTTTGTGGGATCTTGTGTTAGGATGGAGGGCATTGCATTCTACCAGGTGGGTACTGTGGAGTTTGTGTTGGGGGGGGGTGAGGGGAGGTGCTGGTGACTATAGTCAGTGCTGCAAGTCCCCCTTCCCACCCAGCCAGCCAGATATCCCACCATGGAACGTGCTTGCATTGCAGGGAGTGGAAGTTGTCTCTCAGGATGTCAGTCAGTGGTGTCCTGCTGTTTGTTGGTGCACAGTTGGCAGCAGGGCCTTGTGCTCCCCACAGCAGTAGCCAGTGTCAGCCATCTTGTGAGTCCTTCTCCACTCCCTGTGATGTGAGCATGGTTCAGGGTGGTGTTGATGGGCCAGTTGTGAGGCTGAGCAATGTCTGTGACTACGACTCCCATCATGCCATTGCCTCCACCCCACTTGCCAGCATTCCCATACTTACTTGCTTTTGTGTGGAGTTCAGTGGGTGTGGGTGTGAGGGCAATGGCAAGATGGCTGACAGTGGTGTCCTGCTGTTGGTTGGTGTGCAGTACCCAGCATGCCCTTGTGCTCCCCACGACACAGCAACAGTGTCAGACATCTTTGATGGGCCTTTCCACTCTCTGTGGGATGTGCATGCGTGAGTGTGAGCTTGCTGGGCCATGTGGTGGGGGATGTAGGGCTGTGACTACGACTCCCATCATGCTATTGCCTCCACCCCCTTCCCAGCATGCCCATGCTTCCTTCCTTTTGACTCTGCTTCCCTGTGGGGTGGGCTGGTTGTGCTGACAGGATGGCTGGGAGTGTTGTCCTGGCAGTTGTTTGGCTAAGAGTCCCAAGAGTGTCCCTGTGCTTCACACAACATAACCCAGGGTGGTGGTGCTTTGTGGGATCTTGTGTTAGGATGGAGGGCATTGCATTCTACCAGGTGGGTACTGTGGAGTTTGTGTTGGGGGGGGGTGAGGGGAGGTGCTGGTGACTATAGTCAGTGCTGCAAGTCCCCCTTCCCACCCAGCCAGATATCCCACCATGGAACGTGCTTGCATTGCAGGGAGTGGAAGTTGTCTCTCAGGATGTCAGTCAGTGGTGTCCTGCTGTTTGTTGGTGCACAGTTGCCAGCAGGGCCTTGTGCTCCCCACAGCAGTAGCCAGTGTCAGCCATCTTGTGAGTCCTTCTCCACTCCCTGTGATGTGCGCATGGTTCATGGTGGTGTTGATGGGACAGTTTTGGGGCGGGCAATATGTGTGACTGCGACTCCCATGATGCTATTGGCTACACTGACTTGGCCAGCATATACAGAATTCCTTCCTTTGAGTGGTCTTCACTGTGTGTTGGTGTTGTTGTGGTGGCTACATGTGTGGATGTGTGTGTTAGTTCTATTTGTGCCACTGCCTAGCTGTAGTTGTGGTTGTGTTTGTACATGTGTTGGCACAGTTGGATGTGACTTTTTTGATGGCATGTGTTGTGTTTATCTGACTGACATACACATTTTGGGATGATTCTGTTCTAGTTGCTGTGTAATTGCTATGAGTGCATGGTTTGACTCTCCCTTGACAGTGATGTGTGTGTTTTGTGGCAGTTTATTGTGTACATTTGTTGTGTACTCACCAGGCTCTGGGATGTCCTCTAGTCCATATACGCTCACTGGCGGAAGGATGGCCCGCACCTTCTCCTCCCAGGGCCTGAGGTATATTGGCTTGGCAGGAGGGCCACTGCCGGTGTGTTGGCTGTTGATGTAGTCTTTCTTCAGCATGTCCCGTACCCTCCTGCGCACGTCATACCACCTGTTCTGGATGTCCGTCTTTGTGCGCCGACATGGTGATTGGGCGTTCACCCTGTTGATGATCCTCTCCCACATCTTGGTTTTCTGCGACATGGGGGTCTGTTGGACCAGAGTGCCAAACAGCTGTGGCTCCACCCTGAGGATCTCGTCTACCATGACTTCCAATTCACTATCTAGGAACTTGGGATTCTTCTTGGGGGGCATGGTGATGGGTGGTGATGGTGGGTGATGTGTGTGTTGGTGTGCAGGTGAGGGTGTGTGGGTGTGTGTTGTGCTGGGTGTATGTGAGGTAGGTATTTGTTGGTGTGCTGATGGTGTGTGGCTTGTGTGAGGGATGAGCCATGGGTGTGTGGTTGCTTTCTCTTGGGTGCTGGCAGTGGAATGACATTTGCAAAGGCTCATGGTAGTGATTTGTGTCCTTTATATAGGTGGAGTTGTGGGTGTGTCTTTGTTCTCTGTCCCCACCCCCCAGTATTTATTGGCTTGGTAATTGCTTGTTTGGCCTTTTTTGGTTGATTTTTCCTTTGTGCTGTTTGTGTATGTTGGAAACGTTCTTGTGACCGAGTCGGACCCTGCATTGGTCTCGTACGGTGTTTTCCGTTTCGTTCACGCTGTGTTTGTGCAGTTTTCTATGCTGCGTACGCGTCGGTCGCGGTGTATTGTGTTGCTTCGGCTCGGTTTTGTATGCGTGTCGGTCGTACGGCTTGTCCTCCGTCCGACTCGGTCGTGTTTTTCGCGCCTTGCATCGTACTTTGCGGTTTGGAGTTGGCGGGTACGATTCGGTCGGATTTGTTCCGGGTGCGTGTCGGTCGGTTGGATTCGCGTGTTTTTCCGGCCGGATTGCTATTTTCCGAGCGGCTCGGTCGGTCGGCTTGGTTTCCTAACGTGTCGGTCGGATTTATCGCGGCTTGCATCGTACTTGGCGTGTCGGGCGCCACTGGTACGTGTCGGTCGGTAATTTTTCCGGCTCCGAGTCGGTCGGTGCTTTTTCCGGCCCGAATCGGAATCGACCCCATAGTGTGTTAAAAATACAAAACCACTCAAGGTATCTCGAATAGATTCTTCTGCCAAAGTATAGCATCTGAAAGCAGGAATTTGACTGCATTTTCCATGCTGAGTTCTCAAAGGCAGTTCTGTCGATTGCCTCAGGGGAATAAGAATAGCCCTGGGCTCTTTTCAGCCTGGGTGAAAGAATTTCTACAAAATGTTAATGACCAGTCATTGTCCTATGTCGATGACATATATTTGACGGATGATGACCTTTCAGTAAACTTGACAAGAGTAGATCACATAGTTGTGGGATTTGCTCACATCGACTACAAATTTAATTTAAAAAAAATCAAAGATTGCCCATCTCAATGTCCTATTTTTGGGATGCGAGCTGTCAAGTGAAGGCAAAAGCCTGGCGATGCACTTCTGAGAGAAGTGTGCGCTACTACAACCAACTATGCTGAAGAGATTACAATCCATATTGGGATTCCTAAATTTTGTCAGAACTTACATTCCAGATTACGCAGAATGGGTTAAACCGTTCTACAAATTGATTCATTCAGACTTTTTAAGCACATAAAGGACCACTGAACACACACAAATATTATGTTCAGTACAAGCTGACATGCTAGCTTCAAAACACTTACACACAAGTGTAAACACAACAAACCTGGTGATCCGTATAATTGCGGGGGTATCAGTGTATACATATGTTACGTTCAATGAAGGTGACACAGTACCGATTGCATACAACTCGCATTTATATACTAATGTAGAAATGCATTTTGCACCGACAGAATAAATACTCATAGCAGTATAGACTGCTGTGATGAGAAAGCGAGCATTGGCTCAGGGTAAACAAATATTTGTCATGACCCCGGTGCTGACCTTATAGGCCATCACAAAGGCCAGCATTCTGAATGCTACAGCATTACATCCACGATGGATACAGTGGGCCAACCCTCTTATCGCAACTGATGTAGACGACAGATTTGACTCTTCCTTATTAACACAGGCTTTTCTGTAATACAAACATGAATATCATCAGCCTAATGAAGTCATGCCTCTAGATCAATATGATTAAATAATCTCTACTGATGGTTCTGTCCAGCCTGCCGTAGGGACAAAGAACCAATGATCCGCAGCATGCGCTGCAATAAAAGGTTGCATGCAGGATGGAGAATTACACCCTGAAAAAACCTACATGCAGTCACTTGGTGACTGCACCGCGCAGTTGGCTGAACTGTGAGCTTTAATTCTGGCACTTGAGAATATAGATCCTAAATTCCCCATACTAATTGTGTGTGATTCGTATTATTGTGTCCATTTTTATCATGTATACTACTGGAGCCAAAATGGATTCAGAGACTCTAAAGGGTGCACAATTAAGTACAAGATGCTTTGGGAACAATTGGCAAAGCTGAAAGAACGCTTGTCACGGACTCCTGTAATACATACATTGAGTCACCAGCGTGCAGGCACACATGTTGCAGGGAATTCCATGGCTGATGAAGCCACAAAAGCAACAGTTCAACCTGCTGCTGTTGCTGCAATAACTTGTTCAAGTACGAGAATAGATAGAGACTTCATGCTGGCTGGCAGTGCGGCACGCAATGACACCCACCTGCTGAAAGGCTTTCCACTCAAGTACTCCTACAAGTTAATTCCTGGAGTAGGGGATAGAGTAATACCAAATTCAGAACGCATGATAGGTTTAATTCTGGAAGCACATGAGGGTCTTGCATCTGCACACGCAGGGGGTGCGCAGTCAAAATATCATTTTTTTTATATCGACCTACACTAATATCGAGTTTTTAATATCGTAGGGACAGAATATCGATGTCAAGAATATCGGTGACCAGAATATCGACCTTAAGGTAAATAATATCGTTTTTTTTTATATCGAAGTAAGTAATATCGAAGTAAGTAATATCGAAGTAAGTAATATCGTTAGCAAAAATAATGTTGTTAATAATATCGATATTTATATTAGTGTTATGTATTTTACTATGTATTTTATATGTATGTTTAACATTTTTTGTAATGTATTTTTATTATTTTTAAATATATGTATTAAATGTTTAGAAATTAGTAATTTTTTTAAAGTAAATTTTGCGTTTTAGTATCAGAGCGGGTTGTGGGTTTATAGGGGAATAGGGTGGGAAGTAATTTAATTATAATTAATTAATTAATTAATATGTTTTTATTTATTGTTATTGATTATTAATTTATTGTTAATTAATTACTAATTGGTAATTAATTTTTATTAATTGATTAATTTATCATTATATTAATTATAATCAAAACAAAAAAAGTATTTGTTGTTAATTAATTTATTGTTAATTAATTATTAATTGGTAATTAATTTTTATTAATTGATTAATTGATAATTAAATTAATTATGTTAATTTTTATGTGTAGCGGGTTGTGGGTTTATAGGGGAATAGGGTGGGAAGTAATTTAATTATAATTAATTAATAGTTTTTTATTTATTGTCATTGATAATTAATTTATTGGTAATTAATTATTAATTGGTAATACATTTTTATTAATTGATTAATTTATAATTATATTAATTATAATTAATTTATTATTATTTTTTATTTGTTATTGTTAATTAATTTATTGGTAATTTTTTAATAATTGGTAATTAATTTTTATGGATTGATTAATTGATAATTACATTAATTGTGTTCTTTTTTATGTGTAGCGGGTTGTGTGTTTATGGGGGAATAGGGTGGGAAGTAATTTAATGTTATTTAGGTAAATATTACATTTATTTTATTGGTATTTATTATAAAAAAAATGTTAATTATTAATATGTTATTTATTTTACAAAAATTATTTAATTAATAAGTATGTTAATTTAACCCCTATGCTATCCTACATTTTCCACACTGTTACACTCACTGGAGTTGGAATATTAATTTTAACCCCTACGCTATCCAACACTTTCCCTACTGTTGCACTCACTGGAGTGGGAATAGTAATTTTTACCCCTATGCTATCCAACACTTTCCCTACTGTTGCACTCACTGGAGTGGGAATAGTAATTTTAACTCCTACGCTATCCAACACTTTCCCTACTGTTGCACTCACTGGAGTGGGAATAGTAATTGTTACCCCTACGCTATCCAACACTTTCCCTACTGTTGCACTCACTGGAGTGGGAATAGTAATTTTAACCCCTATGCTATCCAACACTTTCCCTACTGTTGCACTCCCTGGAGTGGGAATAGTAATTTTTACCCCTACGCTATCCAACACTTTCCCTACTGTTGCACTCCCTGGAGTGGGAGTAGTAATTTTAACCCCTACGCTATCCAACACTTTCCCTACTGTTGCACCCACTGGAGTGGGAATAGTAATTTTTACACCTACGCTATCCAACACTTTCCCTACTGTTGCACTCACTGGGGTGGGAATAGTAATTTTTACCCCTACGCTATCCAACATTTTCCCTACTGTTGCACTGTTTGGAGTTGGAACAGTAATTTTATTACCTCCGCTATCTAATATTTTTTGTATTTTTTTAGTTAATGTAGTATATAATTAATTTTAAAAAGATTAAAAATAATTTAAATTTTTTAAATTTGTTATATATATTTATTTAATTTTTATTTATATTATTGTTTTATGTGTATAGATGTATTTCTAATTTATATGATATATATATTTTTTTATAAGTTATTAAAATAATTATTAAAAATTATTAGTAAGTATATATATTATATATTATATGTATATGTTTAATTTATTTTTACATTACATATATATTACTTATAATTTTTAAACATTTTAAAATATTTTTAACTATGTTTATTTTAATTATATGTATTATTTACTTTATTTTACATTATTTTTTTAACTTAAATAAAAAACGATATTTTTAACAACGATATTTTTGACATCGATATTTTTTTTGTGATATTTTTGTACTTACCATAATGTAGATAGGATGTCGATATTCTTGACTTCGATATTCTTGCGTCGATATTTCTGTAGGTCGATATTCTGACCTTCGATATTCTGTCAGTGATTCCACGCAGGGGTGGCGGCTACAATTTCTCTATGGCAGCAACTCTATTGGTGGCCAGGTCTCTACAAATAGACCAATGACTTTGTCATTAAATGCATCATCTTCTAGCAGATTAAGGGTTCCAGATGAAGGGTTCCACTGTAGCACGCCCACCACAGACACCTGTACTCATTTCAAACAAGCCTTTCACTTGTGTTTATATGGATCACTGCGGCCCCTTAACATCAGATGGGGCTTACAGGTACATTTTGGTGGCAGTGGATTCCTGCTTTCTGTACCTATGGGTCTGGCCACAGCAGTCGACTGATGCCTGGACTGTTGTAAAACATCTGCAAAGTCTTTAATGGGACATATGCAGTTGGCGCATTACATTCTGACCACGGTCCGGCGTTTGCCTCCAGGGCTTACAAAGATGCCATGGGAAGTTTGGTTGTGACCCTGCTGTATTCCTCACTGTACCTTCTCAACACAAATTAGGTAGTGGAGAGGAAAAAATGGGACCTAAAGCTGTCTTTAACAGCAAGGGTACTAGGCTCAGGTCGCAGTTGGGTCTGTCACCTATATGGGTTCCAGAGGGGGGTGAACAATCTGCCTAGAAAATCCCTGGGTGGTTGGGCTCCCTATGAGATACTGTTTGGGGTTAAGACGTGGGTCCCAGACCTCGACACTACCATACAGGAAATCCCCATGGAAGCTGCACTCAGTAATGAGGCTTCCACCCCGTGGCTGGGGACAGTAAACAACAATGAAGTATCCCTTCTACCTGTTTCTACAACATCTACTATACAATTGACTTGTACAGAAACACAAATTTCATTTCGGACTTCTGACACAAATGCTGTTTACTTCAATGTACCACAGATCGAATCACCTCCCAGTTCTAAACAACTTGCAGAGCTGCCAAAAATAGATCGGACTGCCTCTGGCTACTTTAAAGACTTTTATGACTTCGCTTCAGATTCATTGGATTCGCCTGCACCTCCACCTCTCCCTTTCCGGCTGAGACTGTGTGCTTTCTATCTTTGGCTGAAGAAAACGTACTTTGTTCCTCCATGACTATACCTTTGGATTACAATTTTGTTACTTTTCCTGGTCCTTTGAATTAGTTTGGCGACAGTTTTTTTCTTGCTTCTGAATGGACACTACCTGCTAGAACGCTCTGCTATACAACTGGTGAACTTGGCTTTAACACCACATTCCTCATCACACAAAGGGGCCGATTCCGATTCGGGCCGGAAATTACTCCGACCGAGCCGGACCCGGAGAGATTTCCGACCGAATCGGACCCGTGCAGTCCGACCGAACGAGTACGATGCGTCCGTATGTTATCGGACTCGAGTCGGTCGGACTCCCATTGAAGTCAATGGGAGCCGGTCGTACAACGCGTACGCGGGCTCCCATTGCCTCAATGGGTGCGAGTCGGACAAGGGCGCCCCCTACAGCGGGTACGCGGCGAAGCGATTCGCGCCGTACACGCACATGTAGGGGGGACCCATTGGTCCCCCCTGTGTGCGACTCGCGCGGCTACGCGTACAGGGGGGTCCGACACGGACCCCCGAAGTACGGCTCCGACTGCTCTTTCGAGCCGGACGGCGCGGCTCGGTCGGACTGCTCGCGGCGCGCATCGTACTTACCCGGCCGGGAAACGTCTCCATTGCGCGGTGCGAGTCGAGTCCGAGCGAGTCGGTCGGAGCGGTTCGTGCCGGGAGCGAGTCGGTCGGAGCGGTCGGGACGCCCGGACGAGTCGGTCGGCGATTTCGCATCGTACTCGCTCGGCCGGACCCGCGTACGGTTCGGTCGGGAAACAGGGCTCCGAATCGGATCCGGTAAAGCCGAATACGATTCGGAGCCCTACCGGCCGAGATCGGAATCGGCCCCAAAGTGTGAAGAGTCCTTTCCTGGGTGAACATTTCAGCTGTTCTGGTTCCTGATGGAATTGTTTGGGATAGGGTGTTGTATGATGTGTTTGGTCCTATAGAACTCTTGCAAATACCATATGTATTTCGTATTTCTTTAAATGACATTATCATCCCTAGTACTCTCTCTGATGATTGGGATATAGACATAGTGCATGAAATGCTAGAAGATCTTGGAAATTCTACAGTTTTTTCTTCTGAGGATATGTACGAACGCATGACTAACTATGATGAAATGTTCTGTTTTCAGCATTACGGTCACTACTTCTTGCATAAAGGAAGTGCTCCAAATGCAGTATTTAATTATACACAAAGGGAACACTGCCCTACACCACCACGGTGTAGTTCAAAAACCTTTGCACAGAAGTTTTCTTATTTTTCTAGTTATGACACAACAGTCTCTGCGTCTTATTATTATAATCTTGTACTGTCACCTGCAAAGAAAAATATGCTAACGGATACCAAGCTGATATATTCTGCATGTTTTCCTTCCCAGCTGTCCACACAAGGGTTTGACTTTTGGAGGCAAATGGTAGATATAAAATCAATATGGGGAACTAAGGACTGGCAGGTTCAGGGAAACAAGCCTTTGTTTAGAGTATGCCTTATACCACATCAGATGATTTTCCTGAACAAAACTGTGCAACAAACTTCATGCCCTGGTTTAGCTAAAATCAAGGATTTGCACACACCACGCATTCCCACATTTTCACGTTTGCACACTGGCAGCAGTTTACAAAATATAAGGAGGATACACTTGACTCCGTGCTACGCAATGGTTCGTACAATTTATCAGATACCAATTGGCAATGATGGTTAGTGTGGCCGTTAGACACTAACGGATGTCAGACATGGTTCCTGGGTAACACCAAAGGTTTCAAGATCAGCAGGCCTGGCCTGCGTTACGTGCAGACAGAACACTCAGGGGTGGTAACAACTTACAGTGTTGAGAAGTTGTGCCTTGACTTTCTAAAGACTTCAACATTGTGTCAGGTGAAACGACACTTGTCTCTTCTGTCTGATGACATTGAATTACAGGATTTTTTACTAGGTCCTCAAAAACCACATCAAAAGTGCTTCTTGTATGCAATATACAATGAAGTGTTGAAAGTTTCTCAGCAGGAAGCTGCTGAAAGACTGCACAGGATTGACAGAGCTAATTTAGAAAAGGCTGTAGCAGTGGTAGGTAATGGTATGATTACCTTGTCTTTCAAGACATACTCTCTGGGCAACATTGTGTTGGCAGCAACAGACATTATACAACATGACATGTCTGCATTACAATATGGGCAGTCGCAGCTTAGATCAATCATGCTGCTGAGTTGGACACTTCAGACACTTCGTTCTGGTCACCTACCATTGAGACATATTAATGCCACCAGCCTGTTTTCCCCATACAACCGTACAAAACAGCAAATGCAAGGATGTGACATCCACTGTGGTACACATAGAGAAGCTGGAAAAATTTCCTTTCACTGTTGCTCAAACTCCATCCGTGGATTGGATAATCCACGGCTTTATTACTCTGTCAATTTTGACATTTTACTTTCAATACTGTCTACAACACCATCAAGCGGGCAGATATGAAGCACTAGGAGAAGGGTATGTCAATGAGTCATGCCTTTTAAGTTCTGTTGTCGGAATAGGGAGACTGAGGCCTTTTTAGCACTTCTGACTGCGAGAAACTTTAAGTCATTCCTTAGTGCATAAGGATGTTTTGCTTCATTTTTTTTTTTTACGGAGTTTTATATAGCGCAAACTTGACCTGAAGGTATCGGGTATCAGAGTGCTTTATACGAGAACCAGTTGCGTTTCATGAGGACACATTCATTTTTGTTAGGCACGGGGAGATTAAGTGATTTACCCAGAATCACAGGATGCCGAGACTCGAACCCGGTTCCCCAGATTTGAGGTCGACCACCCTAGCCGTTAGGCCAACTCCTCTCCCCTTCATGGGGCTTGTAACGCATCCATGGCAAACTGATCTTGCTACTTGAAAGATTCCCCAGCGGCTGTGATCCATCTGGCTTTCAGATTGCTCTCTAATGGGAGTTATTTGATGTTGAACGATCAAGGTTGCTGTGGCATGAAACCGGGCATAGTCTATCTTGTTACGGTTTCTTTCGTTGCTGTACACAAGTACCGTTTCAACCTACCCGTACAGTTGAGGGGGGTGACGCTTTGGCCTTCGATCAAGTTTTTGAACTTACGCTTTGACGCTTTGACGCCTTGAGCAGACTGAAAGCCTTACTGTTTCAGAAAGATGTGGCCTTAACATCTGCAAGAGAGACATTTGATCTTCAAGTTTCAAGGCCCTCTTCAGAGATACGAACACTACTCTGCACTAATTTCCTTCCACATTTTGGAGAACTGGTGCACCATAATGTGGCCTTAACATCTGCAAGAGAGACATTTGATCTTCAAATTTCAAGGCCCTCTTCAGAGATACGAACACTACTCTGCACTAATTTCCTTCCACATTTTGGAGAACTGGTGCACCATATTTTTAATATGTCTAATACTGCGGGGTAGGGCAATTTTTCAAATGCATAGGCTTTGGTTTGGTTAGCACCTTCCAGACAGTCTTCGGAGTCATTCCATCATTTATACACTACAAGAAGATGGCCACCGTGCTGGAGCTCGCCAAAGAAGCTCCGGGGCTAGGGATTACACTTTTGTGAATATCCCTGTTTATGCCCCCCATCCACCCTTCTACTCGACATCCCTGCTTCACGAAACTCGTCTGCAACGTAACTGCATGTAGGTCACCCCTGCAAAGAAGAGATTTTGTCTAGAAACCTACTTGAAGACCGTCGGTGTTGACGATGCTCCCCGTGGACCGCCGCTGACTCGAGTGGAGATCGGAGATGAGGCTAGTCTGGAGCGGATGCCGATTCCTCTCGCAGTAGCTGCAGGTCTCAAGTCTCTCTCCTGCCGGGCACCTGGCACTGAGTCTCTTGCTTGCCTTCCCGCCGCAGTGTCGAGCTGAATGCATGGGGCCTGGAGGTGGTCCCTGAGGAGCTCTGCTGCCAGCGGAGAGTACAGAGCGTAGCTCTGGTCTTGTGGAGCTGGCTCGAAGCTGCCAAACCGCCCCTGCCAGCGTTACTGCCTGCCACCGCACCGGGAGCTTGAGTATCCGGGCCTCCTGGGTGAGGCGGAAAAGCCCACTGCTGACTATTGAGAGCATCGAGTGTCGCTAGAGGGGGCCAAAGACGGCGAAGCTGATCACGTCGTGACCGGTGTTCTACCACAGGGCTGGCAGAGACGGCGGATTGAGGCGCGTTCCCGTAGGGGATCTCCTGGGGTCCTGGATGATTCCTGCACCGGGAGTTTGAGTACACAGGCCTGCTGAGGTGAGGCGGAAGAGCCCACTGCCGGCTAATGAGGACCTTGAGTGTCTGGTCTCCCAAGGCGAAACAATTCACGTCGGGACGGGTGTCTTCCCACATGGCCTGCGGAGACGGCTGTGGAGGCGCGCTCCCATGAGTGATCTCCGGGGTCATGGATGATCCCTCGTGTGGCCGCTTCGTTGTGCTAATAGTAAGTGAGGGGGCGGGGGGGCCTACCAGCCTAGCGCTACACTGCAGAGCAAGTCGCTTCGGCTCTGCCTGCCTGCAGGCGCCGTAGGCTCTTCCTGCTTTGCTTCCAGCAGGCTGTGGTTGCCACGCGAGCCCGGTCTATTGGTGACTCCTGATGGGCTGTCCGGGTTCGGTGGGCTCGTGTGAGGTCATTGAGCGCAGAAGTGGACTTTAATGGGCGCCCATTTTGTTTCTATCTTGGATGTTGTTGTCTGACATCCATTTTGTCTCCTGCTTTGGATCCTGAAGAGGGTCGCCCCCTTAGCTCTGCAGTCCATGGAAAGAGAAATGGGCTTGATCCACACACACCATATGGCGGCCATCTTGGAGTGGTCACTGTAATTATACCCACACATGGGCCTTGCTTAGTTTGCCCCTATACCACACAGTTGGAGGTGGTTATCTACTTTAAGGACATGCTTGAAATGCCTCTCTGAACTGCCTTCCATATAAAGAGGTAAATCCATCCCTGGAACTGCCTTCAAGTCATCACGGCCTAGCCTCCTATCTTTTAGCCTCAGACATTCTGGCTCTCATGCTATTGGTCTATCCAAAGGAACCCGAAGATGTGTTGCTAGCTAGTGTGATTCAATTGCCCACCCCACCTTCACCCCTTGAACACTGAACTCCGTATACACGTCCCCGACCTCTGCCTAGACTGTTGGCCTCGACCTCTGCCTAGACTCTTGGCCTACCTGCGCCCCTGGTAACCCTCCATCTGCTAGCACACTGAACTCAGACTACACGTCCCTGATCTCTGCCTAGACTCCTGGCCTACCTACGCCTCCTATGGTAGGAGCAGACCTCTGCCCAGACTCTTGGCTTACCTGCGCCTTGCTCGGAGACAACACGTGTGCTGATATAGATCCTAAACGCTCGAACCTCATCTCTCCTAACCTGGAGCCGGCTGGCCATAACGCTTTACAAATCCTCTACCCCACAAACCTATCAAAAAAGGCAGCAAAAAACTTCAAACACAGACTACTTAAAACTCATCCGGAAACCCTCACCTCAGACCCCTTCTTCTCCATCAGAAAGGGTGATACCATAAATGACCTCATCTTCTACACTAAACGTCATGCCCAATGGCGGAAGGCCATTTACTCTTTGCTCAAGATCTCCTCTTCCCTGAAAACTCCACATGGTCTTAGACTGATGGTTGCGTCCTCATCGGCTTACAGAGCTGAAGCCACTATCTCCCTTTACAAAAACGGAACCATCCTTATACAAGCTTCAGATCGCAATCTAGTGGTATTTGACAAATTTTTCCCCACCATCTTGAATACAGTGGCTATCTGCAATCCGCCCCCCTCGGAGGGGCTGGCCCCTTAGTGGCCCCCCACTCTTCGCATAATTTATCTCCCACCTCTCCACCTCCATCCCCTGACCCCACATCTGCTCCGAAGGGCCCTCTTCTAGCTACCTCAACGCTTAATAACAATACACCCTCAATGCCCGTTGTGAATGAGCCGCGACAACACATTCATCACGTTAATCCGCATCCCCCCGCCCACTGCTAGCTAGTTTTTACTCCCCTACCCCCACTGCTCCCATCACTGCCCCGATTCTCCCCAGGAACCCTTCCCCCAGCCCATCCTGTAATCCTGACATGCCCCCACAGGCCTCCATAGGTCTCTATCCCTCCATCCCCTCCTCCCCTATCCTACCCATCCCTATGAGCATGCAGCCACAGTTCCCAGAATCCCTTCCCTCGGGGCTCATCCATTCGTCACCTGCCCTACTTTCCCCCGCCCCCACTAGCTCTCTACTGCTGCAACGTCCCCTGGACCTAGCCTCCCAATCCCATTCATACATCTCAGTGGATGGCCGACTTAACGAGATAGTACTCTGCCTACAACAACTTAAGGCAGAGGTACATAGCCTTTTACTTATCACTGAGGATCTGTCAGCTAACTCCAAACTAAGTTGCGCCACTAGGAACAATCACCATCCCTGATCGCTCCCAAATAGCGGGTGTACCTGGCTCCCTGCCCCCCCTTTACCCGGCGGACACCAGCCCACATCACCCACACACCCCATAGGTGGGCCTCCGCTCCGCACCCTAACGACCCCTCTCGCCCCTTCAGATGGAGAGCCTCCCTGTCGGATAGGGATATTCATTCCCTCCTACTTTCATATGATCCGGCATACCCCTCCACCTTATCAAACTTGCAACAAATTGAATCTATCCCCACTGATCCCTTCAGGGAACCTAGGCCAAACACCAGAACGTTAAATGTGAACAACCTCACAAGAGTCACCACCACTCTACCTACACCAACGGACACCAACATAAGTCTCAAATGCGTGTTCCTAAACTGTAGATCGGCTGTTAAACACGCTGTTGACATTGCCGACCTCATTCTTGCCCAGGATCTCGATCTTGTAATGTTGACAGAAACCTGGCTAACTGACTCAGCTGCTCCCATCCTGGACTTCTTAATGCCTCCCAATTATAATATCATTAGGTTGGACAGAACTAGTGGTCAAGGTGGAGGCATTGCATGTTTACACCGTAGCAATCGAACAGTGAAAGTACTACATGCCGACCTCCTGTCGTCCTGTGAATACCTATGCATTGAAGTGACTGGTTGCAAGAATCACTCATGCAAACTGCACACGTTTTACCACCCCCCTCGCGACAACCTTCCCTTCACAGAACAGATCATGGACATTATCTCGGCCAATGCTGATTTCCATGGCACTCAGATCTTCCTGGGAGATTTCAACCTCCACTGGAACGATGTAAATTACGTGGTGGTCAATAGCCTTAAATCCTTCCTACTTGACCTCAATCTAATCCAAATATGTGACAGCCCTACTCATATCAAAGGAGCTACCTTAGATCTTGTCATTGGTAAGCCCAACTCCATCCTCCTTGATTCGATCCTCCCATGTGATTGGACATACCACTATTGCATCACCTTCCTTATCTTGGAAGCAGTAAGAACAAGTAGAGCCCAGCCTAAGAACCCAAAACAGCTGAAAAGGTGTCTACGGAACATCAACTCGCAAAATCTGACTGCTCTCTGTGATAACATCCTGCCCCCCCGCCCCCATTGAACATGTCGGATGTCCACGACCTTACGGCCCACTATAACCACTCTATGCTTAATGTTCTGGACTCGGTTGCACCACTACAGCTTAAAAGAATTTCCTCTAAACTCTCCAAACCATGGTTTAATGATAGTCTTAATTCCGAAAGAAGAAATTTAAGACTTGCAGAAAGGCTGTGGCGGTCCCATCCCTCCCTTGAGCACCTCTACCACTTGAGATCCCTGAGAAGCATATACAATAAACGCATCAGATGCTCGAAGGTCACCTTCTTCAGAACACAACTAGACCAAGCAAAAAAACGTCCGAAAAAATTGTTCGAACTCATCAAGTCCCAAACTAATAGTCATCCTAACCCCTCGTCACTGGGTCAAGGGACACTGCCGAATTGTGAAGAATTTGCCGATTTCTTCACAGATAAGACTATTAAGATTGAAACTGATTTACGCTCTGCCCATGATCTCCTGTCGTTCAGTCCACTGTTCACCCTCCGTTCCCCAGGCTTGGCTATTACCGACTCTCTGCAGCCCTACTTCAGCAAAAACTATGCATTCTGGAGTCTGTTCCAAACCTTGGATGAATGCACTATACGGAAAATGTTGTTGACTCTGAAACCTTCCAATCACTACAACGATCCTCTGCCTGCAAACCTTTTCCCTGAAGTCAGATCCTCCTTACTAACATTGTGGACTTACGATCGTCAATGCTTCACTTGCAAGGTGCTATTCCGGAGTGCCTAAAATCGGGTCAAGTTACTCCGATTCTAAAGAAACCAACTGCGGATCCCACGGACCAGCATAACTTTCGCCCAATCTCTAACATCCCCACCTTGGCAAAGCTCCTGGAGAAATGTGTGCGTGCCCAACTCTGTAACCACATCGACCATTTCCAACTCCTGGACCAATGCCAATCTAGTTTTTGCCCGGGCCATAGTACAGAGTCTGCGCTAACGCACATTGTTGACGATGCGCTAAGAATGTTGGACCATAATGAGTCGTGCCTATTGATCCTTCTTGACCTTTCATCAGCTTTCGATACTGTCAAACACGATAACCTAATTGACCTCCTGGAACACAGGATGGGGTTGTCTGGGCCTGTACTAAACTGGTTCTCTTCGTTCCTTCAGAACAGATCCCAAAGCTTCAAGGTGAACCAATCCCTGTCCCATCCTGCTCCGGTCACTCTGGGGGTTCCCCAAGGCTCAGCACTTTCTCCCACGCTCTTTAACTTGTTCATGGAGCCTCTGACAGAAACTCTGAAAGCATCCAGCGTTAACTATCACATGTATGCGGACGATACCCAACTATACTTGAAGATCGCCTCCCCGAGGACATTCAGTCCCTCAACTCAGTTCTGCTGGATACACAAAGTTGGCTGACACGTAACCATCTGAAGCTAAATGCTCTAAAAACGGAATTCCTCCTAATCTCACCCCACAAACAATCTCCGGTCTTGGAACAATGGCTGACTCAGCTTACGGCTCTTAACTGTAGACCTCAACCCGTTGATTCGCCATCCTCCCTGGGTATTATATTAGACAAAAGTCTGAACATGCAGAAGCACATCAGTTCCCTCACCAAAGGAGCGAACTTCCAACTCAGCATCCTAAGGAAGCTCAAACCCTTTCTCCCTGCTAATGACCTAAAGGTTGCAGTGCAAGCATTAGTGATCTCAAAACTGGACTATGGTAGCGCAACGCTTTGCGGCTTGCCCAGAGTGAAGATGACTCCTCTCAGGGTGGCCCTCAATTCTGCTGCTAGGCTCATTACTGGCACTAAAAATACAACCACCTTTCCCCAGACTTGCTGGCCCTGAATTGGCTTCCATATGAAGCTCGGATACAGTTAAAAATTGCATACATGGCATACAAAGCCATCCACTTCAAGACCCCGCTGCACCTTGCTCAGAAACTGGAACTCTCATGTGGTTCGAGAGCCTCCAGAAGTGCCAACACCCTTTTGCTCAAACCACAAAAATTCAAGAAAAAAAAGACCTATAATCGAGCCTTCTCTGGTATGGCTCAGAGGATTTGGAACTCCCTTCCCCCCGAAGTCAGGGTGAACCCTTCCACTGTCCTTTTCAAAAAAGAAGTCAAAGGGCTCCTGATGAAGAAATTTCTGCCTCAATCGGGCTTCCCCATCTGAGTCTGGGACATAGATGTGGATTTGTGGCCCAGCTGCCTGGTTCACGAGAATGTCGGACATTATAAGTCTGTGAATTATTCGCTTTGTTGATTCTGTGGTGTTTGATTGTACCCCTCTCGTTGCATAAACTGTAAAGCGCTCTGATACCCTACATGGTCATGTTCGCGCTATATAAAACTTTATAAAAAAATAAATTGGGGCTTATTTACAAGCCCCTTGTGCCGCCGGTACATCACTTTTCCCCATTTTAAAAGTTGCGCACCGGCGGCGCAAGGGTCTTGTAAATAAGCCCCTTCATGCTTGGAAACATTTTTGGAAGTCTTCCGCTGGTCCTGCTCTGATTGTCGGGAGTGTGTTTTTATTTTTTCTGCTCCGCAATGGATGTCCCAACTCGAGACCAAATGGACATATAACTACCACATGTGCTCCTGTGTTGTGAACACATGATACAGTGTTTTGGCGTGCCCTTGCTTCAGGAGCTAAATGAATATTGGTTCTTATCCTTACAGCCTGTTTGGCTACACTGAGTGCAGCCAGTATTCTGCTGTCTGCTGTGCACTTTCGATTGTGCCTTGGACATTTGCCTTGGAAGGCAACAGGTTAAAGCTCTGGATATAGAAGTACTGGTGTGTCCCCTAAAGGCCCACTTGTATTGGTGTCCTCTGAGCTTACCCTTGCTTCTGAATGCATTCTATGATCCCTCATGGGATGCTTCTGCTCCTAGTTATATGGATAATGGCTCTTCATCTGAGGATTCCACCTTGGCACTGGCCGTTTTCCCCTTTTCCAGCGGCTGCTGAAGGGGCTGGATGGGAACATGTTTGCGCCATGGATTTGATTCGTGGTGCGCCTCTGGGATCATTGTCTGTGGTTGCTGGTAATAGCGAAGTTTCGTCTACCTCTCAGAACACATAAACAATTTGGAAGTTTTGAGTTGTGGGAACTTTTCAGTCGGCCTGTTTTTAACAACATAAATTGTTTTTAAATCACATTGCTTCTATTCACCTTTTATTGGATTGAACATTTTGGCTTTCTGACTGCTTTCTGCTTCAAACAGATATGATTGTTTTTTTTTTAAAGACTTTTTAGCATCTTTTTATGCGAATAAAAATATCTTTTAGCATTGCTTTTAGATAGCTTAGTCGACTCACATCTGAGGAGTGGGTGTCACATGGCTGGTTTAAGCCTTAGGGAGAAACACTACCATTTTACATACACACGAATCCTAAGTTGCCTTTTTTTCTACACGTTAACTTTTTGCATGACTGTGCAGGATATGGTTCTTAGCAACGTCATTTGTTTACATTTCAACTTCATTCGCACATTATCACGACACCTTGAACATTTAGTGCAAGGGATAAAGTTCATTGCGCAAATGTTGTTGTTGCTGATCATCCGGTAGGCAACTTAGCTATCATAAGAGGATAAACGACGACAGCCTGGCTGAGGTCTCGGTAATGTAGCATGGATCTGTTTATTATATAAACATGAGCACTTCCGTGTTGAAATCAGAGGAGCACTCTGCTGTCACTGCGAAGTCACTGCTTGTCAGAATTCCAGCCCAGCTGTTCCTGTTTCCCTCTGTGAGGAGGGATGTCCAACTTGTGACCAAGACGCGTCCCTGAAAACACTTACCCTCAGGTAATGGGAAGTCAGATCATCCAGTAGGGGATTTTGGCAGATCACGTGCCTAGGCAACTAGGTTAGGGAGAGCATGGTAGGAGTACACTAGACACAGTACGTATATGCCAGCATATGTACACTGCTTTAGCACAATGATGAAATTGCTTATCCATTTCACTTTTCTCGTGATGCTAATAACTCTCATTTGTTTCTGTCTCTTAATCGCTGCAGCACATATATTTTATACAAACATCGCAATGCTTTAATAAATATTGAAATGCCTAGTTGTGTACCTTTTGTATATCTCTTTGGGTATGCACAAGTTACTGAGTGAAAGGGTTCCAGATCTGTTTCCACGATTCATTGGGGAGTCAGAGTTGTCATGTTCGGAGGTTGCACAATCCATTTGTTACCTTCTTAGGTTTAGGGGTACTCATGGTTGCACTTTGAGCTAGCGGGTCTATAGGCCACCATATCCTAATGGTGAGCTTAGAGTCAGTCAGGTACCATCTCAACGTTTATGTTGTCCAACAAACGCACAGTTCCGACTGAGAAGCAGAAGCCATATGACACTGCGGTGTAGGTTCACCTATTTTATTCATTTTGGTTAACTTTGCGATGGAGGAAATTTATTTCTGACTATGCATTGGTTGCATGGACACATGTGTATATGTATACCATTCTTCCAGCAAGGGTGTTACTCACTTGGTCGCCCACTTTTTACTTTGATCTATCAAGTTAAGTGTAGCTCATCTGGTGTATGGGTAATTATCCGAGTATTGCGGTTCATTTTCTGATTGATGCCATAGTTCATCCTATATAGGTGAATTTGTTTTACCTCTTTGATTTATTGCCGAAAGGATTGGCTTTGGGCTTAACATTTCTAGTTCCATTCCATTGATGGTCTTGATGTAAGTAACATCGTCTTTATTCTAGATCTTGATTTCAGTTTCTTACTTTCTTTTATTCTAGCTAAAGGTGCCCTTTGTATATTTCTTTCAGATCCTTTGGCTTTGCTCATTAAACTGTTTTTTGTCTTGATGTTGACCCTTTGACTTTTCTGGGGTCAAAACGCAGTCAATGCTTTTGGCAGTTGAGAAGGGGCTGAAGCCCACAATTTTCCATTTTAATTTATATACTATTCTAATAAGTTATTGTTTGTTTTTCTATAATACATCCTGTATTGTCTAAAGTATTTTGTTTGTGTAACAGGTTTAGCAGGAAGAATTTTTGTACTGCATTATTTATGATATGTTTTTGCTATGTGTGAATTTTGCTTATAATAATAATTCACTATAATTTTGACTTTTCGTGTGAGCACCTCACTTTAGTGGATCTATTCCTGGAAGTGTTGTTGTTCATACATATTTTATTGCCCCTGGTTCTGGGTCAGTTGGGCTGCTCTGTTCTATGTTAGATGAGGTATTTGACAGGTACATCTCATTAATGTAAATAATGATCAAGCACTCTTTGGAACGGTATTCAATGTCTAATAAATTGCTGATTGCATTAATGTTTACAGAGACATTACATGCCCGATTTAGATCTTGGCAGAGAGGGAACTCCGTCACAATGGCAACTGAGTTCCCTCCCTGCCAAGACTATGTTCTGCCCCCGATCTAAAAGCTGACAGACCATAGTTCGACAACGGTGGAGAGTACCCATCTCTGCCTTGGTCAAACTTCTCTGACGTCCCGATGGAGTAAGGGCTGTCATAGGTTTGGCTATATGTTCACCCACTGAATTTGGATATGCTGACATATTGCTGTTTTCAATGTCTGTCACCACCAGGAAAAACCTGTAGTTAAGGGGCACTAAAAAGTGATCAATTCCCCCCTTGCCATAGTAGTATACTCCCATGGTGATGGGGGCATTGTTTTTTTTTAAAAAGAAAATCTTGCTTTGGGATTTTCTTTTTGAAAATAAAAAAAACTTTGTAAGTTTGCCGTATGGCTCTATCATGTTGATGGAGCCGAACAGCAAAATTGCAATGAATTGACAGGACCTGCCATGATGGCGGTTCCCGCCAATGCTAGAAATGTCCACTGAGCCCGGCAGACATTTCTAAATTTGGTTGTTGGCACCTCATTCAGGGCAATGGAGTAATTCACTCCACTGCTGTGGCAGAGGACAAGCCGACCACCAATAAATAAATGAGGCTATGTTCCTTAAGCACTTGAATACCAGTAAAGACAAGCATAATATCTACTAAATGTGGGTGACATCACATATATGCTTTATTTCCTGCATGCTGTGAAAGATTACACCCATTAGCACTAGAGAGGTAATACAAAATTGGGTCTAGGTGTAGCTCGCTGAATACCTGCCAGTGTGAAAAGCCAATAACAAGTTGTCAATTTTATTGGATGATGTCATTAATAATGTCGTTTAACATGTCATGAGTGATGTAATATGTAAGGTCATAAGCAATGCATGGCGGGGATCAGATTAAAGTTAGCTCAATAAACTATAACTAGGGCTCCCAGTTTTCCGTTTTTACAGAATTGCACAGATTAACGCCGACTGAAAACTGTTTTCTACCTCAATTTATTTTTAAATATGGAAAATAGGCCATCTTTGGATGATTCAGGCTACTGTCAATCACGAGTGCCAGGTCAGTAGGTGTGCTGCAGAGTGGAAGGTAGGGGAGTTAAAAAAAAAGAATAAAGATTTGCTAATGGAGTGTAAATAAGTGCAGATATAAAGCTGCTTATACTGTTCGACAATGCAAATGTTTTCAGGTGACTGTAAACTGCTCACCCCATTTGACATTCAAATCGGAGTATGAATTTATCAATTAAATACATTAGGAAATATACCCACTGCCGCTTCATTGACACACAAATTATAACTATATAAATACAGATAAAATGAGCAAAAATAAATATGGATAAATACAGAAAGAAATGTAGAAATGTAAAAAAAAGAAAATACCATAAAACAGGGAGCTCCAACTATAACTAGTGAATTTCAGGGTTGTTTGCCCCTTTAAACATTAGTGTTTGTATTATTTTACAACCTTACTATAGCAACACTTGGATTTTTTTTTCTGTGCATTTACAAGGTTTTTTAACAACAGGTATGATCTTATTGCTATACCTAACTATAGCGTCACTTTAACCTTTCTCAGTGAATGTCTAGGGTTTTTTGACCATAATCATCCAACTTTCCCACTAAAAACAGCTTTGGCAATGTGATGCGGCCAGACCCCGCACCCAACCCCATTTGTAGAAGGGAGTGGATACTATTGTTTTGTACATTTTGTGGTTAATTTTCAATTTGTTTTTGTTTTTCACATTTTTATAGTTTTCAATTCCTGCTTTTGAATATTATATTATTAGTTTTCTTTTGTTTTCACATTCTTTTTTTACAGTTTTTAACTAATGTTTTTGTCATTGTTTTTGATACTGTTTTAAACGTTAACATATTTAATCACTTCTTTTATTTCTTACACAAGTCTTTGTGTTCTTGTATCAATTCAAACTATAAGATCACAGTTCTTATCGCGATAATACATTAGCTTTAGCTTCACCATAACCACTGATTTTATTAGGAGCCCTTGTTAATATACAAGCACCAGCAGGCCAGTGTGCTCCACACATCTAACTAAGGTGTTGCTCAGCATCCTCTCACTGGGTCATAAAGGATAAAAACACCACATAGGAGAATTAGAGTATGATATTTTACTTGTAACTCCTTTCCTAATATTGATCACCTTGTTTTCTGTGCTTGTGTTTTGCCTTTTCAGTTTCAGGCCACATTCTGGGCCTCAAACATTGATGTGTCCATCTAAGAATCATCTTCTGGACAAGATATATGCAAGTTACCAAACTTACATAGGTTTCCTCAAAATCTGAGCGTAACCAATTCACCCGGACCTGATGAAAGCCGCAGACCCGTTATGGCTACTCACGGCTGAAACATGTTAATCTGACCTTATACACCAGATGTGTAGGATTAACAATTCTTCCTAACAACACCGCCTTCTTTTTTACCCTTATCCCTATCCCTTTTTATCTAATTTCTAATGAAATACTTTCTCTCTTGGGATTTGAGATATTTTTAACTCACTTAATATGTCACTACTGTCTCCATATAAACAGTTGACCTCCAGGAAGGAGGAAGGCTTTTCACTTGGAGAACGGGACACTCAGGTGAAGGAGACGCTATGATAATGCTGCCCAGAAAATCACCCCCAGCGGAGATAATATACTGCTCTGAGGTTGACTACATTGATGAGGGTCTTGAATAGAGTCCTCTATGTACTTTTTTTGTTTATGGTTCACTTTCCTTGATTATTTGTACTGATGTGGGGAGGCTCAAGTGTACCTAGCGTCCTTACCTCTTCCTTCCTCTTCTGATTTTGTAGACATTTACAAACCATTGAACCATATTAGATTGTAGCCTCACTATCCATTTTATTTATATATAACACAGCAACATTCCGTTTGTGGACTGAGGAGTAGTTGCTGAAAGACCCCCATCAACTGCATTGCATATACAGCATCCTTTGAGCATCTTCAGCATCCTTCAACCCTTGCATCAGGACCACTTCCATAGGAAAGTCCTGCAAAGGAAAAAAGTGTCTGGAATGGACTGAAGATGGCTTCACCTGCTGAGGTAACTGTTTCTGAGGACCTTGCTGGTTCTCCTCACTGGCTACCTACTGGAGTTGGTTGCCTAAAGTGACTCTAAGTGGCCGCATTACACCTAGCCCAAACTTTTTAGTGAACAGGTTTTTAAGTGTCAAATTTGTTGAATTTGCCAATACTTGTTCCTGGCTGACTGAAATGCTTTGATTTACTATACCTTGTAAATTCCATAACTCTGGAGCCCTCCAGTGGATCTTTTTTTTGTGGTGTCTAAAAATACATAAAACTACAGTTTATGTTTATAAACTGGTGTCGAATTTCTTTGGTGTCTTGTCGATCTCTTCTTCAATTGTTTTGGTGCTGTTTAAATGCTTTACACTTGTGCCTTTGTGTAAGCCTTGCTGCTCAGAGCCAAAGCAACCCAGGGTTGAGCCGAAAGTTTGACAAACGAAACCTAAGGGTCCTAAAGGGGTTGGTAAGTGTATTACATGGTCAGGTCGCACAACCACACCATACAATACACCCCACTTGCTCACACTAACAAACTGAAAAGAAGGCATATGAATCTCTAATTCATTCTCTTCAAGTAAAACGGCAAATAATCCTGGTAGTCTCCAGCAAACAGTAACTGTCAGATAAGTTCTTTTCAGGTCCATATGGGTCATTCAATTTCTCTTCCTCACCAAATCTCTGAGGAGTTGAGTCCCCTCCTTTTTAAAATGCTTGTTATACTACCCAGTCATTCAACTTTCTCAGATTTATTATAGATCACATAGCTTTGCCCATTTTTGCCACAACATACAAATCCTGATACATTCTCCTGCATGTGACAAAAATCAGTCAGGCAGGTGACAATGTATTCTGAATAAATAATGCATGTAAAATGTACTACCTTAAGGGATCCATCCACTGGTCCTTACATGCGTTTTTAACCTCACTGCCAATAAAAGCATCTTTCATATGTGTCTCCTATTTTGATGA
This sequence comes from Calotriton arnoldi, assembly GCA_963921515.1. Classification (NCBI taxonomy): domain Eukaryota; kingdom Metazoa; phylum Chordata; class Amphibia; order Caudata; family Salamandridae; genus Calotriton; species Calotriton arnoldi. Next base: position 3,085,567 of record CAWUFW010001150.1, on the reverse strand, counting down.
GTCAAAATCTGACTAACAAGTTAACTCCACGTCTACACTTCCTGAGATCTGTTAAATGAAAAATGGAAATGCCTTTTTCAAATAGATGCCAATAATTTCTTTTGAATTAGTACTCTATGGGCGTTTTCTGTCCCTACTTTGTGTGACCTCAGTAACTGCAATATCCACCTCAATGCAAATCCCAGAGCTTTGGCACACTGGCCTTCTCATTTCCAAATTCTCAGGATTTTGTTTATGGATAGCCTTAACACACTCCTCATAGCCAATGATGCCTTGGCTACCTTCACTCTCCCCAGCCGAACAATATCTTTCCCATCTTGACACAATTTTAATTTGCAGAACTCCCACTATATCACACATACTGGGTCTGTAACAATTAAAGCATCCTAACAAAGTCCTCCTATAACTGACTACCAATTTGTAAGTCCATTTCAACTGCCATCTTCACCGACAAGTCTATTTTACTCACCATGGAACCCTTCTTCAATAGGTGCTGAAAGTAGGGGGGCTGGAGGTGCTGCAGCATCCCCAGAAATAATCATGCTGAGTTCAGAAGGTGAGTGAACAGTAAAGATGCTTTAAATTTTGTGTTTATCTCATCACATTTGCTGTGCTTCAAAGGCAGAGGTCAGATATCAGACTAAGGGCCTCATTTCGATGTTGGTGGTCCTGGGACCGCTGTTGCTTTTTGGCGGTCCGACTGCCCGGATATACCAGGTGGTGGGACCGCAGAATTACGATGCAGGCAGTCGGACCGCCTCCTCTGCCAAGAGCTGAGCTCTCGCACCGGTGTGGACAGCGTGGCCAAGCATTTCATAGCGGGGACTCCGCCATGGAATGCTTGGCAGAAAGGCATGTAATGGGGGCCCCAACAGGGCCCCTGGGCACATCTGCCCACGGGGGTGCATGTGGGTGGCACGTAATGTCGCCACCCAAAAGTGCACAGTTGTGGGTGCACTGTGTGGTATGCATGACATTGTGCCTGCCACACCGTGCAAGGACGTGCTGGAGGCGCTTTCACGGCAGCTGGATGCTTTTTAGGCTCTCCTATGTGTCAAACATTCTCGCCGCTGTGACATCGCCACACCTCCCGCCCTGGATTACTGTTGAAATCCAGCGGGCAGGACTGCAGATGGCTTGGCAATCTTCCTCGGACCGCCACAGCGATGGTCCAGTGGGAAGACTGCCAACATCAAAATCAGGCCCAATGTCTTCTGGAGAATTGCTGATTATTCAGAAACTGGAGTGTACTTTTTATTTCTTTGACACAGAGAGGATTTTGTAAAAGTGGTCTAGGTGACACAGGAAACAAAACGAAAGGCTGCAGTATATCTGTTTTTTTCTATCACACAACAACATTTAAATATTGGTGTTAGAAATGGGGGTCTCTAGTTGGCAATTGTCCAAGTAGGGACCCTTCTTCCTATTCAGGGTAAGGGGGATACACTTCTAAAATAACCCCTGCTCACCCCCTTGGTAGCTTGGCACGAGCAGACAGGCTTATCTCAGAGGCAGTGTGTAAAGCATTTGTGCACACATACAGTAATACAGTGAAAACACTACAAATGGACAGCACACCAGTTTAGAAGTAATCTTTATCTAAACCAAACAAGACCAAAACGACAAAAATCCACAATATAGTAATCAAAATGTATTTCTTAGAAGGTAAAAACAGTTGTGCCCATAGCAAACAATAGATGCAACACTTTCAACACAAAGTACCTTGGATGTGTCAAAATCATAAACAAAAACAGCAGCAGGGAAGGTAATGCGTCGGTTCCTTATGCCCAGAGAAGGTGATGCGTCGGTTGCTTACTCCAGGGGAGGTGATGCATCGATTCCTTACTGCCACGCAGGGGAGGTGATGCGTCGGTTCCTTACTGTGCGGGGAGGTGTTGCGTCGGTTTCTTACTGTGCGGGGAGGTGATGCATCAGTTTCTTACTGCGGCCCCGGCGTTGATGCAGATTTGGTGCCCCACTGCGATGCGTGAGGATCGAGACTGCATCGGTTCTCGATGTGGCGGCGGCAATAGCGCTGCTTTGATCTCTCCAGCCGCGGTCCCACGATGCGTTGGTTCTTGCAGCCGCACAGCAGGGCCTGCGTGGGAATTGGTGTGGTGATCTCAGACTTTGGAGATCAGTGCACAGGATTCGGCGTGCAGCGATTTCTCCTGCCGCGGGCAGGCGCTGCATCGGTTTCTTTGGCGATGCGTCGGAAACAGGTGAAGATGCGTCGCACTTCTCGTAGTTGCATCTCTTTTCCAGCTCCCAACAGCAGGAACAACCTACAGAGGCCCAACTCAGCAACAGGCACCTCTTGGCAGGTCAGAACTCCCAGCAAGGAAGTTCAGGGGAGCTGGTGGTGAAGTCTTTGTGTCCCTGAGACTTCAGAACAGAAGGCAAGCTCTACTTCAAGTCCTTGGAGATCTTCTTCAAGCAGGAGACACAGCACACAGCAAAGTCTTTCTCCTCTCCTTGGCAGAAACAGCCACCGCAGGCCAACCCCAGACAGCACACAGCAAAGGGGCAGTACTTCTCCTTCAGTTTTCCCATCTCTTCTCCTTGGCAGAGGTTCCTCTTGAGTCCAGAAGTATTCTAAAGTTCTGGGGTCTGGGCCCCAATATTTATACAGCATTTCTCTTGGTTCTCTTGTGGCAGAGAGGTTCTGTGCTCAGTCAAAGCCAGTTCTGTCCTCTCTGGTCCAGCTTCCTGGTAGGAGGTGGAGACAGCATTGTGTAACGCAGACCAGGCCCATTCAGGTGAAAGGAAATATCCTCCACCTACTCTAAATGCAGCCCAGGTCTATTCAGCTCAGCCCTGACTGATCCAGGAAAGGCAGGACACACCCCAACCCACCCAGTGGCTGTCTACAGTGAATGCACATCCCCAGCCCCTATCACTCCAAAGCCAGACAGTCAATCCACAAACCAGCAGAGGCACACAGGATGGTTAAGCAAGAAAATACCTACTTTCTAAAAGGGGTATTTTCAAACACCGATTGTAAAAATCATCCTTACTAAAAGATGCACCTTTACATTCTGAGTTCAGGCATACTAAACTTCACCTTTCTCTCTTGTCCCAATGGGAAGTTATATTTATAAGATGTTATAAATAAACTCCCATTCTATCCCATGGGACAGATTACCTTTCAATAGTGAAAAACAAAATTCACTGTAGTCCGCTATCAGGACACATTACACACATCAGGGCATGTCCTACCTTTCACATACACTGCACCCTGCCTACAGGGGTACCTTGGCCCTACCTTAGGGGTGACTCACATGTAAGAAAAGGGAAGGTTAGGTGCACTTGCCAGGTCGATATGGCAGTAGCAAACTGCGCACAGACACTGCAGGGGCAGGTCTGAGAACCTTTTGCAAGGCTGCTTGTGTGGGTGGCACAATCAGTGCTGCAGGCCCACTAGCAGCATTTGACTTACAGGCCCTGGGCACACACAGTGCACTGTACTAGGGACTTAGTAGTAGGTCTAACAAGCCAATCATGGAAACACCAATCCATAGTCACAATTTACAGAGAGAGCATATGCACTTTAGCACTGATCAGCAGTGGTAAAGTGCCCAGAGTCATAAAACAAACACAAACAGGAGGCCAAAAAGCAAAAAGTCTGGGGATAAACCCGCTGAAAAAGCCAGGTCTAACAATCGGGAAATGAACTATACACATATTTCTAATTTTATCAACAATTAGGTAAGCACAAATTAAGCACTTTTTTGTAATTCTGAAGACAAAGGTTTTATTGAGATCAACACAAATCAAGACACTTTACTTCGTGACGCGCAGATGATAAATATTCACTGAAACCCAATTTCCACACATTATTGTTTTTGCACTAAATGGTTTTGCCAGGAAAACCATGTGTGTCTATGCAAATGTATCGGCCATTTCAACGTAAAATGTCAATGAATGTGCGCTACCACACTAGTGCTCCAAAATGCACCACCAGCTACATACCACACCCTTACCACTCTCCTGATGAATGTGCATGGCACATTTGCTACACAGTTTTTTTTTTGTATCTCGCCTGGGTTATGCACAATCTCTTTGACTTCAGTGATATAACATTAATGATAGCACCCCGACTCTACAAATTGTTCCAGTATCACTGCCTTCTTCTCCAGTCAAAACTGATATGCCTTCCTTAAGCTACAAATGCCCACTTTAAATAAACAAAACGTAGAATGACCAAGATTAAATTTCGAAGTCACTTCATCATAATTTGACAAAAAGATATCATCAAATTGCCTTTCACACTACAAAATTGTCACCCAATCCAATCACCTAAACGCACCTCTCATCCGCTTATTTTCCCAAAATATGGTTGATGGATTTACAATTGTTTCGCATTTGAAAGAATCCAACCTGTCAAAATGGTCACCACACTGACCAGGACACTACTTGGATCAGGTGGTCAGTGACTGCAACTTCAGGTACCGCATGTTACTCTAAAATGGCAGCGCCCTGTACTCCACACAAGCCAAAGGCTGCTCACACCTGCCTTTGCAAGTGGCTCCAACTTCACAGCAAGCCCTCGGCGCCTTTCTTGCGGTGTCACCCGCAAGATCCTCCATGAGATTGCGCACCAACCACGACTGCAAGAGATAGGGGGAAAAAAACGGTTGGTAAACTAAAAACATTCATTAAAATGAAATAAAACAAATTAAATTAAAAACAGTCTATCTACATGGTTGCCAGGAGTCGACACCAACTTGATAACACCTAAGAACAAGAACTAAATAAATACAATTTTTACACGGGTCAGGATATCAAATATAACTACATGATTATCGTAGAATGTAAAATAGTGGCCATCAATCAGACAAGCAGAAGTCCAGCCCACACAGTAACTCATAATTTACTGTTTTATAAAAGCCTCCACAGGCTCATTAATCTGCACTACTTCTCACACCCACACAGATACCCAACATATGTAACAGGAAAAAAACAAATAGGACATAAAAGAGTGCATATCTATTTGTAAGCAGTAATACATAAAGGAAAATGGCTGCAGGTTCCGAGTTTTTATAAGTGTTTTAGTAATCTTGGTGTTCTACAGTCTTCATTTATTGTAATACTGCTATGAGTGGGCACCAAAGGAAGTCATGCTTAATGTTAGCCTCCGTGTCTTACCATAAAACGTTATCCTGATTCACGAGGACAGTGTCAGTGTGTTTTTGCACGTAGCTGTTTCACTTAAGAGTGCAAAGGTTCGGGGGTGTGGCTAGCAGCTGAGAGGAATGGCGGCTCACTAGCGAGGCTCCCGAGCCCTCGCCATATATCCTTCACAGATCCGGATGCCCACCGTTTGAAAAGCCTACATTGAGGTCGAGTACCGGTCCCTGAACATATCGGCACCCTGAGCGGCAAGACGGAGCTCTGCGACACCGGGGAAAAGCTCCGTAATCGGGCGGCCGAGGCTGGGCTGCACGCAACATGGCGGCATCTGCGTGAGCGGCAGAAGAGGCTGTGAGATCCCCGCGGCGGACGCAGACTCCTCTGACCTCCTGGGCGGTGACGATAGAGAGTGCGGGGCGCAGAGCGACCCGGAATCGGGCTCCTGAACTCCCCGCTGCCATTGAAGTGACCTGGCGGTAGCGTGAGAGGGGGCGGGGAGCCGCGGAGAGCTGAAATTGAGGCCCCGGCGTTGGAGGCCTGCTGGGCCCACCGGATTGGTGCTCTACTGATGGGCCCGCAAAAGTCGGCCCCGGCCTGGCCAGCTGCTTGCTTGTTCCCTGGTGCGGCCCACAGCGCCCGTGAGTAACGTCTATCCACGTTTGGGGGTGAGCTGCGCCATTGAAGCCTAAGGACATAGACTCCTGGTTAAGGACCCCCCCCACTCCCCGGGCTTGCTGAAATAGCCTCACTGAGTGTGTGAGGTGTGGCGCTTTGATAGACGGTGCGGGAACGGCATCCCGTGGACAAACAGAGCCGGGTGAGCCCGAGGGGTGGTTTGATGCCCTGTGGAAAGTGAAATCCTGCCGGCGACCCCTACATCAGTGCTTGGGCTGCATGCACGGGGTGAGAAAGGAGAACACTCGACAGACCCTGATCCCCGGGGTCTACCGGCCACCCGCCTCCTGTGCAGATCCAGATAAAAGACGTGCGACATCACAGTGCACGAGTCCGGCACGTAAAAGCGGGGCGGAGGACTGGAAGTGGCTGAGACGTTGGGGGCCAGACTCCGGGAAACCCGACAGGCTGCTAGTGGGACTGATATTTCTCCTGGGCAGGCGGCGGAGACTACCGGGGCTGGTTTCGGGAGGGATACGTGATTCGCCACCCCAAAGCCCGACAATGGCGAGCGGCAAAGGGCCCAAAGCGTCGGCCCAAAGCAAGCTGGCCAAATTCGCCTGGAATAAAGCGGGTGAGGGGCAGGACACAGTGCAAATGGAGGCCCCAGAGAAACAAGGGAACCCCCAACCTCACAAGCCCTCACGCTCCATGATATAATGGAAGCGATCACTGGGGTGCGTACCTCCTTGGAAGCCCGCATTGACTCTGTGAATATTGAAGTGTCACTTCTCCGCGCAGATCTTCGCAAAATGGACGCTAAAGTAAAAGATTTGGGGGACGCAACAGCTGATTTACAGAAAGATACTTCCCAGCTCCAAAAGCAAGTAAGCAAACTTCAAGACCAACACGCCGCGATGGAAAAACAGCTAGATGAGTATGAAGGCAGAGCGTGTAGAAACAACATACGCATCCTAGGTGTGCTGGAGCGGGCGGAGGGGCCATCGGCGGACCTCTTTTTGGAGGATTTGATCCTGAAGCACCTACAGCCTAAGAGGCTTTCGAGCTATTTTTCCATTGAGAGGGCCCATCGTGTCCCGGGGGGCGACCAAGGCCGGAGGCCCCACCGCGACCACTCATCGCCCGTGTCTTCAACTATAGGGACCGTGACACGATCCTTCAAACGGCACGGACTAATCCTCCGCTCAAATTGGACAATAGTGTGGTCACCTTTTTTCCCGACTTTACCGCCAAGGTCCAAGCCCAGCGCCGCAGTTTTCTGGCAGTGAAAAAGGAGCTGCGAGACAGGGACGTGAAATATGCAATGCTCTTTCCAGCGAAGCTTCGTGTAGGATCGGAGGGTAAGACGTGGTTCTTCTCCTCACCGTACGATGCCTGGGACTGGTTGGAGGGTTGGCGCAGAGTTGAGAAAACACGTAGAGAACGCAACGGAGGACACAGGTCGAACAGATCCACTCAGGGCACGGAGCAGGGCGATGATCCATCCCAGGCGGGGATGGGAGAGACGACACGGAGCTGAGTAGATGGATCTTTGGAACTGAGACTGAGATGCAGTGGTCGCAGATAAGTGGCCTAATAGAGGCGGGGGGGCACGGGAGGGACTTACGAGACTTTCCTCTCAACTAAGGGCTAGGGTACGCAGGAATGTTGGGTTTGAACCACCTGCATGAGCATTGTAATGTACTAAAGAGACAAGCTTTGACCTGGGAGGGGCCAAATGCCAATCCTCAGACATTTTGAAATACGATGTAAGGTTTGCTTGGGGCGAGGGAGGGAGGACTGCTTGCCAACACCTATAAGAATTTTGGGGGGGGAAATAGGCACTCTGCCTGTTTGGGGTGTGGGTAGTTCGAAATCCACTGGCAGGGGGGCAGGGAGGGGTGGGAGTTGGGGGAGGAGGGTTTGAGGACACAAAGTTGTTTGAGTTTACAAGTCACAGAGTACATAGAGTCATATCTGATTACGGCCATGGTTATTTGCTTTAATGGGAAGACAGTCACGGCGCTTGTTGTAGTTTATGTGCAAAACTGTGCTGGCAGGTGCGGGCATGGGAGGCCACTATGGCGAGTTATCAGATTCGAGCTTTGGGGAGACGTTGAGGGCTCCTATCCTTGCCCACCACATGTGTGGCAGATGCTAGTATAGAAACGTCACTCTCCGTGCTTACTTGGAATGTGAATGGGATGGGGGACAAAATTAAACGGGGTATAGTGCAGCAGTATTTAAAAAGACAGGCCCCTGATTTAGTGATGTTGCAAGAAACGCATATGGTGGGTAACAAATGCAAGGCCCTCACACGGTGGGGATATAAGTTACTGATACACGCTGAATACACTTCGGGATCCCGGGGGACATGCATCCTGGTTAAAAAAAGTCTGGCACTTACACCGACCCTGTGGACATATATTCTGAACAATCCAACCTTGACTTTGGAGCACTGTTACAATAAAGAGGGAACATTAATGAAATTGTTTGGCCTAGCGCGCCCCGGATATAATCATCCTTTTCAATAGTGCCTGGTCATTGCCTATTGGGACATCTTCCCTTTGCTGACACATATTATCAGAGCATACCTAATCAAATGCTCCCTGCACGAGAGAATTCTGGAACGTGCATCTCCAGCACTATAATGGAAATATCCGACACTGACAATTAGTGGCCCATCGCGCTGCCTTTTATATATCGTCTTTGTGTTAAAACTAGTACCCCCTGGGTATTTTTTGTGTGTTTCCTTGCTATCTGGCTAAGGTCCTGATGAAGGTGGTGTCACCATTCTTTCTGCCACCGAAACGCGCGTCGACCAATGTTGTTTAGATCTTGCTGTTCGCAGCTAATTCTATTGGTCACAGAGACTATGTTTTCTATTGTCTCCCACTCTCCAGATACATGCATTTTCTTTGGATGGTGTATGAGTATGTATGAGGTTGTATGTGTGTAGTGTAGTATGAATGAAAGATTTCCTTTCTTATGAATTTGCATTCAGGGGTGATTAATTTAAATATGTTTTGTATTTAATATTTTATGTAACCATCATGTTCAATTGTATGTAAGTGTTTCAATTAATATTTTTATAATCTAAAAAAGAAAAAAGTAAAGAAATTTTTGATATTGAAATAAATCAAAAAGTTAAAGAAACCTTCATAGAACTGTTATGTCTTCTTTTCATACTTTGTTGTTCAGACACACTTTGTTAGCCCATGCTGAAATTGATTCATAGATTTGATACAGCAAGATAGGTCACGAGGGAGCTCCTTTATATTGTGTTATTGTTTTCCCCTCTTCTCCCTGACCTTAAATTATCTTACTTAGAGGGGGTCCCCCACTCTTGCGTTAACTTACACCGACACGCACCTGGGCGGATCCAAGAGGTAGATTTGCGGTCTTAGAGGCGCAATGGGAAGGGAGGGCACTCAATGTGATCTCGGTATACCTCACGCCGGCGCTTGGTAAGGAGGCGTTGGTAGACCTTGGGAAGATATTAACAGACCTCCCCATGGGCACCTTGATCTTGGGCAGGGACTTCAACATGACAATGGATGACCGGAGGGATAGACACCCACCACGACAATCGACGCGACCCCACACCCGTATGGGGGAGTTCACTACAGCTATGGGGCTAATTGATGTGTGGCGCTCGTTACAGCCAGAGGGAACCCAATACACCTACTATTCTAATGCACACAAGAGCACATCCCGCATTGACTACTTTTTAACACATTCGGCATCAATCGGCCATTTCCGGAACCCCCACGCACTACCGAGGGGTATCTCAGACCACTCCCCGGTGTGGGTTGAACTCACGTATTTTTGCCGCCGACCGCGGGCCACCATAGTCTTCAGCCCCTGGCTGCTTAAAATCCCTGATATTAAAGAGGAGCTTCTCACACAGACCGCTAATTATTTCAAAGAAAACGTAGGGTCAGCGGACTCGGCGCAGACCATATGGGAGGCCTTTAAGGCGGTATTAAAGGGACAAGCCTTGGAATTAAAGGTGGGGTATACAAAAAAAAGACAGCAGCAGATCACACAACTAGAATGTGAACTCCGCCAGTTGGAGGAGGAAAGTAGCAATACTCCCTCGGAGGCGGCTACACATCGCCTGACGCTCAAACAATCGGAATATAGGATCTTGGTGAGAAAACATATGAGGGCCAAGCTCCTCCAGACTCAACATAAGCTGTATGAACTGGGGGATAGGGCGGGTAAGCTACTGGCATGGTTAGAGAAGAGGGAACAGGGAGAGAGATGATTGCCCAGGCTTACTCTTACAGACGGGACGCAGGTCACGAACCCGAAGGAGATAGCGGACGCATTCGCTGTTCACCTGGAACAAATATACACCCCCTCAACCACATACACGGCGGAAGACTCCCGCCAGCTCTTATCGGATAGTGATCTGCCCATACTCTCTGATACTGACAGAGACGCTCTGGACGAAGAACTGACGGACGATGAAATCCAAAAGGCTATAAGCAAAATCCAGTCGGGGAAAGCGATGGGGCCCAATGGGATACCCATAGAATTTCTGAAAACGATTGCCTCCCAAGCTGCGCCTCATTTGCGGGCTATGTATGATGAAAGCTACGAGAAAGGAATTCTGCCGGAAGACCAGCGACTAGCGTCGATAGTTGTTATTCATAAGCCGGGGAAACCCGCTGAGGAATGCGGCTCTTATCGGCTGATTTGTTTAATCAATGCGGAAGCAAAAATCCTAGCGAAATTACTGGCCCTACGCTTGGTAGCGGTCATTCCGTCACTGGTCCACCCGGACCAATCTGGCTTTATGCCGGGGAGAAGTACGGCGCTGAACATCCGGCGCCTTCATAATGTGCTCGCGCGCCGAGAGGTTATAGAGGAAGACGCAGTGGTACTTTCCCTCGACGCTTCAATGGCGTTTGACTCTATCGAATGGCCATATCTATTCAAAGTCCTTAGACGCCTGGGCTTCGGCCCGAAATTTCTGGGCTGGGTGCAGTTAATGTATACGGGACTGCGAGGCCAAGTGCGGGTGAATAACCATACGTCTCGCATATTCTCATTAAAAGGGGCACTCGGCAGGGTTGTCCCCTGTCCCCCTAATCTTCTCCTTAATGTTGGAACCACTAGCCTCCTGGGTGAGAAGAGATGTCATGCTGCGAGGGTTGAAATGGAGGGAGGGGCATGATGATAGTATATCGTTATATGCCGACGATATCCTGCTGTATCTTGCTTCCCTTATACGTCCATACATCGTGTGTTGAACATATTCACAAACTTTGGGAAATACTCAGGGTATGCGATTAATTGGAGTAAGTCAGTACTATTTGTCCTTCGGGGCCCGGTTCCCGGCTCCCCTCAGGATGCAGAGTAGAGGTTGCCCTCGAGGGCTTTCGGTACCTGGGAATCTTCATAACTCCGGACCCCCAACTCTTCTACGATCGCAATCTGGCCGCTCCCTTAGCCTGGCTGCGCAATGATGTCAAGCATTGGAGGTCCCTGCCCCTCTCTCTTGTGGGCCGAGCCGCTCTATTCAAGATGCTGGCCCTTCCATGTTTCCTTTATATCCTTCAGAACTGTCCCCATAGGGTCCCAGATGCATATTTCTCGGGAGTGGAAGGTGAGGTCAGGACGCTACTTTGGGACGGTGGATCCCCTCGCATAGCAATGAGCAAGCTAACCAAGGGGTGGTATGATGGGGGAATTGCCCTCCCGGACATAAGACTCTATTACTGGGCATCGCAGCTAACGGTGGTGAACCATTGGGTGTATCGCTCCCCTATTGATCCGGCCTACCTGCTGGACAGATATCAAATGGGTAGTGAGGGATACTTGGGGGCTTTGTACTCGAAGGCCAGGAAGGGACAGTATCTCGGCCACACAGCCCACACACTTGCAATTTGGCACCAGGCTAACTCCCGTTTAGGTTGGTCGAATGTATTGACTAAGGCCACGCCACTGTGGTTCACCCAACGGCTTGGACTATTATATCATCAGCCGGGGTTTGATAAGTGGGACATCATCGGCATCTCCACTATAGGGGACCTGGTGAAGAAGGGCACAATCCTTAAGTTTGGGGAATTGAGAGAAAAGTACGACATGGCTCCAGGGGAGGTATTTAGATACCTGCAGATTCGACATGCCCTTACCACAGCCCTTCCTGACATGAGCAACATACCAGAGTCGTCCCCCTTAGAGGATCGGCTATTAGACGGACCGTTGGCTTAATAAAGCCATATCACTAACTTACAGGAAACTGTGCAACAACCTACCAGACATGTTCCACAAACTCCGTGAGAAATGGCAGGTGGACCTCGGGCCCATTGACGACGAAGATTGGCAGGCGGCGTTAATGTCCCCGAGGGAGGCAGCCATCACCCTTCGTTTCCGACTAATTCAACTTAAAATCCTGCATAGATCTTATCTTACGGGGGTCACACTGGCGAAGATAGGCTCACGGTCTAATGCGCTTTGCCTACGTGGCTGCCAGCAAGATGCAACTTTCTACCATATGATCTGGGACTGTCCAGTTGTACGACCCATATGGGAGGGGGCCAAGAGACATATACGAGACGCACTGGGGAAGGGGCTCACCCTTACAACACGACTGGGCCTTTTAAATATATGGGATCAGATGGACCTCACGGAAGTGGAACAGCAACTAACCACACTGGGCTACACTTTAGTTAAGCGTGAGATCGCGCGGCAGTGGGGGGTTGCGGATAAGCCTTCTCATCGAATGTGGGTAAAAGAGTTAGATAAATGTATGGTAGCGGAAAAGGAGGTATTCAAATCGAGAGGGTGTCCAAAGAAATGGGACAGAAAATGGGGCAAATGGAATGTATATAGAGGTGACCTGTGTGTTTCCCCATCGGTGGAAATGGAACTACAACGCACAGGAGAGAGGCCTTGGGAAGTACCGTGATAGCACATGGCTTATTTTCCTTAATGGTTTCGTATATTGTATAACCTGCTGAAATGTTGACCAAATGCTGTATGTGACTTTTAACACTGTGAAATTAATAAAAATATATTAAAAAAATAAATAAAAAAAAGAGTGCAAAGGTTCAACCAAGAATGCAGATTTTCGGCAATTGTAACTTTTAGTGCTTGTTACTAGAGGAGTGTTATGGTAATGGTCCATTCAAATGGGTTGAACTTCCACTGAATCACACATTTGGTGTACTCACAACAATTTGAAATGCCTTTTCTACACTTCTTCCCAGTACTTGAGCTACATCTAAATGATTCAGGTTCAAAGTCTAGAAACATGCTTGAAAACTGAGATTTTCCTGGCCTTGGTGTCTGAAAGGTTAGATTTTATTAAAGACACAGAGGTGAGTATTATGCAGTTTTTCCTTGCTTCATTTTCACAGCAGCCAAGAAAGAACTACGTTTCCCATCAAACAAAAGAGAAAAAACTACAAAATGACATCACAATGGCAACACCAATCAGACGTCGAGTAGCCCGATAATAATGTTGACAGGGAACAAGTGTTCTTTTTTTCTTGAAGCGAGAAGTTAAACAGAAAAAGAAGTAAACACAAGAACTGAATAAAAGGTCAATAACATGATGAGAAATCCATCAAACAGTCTGCGAAGAAAGTTTCATTATGGAAACCACACGGGAATAGAAACCATGCTCACGTTTCGAATCCTGTATGAGAGAAACTGTCCCATCCAAATTAGGAGGAAGTGCTGGTGGAAGAAGCTGGCACTGTAAAAGAATAACAGAAGGGAGGGTTAAAATATAGTGGTGGAATAATACTCGCCTCCGTGTCTTTTATAAAATCTAGCCTTTCCAACACCAAGGCTAGGAAAATCTCAATTTTATTACAAGACATGGAGGCTCCTATTATGCATGTTCAAAGCATTGCAATAACAGAATCAGAAACACAAGCAATAGGTTTGCATTAAAAAGTTCTAAAAGTATTCACATTTGACCAATCTGCAGATTTGAGAATATCATGTAAAGAAGCCCCAGCCCAGAAAGCCCAAGAAGCTATGGCTCCTCTGGCTGAATGGGCGCCAAAAGAGTCAATATTAATACCAGCTAGGAACATAAGCCATTTGACTCAACGGGTAAGGGTAGGGGAAGAAACGGGCTTATGAGGTTTTTGAAAGAAAATGAGTAATTGAGAAGAAGAAGAAGAGGATCTCAAAGCTGCAGCATGAGCCAGATAACTTTTTAAACAATTTCCAACACACAATTTAGGTTGAGAAGGGAAAAAGGGATAATGAACAGAAGACAAATTGTTTTTGGTACGTCTGTGAACTTGACAGGAGACACCGAGAGAAGAGTAATGAAACAAAGACACATCCAAAGCTTTCAAATCTGAAACATATTTCAAAGAAATTAGCTAAAGAAGTATAGTGAGTTTGGCAGAGAGTTGTTTGAGAAAAAGCGAAACATTGTCTTGCCATGAAATAAACAGTTTTAGCACCAAATTGACATCCCACGTTGTATTGTACTTGGGAACTGGAGGTTTAAGATGTCTTACTCCCTTTAACAGACGACAAATTAAGGGATGTTCGCCAATGGGTCTGCCATCCACTCGATGATGCTCGGCTGAAATAGCCTATCTGTATGTATTAATAGTGAGGTAACCTTTACCCTGAGAGGCTAAAGAGGCTAAGAAAGTAACAATTAATGTGACATCAGCTGAAAAGGGATCGGAATTCCTGTCCATACACCAGCTACAACAGGCGAGCCAGGCTGATCTGTAAAGCTTTGACGTGCTAGGAGCCCATGACTGTTGAATGAGCCTGATAGCTTCTTCAGAAATTCCTGGGGTTCTCTAGGAAGACCCGAAATCCTCCAAGTGATCAGAACAAGAGAGCCCTCTAAAATCATGTTGTGTGGTTGACCCAGAGGGTTGAGCAGTAAATAGGGAGAAGGAGGAATACAAACCGGAAAATCTGAGGCCATCTCCAACAGAGTGGGATACCAAGGTTGGGCTTGCCCAAAAGGAGTTACTAGTACTAGAGAAGATCGCTGTCTGCGAACTTGAGCCAGAACCCGTGCAATAAGGAGAAAAGGAGGAAAAGCATAAAGAAGAGTTTGGGGCCAAGATTGGAGAAAAGCATCCGTGGCTAGGACTTGAGAATCTGGTCTCCAACTGAAAAAAGAAGAGAGCTGGGAGTTGAGGTGAGAAGCAAAGAGATCTATCGACATTCTGCCGAAGGTGGAAGAAAGACGATTGAACACAGAAGAGTTAAACTGCCAATCGCTGGATTCTTGAAGGTGCCTGGAATACCAGTCTGCCACAACGCTTAATTTTCCTGGGAGACAAACGGCTCGCACCGAAAGACTGCGTTGAAGGCAATAATTACAAAGATGTTTGGCAAGATATGCAAGAGCCTTGGACTTTGTCCCGCTAAGGTGATTGATATATCTGACAGCCGTCAGATTGTCCATGCAAAGAAGGATGGTGCAACTTACCTTTTCTTTGGTAAATAACTGGATGGCAAAGGAACCTGCAAGCATCTCTAAACTGTTGATATGCAAGAAGGACTTCTTCAAAGACCATACGCCTCCAGTCGAGAACTGGCCACATCTTGCGCCCCAACCGGTCCGACTTGCATTGGATTCTAATACAAGATCTGGGGCGGCAGAGAAAATAGTTCTCCTGTTTCAGGCGTCTAGATGTTGAAGCCACCAAAGAAGCTCCTCTTTGTACTCTTGGTCCAGGTAAATGGGATAAGAATAGGCTAGACCTTTGTGAAGATGCCGAATCTTTAATCGTTGAAGAACTTGCTAATAGCGAGGGCCAGGAAAGATGGCCTGAATTGAGGAGGCTAGAAAGCCTACCAAATGTGCTAAAGACCTAAGGGCGAAGTAAGGAAGAGTTAGAGAGTGACGGATCTCTTTCTTTAAAAAGACACCTTGTGTGGAGGAAGTTGAAGTATAGAGTGGGAAGTGACTATCAGCAAACTGAGGAATTGCAACTGTCGAGTCGGGACTAAGGCCGACTTTTGAATGTTTATAAGAAAACCCAAACAAAAGAGGAGATTTTGACAAGGGTGTAACTGAGAAAGAAGAAGATTCTTGTCCTGTGCCAAGATGAGAAAATCGTTGAGATAAAAAATAAGATGTATACCTTGAGCCCTGAGAAAGTCTACCACCGGTCTGAGCACCTTGGTAAAACACCAAGGGGCTGAAGACAGACTGAAGAGAAGTACTTTGTAATGATAGAAAGAATTTCCCCATTGAAACTGGAGCTATTTCATGTGATAAAGATGAATAGGGACAGGCAGATAAGTGTCCTGAAGATCCACTCTGACCAGCCAATTGTCTTGAATGAGAATGTCTCTGAGATGTAATATGGTTTCCATTTTGAAGTGATGATACACTACAAAGTTGTTGAAAGTTCTTAGATTTAGGACCATACAAAATTTCTTGTTCTTTTTCTGCCTGAGAAAAATGGTACTGAGGAATACCGCAGGATCGAAGGGGACCTGTTCTATAGCCTGTTTGGAGAGAAGACACTGAATTTCGTCGTATATGAGGCTGCTTTGCTCTTAGGAAAAACGGAGAGGAAGAGGAGGATGATGTTGAACAGGGGTTTGGTAAAACTCTACGAGATACCTTTGAACTGACTGGATTACCCAGGGACCTGTGGTGAGAGAAAACCATGAGTTGAGAAATAAAGCCAGAGTGCCTTCTACGGGAGGAAGGCCAGAACTGGAAGTACCTACCAGAATACTGTTCTCCTTTGTTCCTGTAGCCTCTGAAACGTTGGGAGTAGAATTGAGGCTTATATCTAGAATAAGAGTCGGAGAAAAAATCTACTTTAAAAAAAAAAAAAATTTAAACATATTTTTATTGATTTTCACAACAATACAAATCTTATAGCCAATGGTTCCTATTGGAAACATTGCATTTGTAAATGAAGTTAAAGAAATCAAGAATACCTCCCACCACCCCTCCCCGGACTCAAACTAACATTTTTTATACATGCCTATTGGTCAATCACACAATATGAAACAGTGATATACAATGTCACATGTACATTCCATGACATGAGCAGTACACACAAAGCTAAACTGTCCCACACTGTATTCTGCCTTTGTATTATGACCAGTCCTTCACCACAGATATGTGTGTTCCAATTCTATGGTTGTAAGTCCATGGCCGTGAACTCTTCTAACATTGCATTCCATTCTAGCGAAATAGGTATCTTTCGCATCCCTCTTTGTTCTTCTCGTTTATGCTCGGCTCCCTCCGCTCTACCCCAGCGGACCATCTCATTATACTAATCTAATAATAGGGGCGATCTGGTAGCCTTCCACCTCATGGTTATATTTCTTTTTGCTAAGATCAATGCCAGGTTCGCAAATTTGCGGGCAGGGCTCCCCTTCTTTCCCTTGGGAACTAATCCCAATAAGCAATATTCCGGTGACTTAATGTTCCGCGTCGTGGCTACACTATTCACAATTTCTTACACTTATGACCAGTAATGATTCAGCCTCGGGCAGTCCCACAACATATGCAATAAACCGGCATTTGGGGAGCGGCAGCGAGGGCAATCACCCGGCACCTCTGGGAACATCAGGCTTAGTTTGTGTGGGGTCAAATACGCGCAGTGAACAATCATAAGCTGTATAAACTTAAATTTTGGGTTCCTAGAGACCTTGCGTGGGTGTTCCAGCAGTGTCTCCCATTCCTTATCCGTGAGTGCATGGCCAATATCTGTGTCCCACCTGTCACGGGTCGACTGAAGTGATGCTAAAGTGTGTGTACGGATACCCCGGTATAACCATTTTGTCAGGTGACTACCGTTACCCATCAAATATTGCATGTGTGTCAGTGCATGTGTCGACGGCTCTTCCCCCCCTGGGGTCCACATTGTTCGGATATAACGAGAGATGTGTGCATGGAGCAGAAACAATCTATTCGGCACTCCCATTTCCCTCACAAATGCATCGTGATTCATCAACGTACCGTTGGTAAAGAACGCGCCTAGTGTGGACACCCCCGTCTCTACCCATGTCGCTATATGTCTAAGAGTCACCGTCCCGGATGGTATGGGGAGTCCCAGTAGGGGTATGTTTGGGGCGTAGGGTGCTGTTATCTTAGTGTAGCGCGTTGCCTTCTTCCAATACAACAGAGCCATCCGCAAGAGTGGTGGCGCCGTCAACTGAATTTTGCTGCCTGGTAGCAGCAGTGCGTGTAGTTCCCCTCGCTCCCACGCCTGGGGCGTCAGTTATTTCTCTCAAGTTGCGGCCTGCAATCCAATACGCTAACCATTGCAGTTGACCTGCATAACAATAAGCTCGCATATCTGGGACTCCCATTCCCCCTTGTTTTGTGGCCAGCTGTAGTTTAGAAAGTCCTATACGCCTACGTCCCGAACCCCATATTAATTCAATGAGAAGGGTGTCCAATAATTTAAACGTCTGAAGCGGAATTATAATAGGCAGGTTGACGAAGTAATATAACAGTCTCGGTAGCATCACCATTTTAGAAATGGCAACTCGCCCTGCTACCGATATAGGTAGTGAAGTCCAGAACCGTATTTGCTTTCTAAGCATTGTTATAGTTCGAGTCAGATTACCATCTAATATATCCTCCACATCCCGGTATATCTGGACACTCAAATATTTAAAAGTAACAGTCGCAGTCTGAAAGCGTCCAACAGCCAAAGCGAATTGGTTCGGTCCTGGTCATGTCCTTAAAAAATATACATATGATTTGTTCTCATTGAGGAGAGTTCCGCAAAGTCTTTGGAATACCGAAAAAGCACTGGAATTGGGTCATAGTCATCATCCAAATTATTAAAAAAATAAGATGAGGTCAGTCCGCATACGCCGAAACTACATGCACCTCACCGTTTATTCGTATCCCCTTATGGCCTGCCGTGACACGGAGCTTATGTAGAGAGGTTCCAGCGCTAAAATAAATAATATGGGTGAGAGTGGGCAGCCCTGTCTAGTACCCGCGCTACCTGGTATTGTTGTGAGATGTGGGCCCCGTGCGAGCCCGCGCCGTCGGGTTCGTATACTAACAGTCGCACCCATTTCGTGAATTTCGAGCGGAATTCCGAACCTAGATAGCGCGTTCAACATATAATCCCATTGTAGGAGTCAAATGCTTGACGTAAATCCAAGGAGATGCAACCCCGTGGAGAAGCATCTGCAGGTGTGTGAGACATTACCTGGTGAAGCCTTCTAATATTGAGCGCTGTACTTCTACCCGGTACAAATCCACACTGATCAGTGTGTATCAGTCGGGGGGTATATTGCAAGAGTCTGTTTGCCAGCAACTTACTCAGAATCCTATAATCTGTGTTAAGGCCAGAGTGCCTTCTACGGGAGGAAGGCCAGAACTGGAAGTACCTACCAGAATACTGTTCTCCTTTGTTCCTGTAGCCTCTGAAACGTTGGGAGTAGAATTGAGTGAGAGGGGTCGGTAACTTGCCACATCTTTGCTGTCCCTGCCCGGTTTCGGAAGGGAAACCACTGTCGCTTGTAGTGTGGTAAGTGGGAGGGAGCCACCATCAAGTGCTGCCCGATACAATTCCTGTAGGCGGGGAACCAACATCTTAGAATAAGCTGCATAGAATTCTATTGGCAGTCCGTCATTACCTGGCGACTTGTTACGGGGAAGGGCTTTAATCGTTGCCTTTATTTCCATATTAGTGATAGGCCGTTTTAGATCTGACGTGTGGTCACTACTTAACTGTGGGAGTTGTAGCCCTTCAAAGAATGCCTCATATTCACCCACCCCTGCCTCTTCTGAAGGCGCATACAGCCGTTCATAGTCCGTCGAAAAGCAGTATTAATTTCAACTGGGTGCGCTACAACAGCGCCGTCTGGGGTAGTTATTTCAAGAATAGGAGATACTGGCGGTGCATCCTTAATTATCCTAGCAAGCAGTGGGCCCGTCCTATCCGCATTCACATGTTGTTTCTGAGTGTATAATCGGTAATCTAGGATACGAAGTTCTTCCAGAAGTTCAGCATGTGTTACGTGCATCTCTTGTAGCTCTGCTTTGCTTGTGTCATTCGATACTGCCTCCTGTTCTAATGTGCCCAGCCTATTTTCCACTGCCGTAAGCTTGTCAAGTAGGACAGTGCGCGCCCCAACTTTCGTGCTGATCGCTACCCCCGTATCACGGTTTTAAAGGCGTCCCATTCAATTTGTCGTGTGCTAGCTGTATCTGTGTTTTCAGTAAAGTAGTTAGCTATGGCCGTAGAGAGAGCACTGTGGAACACCGAGTCTTCCAGTAGTGAGAGTGTAATCTCCATGTTGGTATGGGCGTTGGGACCTTCCCCAAAGTAGTGTGGCCTCGATCGGGTTATGTTCTGAGTAGGTTTTGCCTAGGTGCGTGGTATCTACAACATTTACTAATAAATTCAGCGAGCAAAATATTCTATTTATTCGAGTGTGTAGGCCATGCGGCGCCGAAAAGAATGAGTATTCTCTATCAGTGGGGTGCATCTCCCGCCCATATGTCTCCCACACCCCAACCCCCGGCCCATGTCTGGACAGCATCCGCCTGTTTCCTACATCCCGCGCCCTGTAGGGGAGGATGTGATCTATCCATCTCAATGTCCATCACTGCGTTAAAATCTCCACCCAAAACCCACGGATACCCTTCCCAGCCTACAAGGCAGTACTAAGGACCTCAAGAAATTTGTCCTGCTCTGTGTTTGGGGCATAGATGCTCCCTAATACTATGTGCTCCCCATCTAACAGACCATGCAACAGCACATATCTCCCGTTGGCATCAGCCCGTTGTTCTAGGAGCGTGAAGGGGGTGCCATTTCTGACCCAGATCGCCGCCCCACGGGCAAATGCAGAGTAAGAAGTAGAAAATAATTGCCCCCTCTGCGGAGTGACCAGGGGGAACAGTGCCACACTACTCTCAGAGTCAGACTGGGCATTAGCGTCTTCAGAAGAGTCCACTGTTTCTGCTACTGACTGCGCATCGTGTGCTGCCAATGCTACTGCCGTCAGTATAGCGTCCCTTTGACTGTCCGAGATCTGCTCCTGCGACGGGTTTCCTCCACTTCCAGGTCCTGTCTGGCGCCTCTTGTCAGTTCTGTCGCGTCGAACACGCTGTGTCTGCGGCTGTTGTCGTCAGCTGGATTGGGAAGAGTGCTGTGATGTCGGTGGTGATAGGGTAATTTCTATCCAATCCGCCGCATCTTCCGGACTGTCAAAGAACAGGGTCTTTTGATCATAGATAACTTTGAGGCGAGCTGGGAATAACAATGCATATTTCAAGTTATGGAGCCGGAGTTTCTTTTTGATGTCTTGAAACGTAGCCCTCGCCCTCTGCACCGCCAGAGTGAAATCCGGATAGAGAGAAATTGTTTTGTTCTCGAATGTTATTGGAGCATTCTCACTGGCCGCGCGCAACATCGTGTCCCGGTCTTTATAATTCAAGATCCAGCGCTATAAACGGCCTAGGCAGTGCCCCAGGAGGGGGCCTAGGCGGAACTCTGTGAGCACGTTCCACACTATAATGTTCTGTGAGACCCACCGTTGCTACCCGGCTCTCAGCAGCCATTGTTCGAACAAATTGGGTGGGGTTGGATCCTTCGCTCCTCTCCGGTATTCCCAGTATACGTACATTGTTGCGTCTCGACCTCCCCTCCGCATCATCCACCCTGTCCTGTAGACCTTTCAATTGGCGCTGTAGTTGTTCTATCTGAGAGGAGTGTGTTGTCTGCTGGGGTATGAGGTAATCCAGTGCTATTCTGTTAGATTTGACTTTGTCCACCAGCTTCGTGTGATCTGCTTTCAGTAAATTAAAACTGGTAGTTAGTGTACTGATTTGAGTTTCAATAGCAGTACGGAGTCTCATATTTCCTTAATATCAAATCCAGTTTGTCTTCACTTGAGTGGGCTCCGTAGGCTGAATCACATCCAGGTCAGGGCTTTGCATCTGGGTGTCTTGTACGCCGTTCCGGTGGGTCGTCCGGGGCGGGGGGTCCGGTTGTTTGGTCTTGGGACGCCCCATGATGCTAAGGAACCAGGGTAGGCGGCACCGCCGCACTCACACTACAACACCACTTGTTGGACACTATTTGACAGCCCTCGGTATTCCCTCGTCGGTTCACTGCGTGATTCACATCTTCCCGTCACAGGGTTTACTTTGCGCTCACCACACCGCAGTGTATCGTACTCTATTTCAGCCTAATCCAATGCACTGATACCAACTAGTGTCCATTTCGTCCTCAACTTGGCCCCACCTCGCTATACCAGTACTGCAAAGGCTCCGTGTGTAATCAAGGCAGAGACCGTGTCAGCGTTCAGTTAGGTCCAACCCTGGCTCCCAATATTCTCCTTGACTGGCAGTTGCGCAATTGGATGGGGGATCATACCCAGGAAGGTGCAAAATACGCGTTAGTACACACCTGCGTCACATGGCCATCCTCATCCTTACATTTGAAACAACAGTAGTCACTGGGGCCACTCTGTTATGTTTAATCCGCTATACTCTTTTCTGTTGTCTTATTCCTTGTGGCCGTGTGCTCCATTGTCACGTTGCACTTTATAGGGGCCCCAGTTGGTCCCCCCAATCATCTCCATGCGCAGCATATCACGGCGGAGGTCCAGGCACAGACGTCCCCACAGCAGTTCACCGTGCCGATATGGCGCCCCAGTAAACACCGCTATGCACCTCCGAGCTGGGGTGACGAAAACATGCCGGGTAGCCACCGCGTCATCATCAATTAGCCCCCGCAATCAGCCAGTCTCTCCGCAGTTGCGTGTAACTAGGCCCTTCTCGCTGCGATCAGGCCGCCCAGCTCAGCTCACCTCTGATTTACACGTCGGCCGCTTCTGAGCAGCATGCAGATCCGGGCGTGGCACAGCGAACCGGTCACGTAGCAGCCGCAGAGCAGCCCTATTTCACTCAGCTGGCGGCCAGGGTGGGTCACTTTCCCCCGGTCGGTCGCGATGCAATGAGCGTGATCAGGGGCAAGGAGCTCATACGTCCCATTCACATCTCCCTCGCCGATTTTTCCCGTGCTCGAGACTGCATCAGAGCTCCGCCCGCCATCTTGAGCCGCTCCGGGTCGTCCACATCTCGCAAGTCGACTGGCACTCAGATCTTAACACCCAGTCCACCCAATGATAGGTATGCAAGGGGGTAGCCGCACTCGCCACAACAGCTCAAATCCGCAGCTCCAGGGTCGCATAGCGCGAGTTCCACGCCGACGCCATTTTGCTGCATCGTCCCCATTACAGACTCGGCTCCAGACGTTATCGGACCATTTAGGGCGAAACCGAGCACCAAGCGACTCATCTTCAGAGTCTCTGCAGACCACAGACACTCCGGTGTCCAGGGCGCCGATGGGAGAGCGCGGATGGTCTAATGTCGTCAGGATAATTGCCACAGTGTCAGGGCTGGTCACGGAGCTCTTCTAGCTCGCGTTCGCCATGCTTGGCGGTTGGCCACGCCCCGGAGAAAAAATCTACTTAAGAGACATCTGAGCCTTGTCCATGGTGGGGAACGTAGAAAAATATTTACTTAACTCTTTGATAAAAGTGTCGCCGCAAAATGGTCCCTTGGCAGAAGGACCTTCTTCTTTAGAGGCTAAAGAATCTAGCTTAGGGTCAATTTTTAATAAGAGGCTTTTCCTTCTTTCCAAAGAAATATGCGCATTGGCATTACCCAGAATGCAAATAGCCCACTGGGCCCAATTGGAGAGTGTACCAGGATCAATGAGAGTACCATCCTCCTTGACCTCCTTAGCCAAGTCAAGAATTCTGGTGAGAGGGCCAACCAAATCCAGCATTCTATCCTGGCAGTTTGACGAGGCTCTATCTACTCCCTTTTTTGGATCCTTGCCAAATTTGGTGAAGAACATGAGCATACTGGAATCAATAATAGGAGCAGCAGTAATATTACTATGGAGGGAAGGATGGCGACATTCAGATTTTAATTTGTTCCTGGTAGATTTATCTAGAGCATTACACAAATAAAAAGATACTTACTCTGCCACAAGGTTGGCAGGGAACCACTTGGTTGAATTAAGATGGTGAATAAACG
Source organism: Calotriton arnoldi (assembly GCA_963921515.1). Lineage (NCBI taxonomy): Eukaryota > Metazoa > Chordata > Amphibia > Caudata > Salamandridae > Calotriton > Calotriton arnoldi. Next base: position 3,061,815 of record CAWUFW010001150.1, on the reverse strand, counting down.
AGGGGTTGAACATGGGTTCACCGAGGTGGTCCACTAAATCATGACACACAGGGTGAGACACAAGAGGGTGACATTTTACGCCTTTTCTCTGGAGGCCCATAAGTATTAGGATCAGAAGATCCATCCAAATTATCTGTGTCATCCAAGACAACAACATCATCCTCATCAGTGTCTCTTAAATGGGATATAATAAGGGGAGAGGAGGGAGGCGCCGATTTTGAAACCTCTTGGTGGAAGGACCAATTTTTTTTAAATGCCCAAAAAGGACCCAGAGGGCGCTGCACGTTTCATACTGTTACAAGAAGAAGCAAACATTTTTGATAAAGAGGTTGCCAATGTTTTAGAAACATCCAATATAGAGACTGAAACAGGCTGTTTAACAGAGTCTTTAATAAAAGATTTTAAAATATCGTTGAATTGTTGGGAATCTTCCTCTTCAGACATGGTAAAGATACCAGATTTATCATTTCTTATGAGAAACAGAGGAGACAGAAAACAAAGGGTTAAAATCCAAGCACAGAAGAAGGGGGCGTGTATAACAAAGGGGAGTTGCCAAGGGAAGGCAAACTTACTGAGAGAGAGAGGGCAGAGAAACCACGAAGGCCACACCAGGGGGCGGTCCCAGAAACACACGCTCCGAGAGGAGGAAACTGGAGCGAGAGAAGCACAGAAAAATGTGTGTCGAGCGGTAATAAAGGAAAACAGCTGAAGCTGTTGAACGCCACAGAGGTAAAACGCTGAGGGCACTGAGCAACTGACAGGAGAACTTCCGTAATGGCACAGAAAGACCATTACGAGAAGCGGAAAAACAAGCAAGCAAGCACGAGACCGCGCGCAAGGCATGCAATAATTTATAATAAAATATTTCAAATGGAAACAATAAAACAATTGTGAATACAAGCATAACATATTATAGAGAAGGCAAATAAGTACTTATCTTGACTGCGAGCAGCAAGAAAGAGAGGACTTGTTGTTCGCAGCCAACATTATTATCGGGCTACTCAACGTCTGATTGGTGTTGCCATTGTGATGTCATTTTGTAGTTTTTTCTCTTTTGTTTGATGGGAAACATAGTTCTTGCTTGGCTGATGTAAAAATAAAGCAAGAAAAGACTGCATAATAGGAGCCTCCGTGTCTTGTAATAAAATCAAAGGGAGCAGAAGGGAACTCATCATAAAGCAGATGTTTTCCATGTAAAGAATAAAGCAAAATGAACAACATTTGGGGCATTACCAATTTCCTAATCCTAAGTCTTTACCCTAATGTAGAAATTTCACCCATGTAGGGTTAGGTAAACCAATATCAAAAATGCATGTGAATAACATACATTCATGCACAAAAAGACAGAATATCACATGCAATAGGTATGTATGCCCTGGACTTTTAAGAGTTATCTAAATAATTGCTTGATGATCAACAAGAAACAAATTGCACTTCACTGATGAAGCCCAACGGGGTCGAAACTGGTCTGCAGTTTCTATATTTCCATCTAGATGGGCCCTGGTCAGGCAGTTTAAGCTGGGCTATCGGAGCAGGTCTAAGTCTGATTTACAAACGGCTGATCCCCCTATAGAGCAGGGGTGTAGCATCCATAAGGGCAGCAGGTCCATTGGCACTGGGGCAGAGAGGCCTAAGGGGCCCACTGAACCCTGAATATTGGTGTATTTTAGCATTCTTACAGCAGCCGTGGACCAATGCCCCTTTTCACAGTAGTGGCTATACCGCTACTGTAGAGTGGTATAATGGACAAAAAAATGATGGACCGGAATACGGCTTCAATGATGGCAAGCTAAATGGAAGGCAGTGGCAGTACATCGGACCATGCAGGGCAGGAGGGAGGGGCTGGTGCATGGACTCTGACAACAGAGGGTAGGGAGGAGGTGGATGGGGCAGCAAGATAACTGTTTAGGGCAGACAGGAAGGGCCGTGGCAGAACAACGCCCACACATGGCTGTAATGAGGGAGCAGTTATCTTGCTGTCCCATCCACCTCCTCCCTACCCTCTGTTGTCAGAGTCCATGCACCAGCCCCTCCCTCCTGCCCTGCATGGTCCGATGTACTGCCACTGCCTTCCATTTAGCTTGATGTCCTTGCCCACTCCTCCTGCCCTCCGTTCCCCAATTCTATGCAGCATCATTGTCCTCCTGCTTAGCCTCTGTGCTTACCTTGCTGTCCCTAATCTCCTTCCCCTTGCCCTCCGATGTCTGTGTGCATGCCCCTGCTCCCTCCTTTCTGCCCACCATATTCCATGAACCTGCCACCCTCCTATGTACTCTGAGTGTTCTGTTGAGCTGCCAGAGCCCCTCCCACCTGCCTAGCATGACCCGATGGCTGCCGCCTGTCCCTGATACCTCCACCCTTCCTGTCCAAGTTCCATGCCCCTATCCCCTCCCACCTGTCCTCCATTGGCCATTTTGCTGCCACTCCCTTCTGCCCTCCATTCTCTGTTGTGCTGCAACTGCTCCTCCTGTCTGCCCTGCATGGTCTGTTGTGAATTCCCTTCCCCTGCCCTCTTTTGTCTGTGTCCAGCCCCTACCTCTCCCTTCTGTCCTCCGTGGTCTTTTGTGCATGCCTCTGCCCCCTCCCTCTTGCCCACCATGGCCGTTGTGCTGCCACATCCCCTCCCAACTGCCCTGTGTGGTCAGCTTGCTGCCCCTGACCCCCTCCCACCTTCTCTCCATTGTCTCTGTGTATGCCATTATAGTCTCACTGTTGCCCTCAATGGTGTATTGTGCTTCCAGTGCCCATCCCACCTGCCCTCCATGGTCAGCTTGCTGTTCCTGCCCTCCACTTTCCATGTGCAGACCACTATCACCTCCCTCCTGCCTTGTTTGGTCCCCTGTCGTTCCCCTGCCCCTCCCTCCTGCCCTTCATGGTCCGTTCTGCTGAAACTGTCCCTCCTGTCTGTCCGCTATGGTCAGCTTGTTGCCCTTGCTACTTCCCCTCTGCTCTCTGTTGTCCATGTGCATGGCCCTGTTCCCTTCCTATTGATTTCCATGGTCCATTTGCTGCACTGCCGTCCCGCTTGCCCTGTGTGATGTATTGTGCTGCTGCAACCCCTGCCCTGTAAGGTCAGTTTGGTGGTCCTGCCCATCTCCTTCCTGCCCTCTCTTATCCGAGTCCGTGTCCCTACCCAATTCCTCCTGCCCTCCGTGATCGAATGTACCAAACTTGCCAACATTTTGAACTTGGTAAGAGGTAGAATTTGAAAAAAAGCTGGGAAATTGATTTCCCTCATTGACTTACATTGAGAAAGAGGAGTTTTTAGGTATGAGACAAATAAAATAAAGGCCTTGTGGGCTATAAAACATCGGGAGTCTCCTGTCTGAATCGGGTCTGTTGGCATGTAATATGTCTCATTACATCGCATACCAATACCACGCGTGCCATTACAACGCGGGTATTACCACGCGATGTCAATGACAACAACATGCCATTACATCGCAAACTTTTACCACGACTATGCCTTTACCACGCATGCCATTACAACGCAAAGGCATGCATGGTAAAGGTATACTCATGGTAAAAGTTTGAAAGGTAAGTGACTCTACCCTGTCCTATCCTAAACCCTAATGTAGTACCCCTGCACGACCCTCCCCCCGACCCCCAGTCTTCTCCCTACATTTACACTACCCAGCACGACACCCCGACACTACCCTAAACCCTAAAACACTACCCTACACTACACAAACACCACAACACTACCCTAAATCCTAAAACACTACCCCCAGCACGACCCTCCCCGGACCCCCAGTCCGGTCCCTACACTCAAACACTACTCTGCACGACCCCCCGACAGTGCCCTAAACCCTAAAACACTACCCTACACTACACAAACACCACAACACTACCCTAAAACACTACCCCCAGCACGACCCGATAGTGTGAATTTACAGAAAATATGCTCTCATTTTAGCTTCTGGAGCACCTTCCATAACCTCTATGGGGAAATCATGAGAAAACAGTTTTCTCTCAAACATGATTCTTGAAATCATAGCAGAAGACTTTTCCGCAGGGTAAAATCACCTTAGAACGCACCACAATTCCTAAAATCAGTATGGTACCATCAACAAATGATTTATATTGTAACTAAAATCTGTTATCACCTTTTATACGCTCTCCTTTATGTGACCCTCAAAACCTACAATTCACTACAATGCATTTCAATAGGGTGCTATCATGTATATTGGTTCCAAGTTGGCTGCCAACACTTCCTGGTTGAAGTGTTGGCAGCCATTCACATTTCTGTAGGATTTCAGTAGGATTCTATATTTTTTAAACCTAAATATCTCTGAAACTACTGAACGGATTTACACCAAATTACAAAAAGCATGCTTTCTGAACCAATAGCTAGCTTTCTGCCAAATTTTGTGCAATTCCGTTCAGCGGTTCGGGCTGTAGTCGTGTTCAAAAACGCTTTTTGGGGCTCCCCTTTTTTCTCAACACCCACTTGACAAATCACCCCGAAACTTTCAACACAGCAGCTGAACCAAACAAGGGCAGTTTTGTGAAAATTTCGTGAAGATCTGTCAAGTAGTGCCAATGTTATTGGCAAAATAAAAAACGCTTTTACTATGGAATCTTTGGTCCTAACTATAACTGCCTATCGCCAGTAGAATGGAGATATGGATATATATATCTGCACCACTCCGCTCGAATCTCGATGCCTGTCGACGAACAGGAGCACGGACCACAAAATTTTGCTGGAACTTTAACTCTTTATTGACAGCTCAAACAGCACTGGCAGCCATTACGCGTTTCGACCCCACAAGGGTCTTGATCAACATATATATATATATATATATATATATATATAAATATATATATATATATATATATATATATATATATATATATATGTGGTAGTTGGCTGCACTAAGACCTTTTCTATATTGGATTTGCATTTGGAGCACTAGTGAACTGTGCCACTTTAGAAGAAGGCATGGACTGACCTGGGCTCGGAACAATTCTGGGAAGAGCCCTGCTCCATCCACTCAGGAGATGTACAAATAGTGAAAATACTGGTTTATGGAAAGCTGCCACTTGCAGGCAACATCAAAATAACACAGGCAGTTTAACTAACGAGTGCTTTCTCACTCGATAAATGCACAGGTAAGGCCAAGGAGTATTTAGATTTTATACGCATGGCACATGCACGATCACGGTTTTTACAGTTCAGGTACGGGACACTTCCAGTAGCAGCTTTCACCGCCTCCTGGGGGGGTATGGAGCAGGGATCACGCTACTGTTTCGATTGCAAAACTGTCATGGAAATAGATGAACATTTGTTGTTCTTCTGACCCCCATATGCTAAAGCCAGAAGTAGGGCGATAATGCCTCTGTGCCGATCCTTTAGTCTAGCAAAAGTAGGAGAAGCCGATAAAATTTGCAAAAGTGACACATCTACAAAAGTGGTAGTGGCGGTGCCAAAGTTCTTGCACATATATATATATATATATATATATATATATACACACACATATATATATATATATACACACACACACATATATATGCTTTGTATAGAGATGTTCTATGTATAATGGACATGTGTGTGTGTATATATATATATGCGAGTGTGTGTGTGTATGTATGTGTGTATATATATATATATATTATATAATATATATATATCTTGCTGAAAATGTTCTCTTTCAAGAATGATGTCGGCACTCCTGTGAATTTCACCAAAAGTTTATTTTGGAAATGAAAAATCATCTACGCGTTTTGGCTGCCAGACACAGCCTTGTTCACGATGACAAGCGCAATTTTCGCAATTCATTATGTATGTTTCTATCTCCATAGTTGAAACAAAGGAAGGAAGAATGTGGAACAACAACATACACTGTGGCTGACTGTTAGACCTGGCACCATTGGCGTGGGTCTCCCTTCCTTTTTTTCACTGTTGTCTCCTCTGTTTTGCTGGTGTTAGATGCTCTGGGCGCTGTGCCACTGCCCTTCAGTGCCACAGCGCGGATGCTCCCTGTGTAAATATGACATGTGAATTGGTATATCCCTGATTGGCTTATTTGGTTTACCTGTTAGTCCCTAGTAGCGTGGCCTGTGGGTGCCCAGGGCTGGTAAACCGAATGCTGCTGGTGGGCCTGCAGCGCTGGTTTGCGCCACCCACAGAAGCAGCTTGTAAAGTGTGTCTCAGACCTGCCACTGCAGAGTCTGTGTGCAGTCCAGAACTGCCATCTAGGCTGTGAAGTGCACCCACTTCCCAGCCCCTGAACCTTCCCTTGGCATCATGTAAGTCACCCCTATGGTAGGGTGCATTGTATGTGTAAGGTAGGACATGCCTTGGTGTGTGTAGCATGTCCTGGTAGTGAATTACACCCAATTTCGTTTTTCACTACTGTAAGGCTACCTGTTCCCCATAGGCCAGAATGGGCAAGTTTGACTATTACATTCTATAGTACTAACTGACCCCAGGAACATGGTAGAAAAACAAATTTCGTATGCCTGAGCTCAGAATATTAAAATACATCTTTTAGTGAAGTTTATTTTTATATCCTGTGTTTGAAAATACCACTTTTAGAAAGTAGGTATTTTCTTGCCCAAGCCTTCCAGTGTGCTCTGCTGTTATGTGTATTGGCTGTCTGGTTTTGGAGGGACAGGGCAGGCTGAGCCAGACCTGGGTTGAATAGAGAGATCTGGATTTGGAGTATGGGGAGGGGTGGCTCCTTGACTTGAATAGGGCTGTGCCTGGCAAGGTGAATGATGGTTCCATCTCCTGCTGTGTGTCTGATAGCAGACTCCCTCTTTTTGAAAGGAAGGATGCAGCCTGGTAAACAAAGTGCTCCAGGACTGAGCAGAACTGGTTCTGGCTAGGCTCAGTGACTTGCAGCTTTGAGAACAAAGACTTTTGGGGTATAAATATCTGTGCTGAAACCCCTACAATTTGTATTGCTCCTGGACATCAAGACTAACCTCTGTCCGTGTAACTGAAGGAATCTGCAGGAGGTGACTATCCTTGTGCTTGTGTGCTGTTTCTTGGATTGGCCTGCAGTGGTTACCATTGGACTTGGAAGAAGAGGGAAATGGACTTTGAGAGAACTTTTATTAATCTTGCTAAAGCAATCAACCAAGGGCTAGGAGAGAGCTAGCCTCCTGTTGAAGTCTCAGGCACATCAGACTTCACCACCAGCCTCCTGATTCCTCCCAGCGAGGATTTCTATCTGCAGGCAAGGCTCCTGTGAGTTCCAGGGCCTCTAGTTCTACTACAGAGAAGAGAGTGCTGAAATCGTCGCTAACGCCCGTTTGCGAGCCGCCGCAGCCGAAAGCGGCCGGAAAATCATCGCGCTGCTGCCGCTGAGTGCTCGCAACCAAAGATCGACTCATTGCACGTTTGCGGGCCGCCAAGTGCTCGCTAACTCCAAAGATCATCGCATCGCATGTTTGCGGGCTTCCAAGTGCTCGCTAACTCCAAGAGATCATCGCACCGAGATCATCGCTGCACGACATCGCAGCGCGGACGCCGGGCGTCCGCCATTTTCATCGCATCAGGATCGTCGCTCCCTCGCGGAGCACCATTTCTTCGCATCGCAACCTGATCGCACACGCAACAGGATCGTCGCATCGCCTCCTCCCTCGCGGCAAGGAGTCATCGCATCAACGGCCTAGCGTGCAGAAGTTTGTCGCATTGTCTCCGCACGCATCAGCAGATCGGCGCATCATCCTCCCTCGCGGCAAGGATTTATCGCATCGCCGGCCTCGCGTGCAGAAAATTATCGCTACAGCTTCTTTGCGACAATTTGTTGGTTTTGCTACGAAATCCAGGTACTTTGTAAGTAAAAGGGTCGCAGAGACCACTGCTTTGAACTGAACTCCTCTTTGCACACTTTGAACTATTTTTGCAGCATTTCAAGAGTAATCCTATTTTACAGTATTGTTGCTTTTTATCGTTATTGGTCTTGTGTTAAGTCTCTATATAAAGATACTTATTTTTGATAACTACTTGTGTGGTGTTCCTCACTGTGTTACTGTGTATGGTCATAAATGCTTCACACACTGCCTCCGCGATAGGCCTACCTGCTCGTGCTACGTTACCACAGGGTTGAGCAGGGGTTATCAAAGGGTGCAGCCCTCTCACTCTGACTTAGGAAGAAGGGTCCCTACTTGGACAGTGGCCAGCCATTGCCAACTAGAGACCCCCATTTCTAACATTGGTGGTCAGCGGTGAGGATCTGGACTTGCATTTATGATCGCATACAGTAATTATAGTGTACACTACTAGTGAGTGCAGACCATAACGCAACCACATACGTTTTTGAGGTTTTTTGATTCTATTTTTGATTAATATTGCCAGTTATTGCTACAATGGGCAAGCCCGGATCCAATGCCTCGGAGGATCTCTCCTGGGAAGAAGAGAAATTAGAAACCTACAATGCCAAGCAGCTCAAATATTTTTGCAAACGCTTCACAGTCCCTATCACAGGTCTCACTAGAAGGGAGGAGTATTACAAGGCGCTGAAGGCCTGGCTAGAAGCCAGGGATGCCCCTAAGAATATGGGAGAGCCTGTGGAGGGGGAAGAGAATGCAGGAGAGCAGCAGGGTAAAGTAGTAGACCTGGTGGGAGATAAAGCAATTTCCAGCACGGGCACTAGTGTGTCCGCCAGGGGTCTGTCCCCAGAAGAGATGGAGGACAGGGAGACAGATAGGCGGCATAATATGGAGATGGCTAAGCTTAAAATGGATGTCAGAGGGACCTAGAGAACAAGAAGTTAGAATTTGAGATTATGAAAAAGAAACTTGAGCATGAGAGAATATTGAGGGAGTTGGAGATTAAAGCAAAGAGTGTAGAGATCTCCCCCTCTGGTGGCAGCATACCTGTAGTGCATACTGAGAATAGAGTGTATATACCCAAGGATGTTATTAAGGATTTCCACAAAAGTGAAGATATTGGGCAATGGTTTGCAGCTTATGAATTAGCCATGGTGTCCCACCGGGTCCCTGAGAAGGATTGGGGAGCAGGGTTGTGGGGACGCTTTGTAAGTGAGGGGAGGGATACCTTGTTGGACCTGCCCCCAGAAAGTCGGATGGTTTATGGCCACATGAAGGAAGCTTTGATGACCCGCTATGGTTTGACCCCTGAGATGTATAGGCAGAGGTTTAGGACCTGCAAGAAGCTAGAGGGTACCACGTGGGTTGAATATGTGTCTTTTTTGCAGAGCAATGGAACGCTGGGTAAAAGGTAGCAAAGTAGAAACTTTTGAGCAGCTTTATGATTTGATTGCATGGGAGCATTTATCTAGTAACTGTTTTCCTGAGCTACGCCAGCACCTGATTGATTGCAAGCTGACTAACCCTAGGAAGCTTGCTGAGGAGGCGGACCGCTGGGTGAGCACCCGGGTTCGCAAGGGTCCAGTGGGAGACTTCGCCAAAGGTGGGCAGGGTCCCCAGCAGAGAAGTGGGGGGACAGGGGTAAACCGAGGAGTTCCAAAGAGGGCCCCAAAGTAATTCCCAAGGGAACCAAGCAGTGGTGTCCCAGCCTCCCCAAGAGAAGAAGCCAGTGCCCCCGACAGGTAGGCCTGTTCAAAGGGGGCCCCTTACTTGTTATAAGTGTGGTCAAGTGGGCCACAGATACTATGATCCCCAGTGTCCTCAGAGAAATACTAGTGAACCACCCCGTGCACCACCCCGCCAGCTTGCTAGTGTAGCCCTGGGGGGGGACGAGATGGGTGCCCAAGAGGGGTGGGATCCCGTAGAGTTAACCCTCGTCTCATTAGGAGACTTTGAGATGGTTCCTAAACCTGCACTGCCTGATAACACTAAAAAGTACAGGCAGTGGGTGCCCATCAATGGCCATAGAGTGGAGGCTCTAAGAGACACAGGAGCCAGTGTAACTGCTGTCAGCTCCCGGTTGGTGTCCAAAGAGCAGGTTGTCCCCCATGCATTCTACCCAGTAGTGTCCGCAGACAACTCAGAGAGCCAATGTGAGGTGGCTCAGGTTCCCTTTGAGTGGGGCGGGGTCTCAGGAACTCTTCAGGTGGCTGTGAGGCCCGCCATGCCTGTAGACTGTCTGTTGGGCAATGATTTAGAGAACTCCCCATGGGCTACGGTGGAGAGGAGATCTCACTTGGAGATGTTGGGTCTGCCTGAGTGGGTGTGTGCTACCACTCGGTCCATGGCAGCCAAGGAGGGTGTTGAGAAGGACCTGGAGCCTGAGAGTATGGCCCAGATCCCTGCCTTAGAGAGAAGGGGCAGGGGGTGCGGGAAGCCGGCCCCCTTGGTTCCCACGGCCCAGGAGGGAGCAGACCCTGAGGGGGATGCCCTGGAGCCTACCGGGGAGCAGATCACTGAACTGGGGGACCTGCCTGAGCTGACCCATTGGCAGCAGGAAGGGGGACCCACCAGGGAGGAATTTTGTGAGCAGCAAAGAGGTTGCCCGGGGGCGTGGCCAACTGCCGAGCATGGAGGACGTGAGCTGAGAGAGCTCCGTTCCCTGCCCTGACACTTGACAGAATATCCTGTGGTTGACCGGGCCCGCGAAGCGGAACCACCCACCTACATGTAGTGGACCGCCGCTGGACCCCGTAGCGGTGCCCCATGTGTTGCCGACCCCGAGGAATAGGCTTGATCCTGGGCCGCCTCTGGACGGGGCCCGGGCGGTGGAGCGAAGGGGGGCGGAGCGCCGACAGAGGTGGGACGATCCCGCCGGCCCCGCGAGCCCTGCTGTGTCCCCGGCGACATCGATGGCGGCGGCGTGTGACCCATAGACGTTACCCCCGACCTGGGATGGTGTAGACGGAGGCTGCTGCGAGCGGTCGTTTGCCTGGTGACCTGCGTCATTGACATTCGCAAGTACAAAATGGCGGCGGCGGCCCTGACCAATGCGGATGCCGGTGTATGAGAGAGGTACACTGACGACTGTGAGAGTGGCGGTGGGGGCTTCTGCGGCGGCGGCGAGGGAGACGTACGGACGCTCTCCCCCCCCCCGCTGGGGTCCTACACTGCAGATCGAGGTGAGCCTGTGTGGAGAGGGGGAGTGCGTGGGCCTACATGAGGACACCCTTGATCCTGGGCTGGACGTCACTACTACCCCGATGCCCACGGAGAGACACACACTGAACGACGACATTCTTTCTGGGGTGCAGACTCTTTATTGCACTAGCGCCCCTGCCCCCCGTGATTGGGCCCACGAGTGCTGACGGAGGTGAGACCCCTTACCCGTTGACTGCCCTGGCCGTGGCGGGGCACCGGGGGTGGGCGTGGGGGCATACTGTGGTCGCTGACCCTAATTACACGCTTGTGGAGTGGTGCAGTGCCCTACGACTCTGGCAGTCCATACGGGAGCTGTGAGGCTGGCGCTGGGCTACGACGGTGGCCCCGTGACGAGCGGAGCTGGTGCCCGCAGGAGTGGTTGCGAGCGACAGGGCCCTATATCGGCCTGTGCGTGTACTTCTGGAGGGCGTGGTGCCCTGGTGGCCCCCGCGCGGGATTGTCCTGGAGCAAAGACGGGTGGGCGGACGGCGTGGCACGATGGGGCGGAAGACCAGGCTGGTGGAGACAGCCGCGGATGGCGACCTGCAGCTAACAAGCAGCGGCGACCCCTTCGGTGCTTCGGACACTGAGGTGATACCGCCCTCTGGCACTGACCCCCATGAGGCTAAACTGGACTTAATATTAAAAGAAATACGGGACTCAAGAACGGCATTGGAGGCACGCATGGGTACCATGTCTACCAGCCTTGGTCTCCTGCAGGCGGACCACAAAAAGCTCGCTGACAAGGTCAAATCGAACAAAATGGCATTGGATGATATCATACCCCAGCAGACTGAGCACTCCACTCAACTCGAACATGTTCAGTGCCAACTGAAGGGCTTGCAGGATAGAGTGGACGAGGCGGAGGGAGATCCCGCCGCAACAATGTTCGTATACTTGGTGTACCGGAGCGCAGCGAAGGTCCAACCCCACGCAGTTTGTGGAAGACTGGCTAAAAGACCACGTGGCGAAGACAGGATTAACACCCTTGTACAGTGTGGAGAGGGCGCATCGAGTACCTCCCGGGCCCCCTCGACCGGGTGCCCCGCCCGCTAATAGCACGCATACTACATTACAAGGACCGCGATACAATCCTGCGGGCGGCCCGAGAGAATGCTCCCATACGATTCGAGAACAAGACAATTTCTCTTTACCCGGATTTTACGCCAATGCTGATGGTCTGTCCAGATTTTTCCGCCTTAGTGATGAGAACTTCCAAGGGGATGGGTAGTTCTCCCCACATTTCAGCTGGAGGGGACACGTGTTAGACCTGGCACCATTGGCGTGGGTCTCCCTTCCTTTTTTTCCGCTGTTGTCTCCTCTGTTTTGCTGGTGTTAGATGCTCTGGGCGCTGTGCCACTGCCCTTCAGTGCCACAGCGCGGATGCTCCCTGTGTAAATATGACATGTGAATTGGTATATCCCTGATTGGCTTATTTGGTTTACCTGTTAGTTCCTAGTAGCGTGGCCTGTGGGTGCCCAGGGCTGGTAAACCGAATGCTGCTGGTGGGCCTGCAGCGCTGGTTTGCGCCACCCACAGAAGCAGCTTGTAAAGTGTGTCTCAGACCTGCCACTGCAGAGTCTGTGTGCAGTCCAGAACTGCCATCTTGGCTGTGAAGTGCACCCACTTCCCAGACCCTGAACCTTCCCTTGGCATCATGTAAGTCACCCCTATGGTAGGGTGCATTGTATGTGTAAGGTAGGACATGCCTTGGTGTGTGTAGCATGTCCTGGTAGTGAATTACACCCAATTTCGTTTTTCACTACTGTAAGGCTACCTGTTCCCCATAGGCCAGAATGGGCAAGTTTGACTATTACATTCTATAGTACTAACTGACCCCAGGAACATGGTAGAAAAACGAATTTCGTATGCCTGAGCTCAGAATATTAAAATACATCTTTTAGTGAAGTTTATTTTTATATCATGTGTTTGAAAATACCACTTTTAGAAAGTAGGTATTTTCTTGCCCAAGCCTTTCAGTGTGCTCTGCTGTTATGTGTATTGGCTGTCTGGTTTTGGAGGGACAGGGCAGGCTGAGCCAGACCTGGGTTGAATAGAGAGATCTGGATTTGGAGTATGGGGAGGGGTGGCTCCTTGACTTGAATAGGGCTGTGCCTGGCAAGGTGAATGATGGCTCCATCTCCTGCTGTGCGTCTGATAGCAGACCCCCTCTTTCTGAAAGGAAGGATGCAGCCTGGTAAACAAAGTGCTCCAGGACTGAGCAGAACTGGTTCTGGCTAGGCTCAGTGACTTGCAGCTTTGAGAACAAAGACTTTTGGGGTATAAATATCTGTGCTGAAACCCCTACAATTTGTATTGCTCCTGGACATCAAGACGAACCTCTGTCCGTGTAACTGAAGGAATCTGCAGGAGGTGACTATCCTTGTGCTTGTGTGCTGTTTCTTGGATTGGCCTGCAGTGGTTACCATTGGACTTGGAAGAAGAGGGAAAAGGACTTTGAGAGAACTTTTATTAATCTTGCTAAAGCAATCACCCAAGGGCTAGGAGAGAGCTAGCCTCCTGTTGAAGTCTCAGGCACATCAGACTTCACCACCAGCCTCCTGATTCCTCCCAGCGAGGATTTCTATCTGCAGGTGAGGCTCCTGTGAGTTCCAGGGCCTCTAGTTCTACTACAGAGAAGAGAGTGCTGAAATCGTCGCTAACGCCCGTTTGCGAGCCGCCGCAGCCGAAAGCGCCCGGAAAATCATCGCGCTGCTGCCGCTGAGTGCTCGCAGCCAAAGATCGACTCATCGCACGTTTGCGGGCCGCCAAGTGCTCGCTAACTCCAAAGATCATCGCATCGCACATTTGCGGGCTTCCAAGTGCTCGCTAACTCCAAGAGATCATCGCACCGAGATCATCGCTTCACGACATCGCAGCGCGGACGCCGGGCGTCCGCCATTTTCATCGCATCAGGATCGTCGCTCCCCCGCGGAGCGCCATTTCTTCGCATCGCAACCTGATCGCACACGCAACAGGATCGTCGCATCGGCTCCTCCCTCGCGGCAAGGAGTCATCGCATCAACGGCCTAGCGTGCAGAAGTTTGTCGCATCGTCTCCGCACGCATCAGCAGATCGGCGCATCATCCTCCCTCGCGGCAAGGATTTATCGCATCGCCTGCCTCGCGTGCAGAAAATCATCGCTACAGCTTCTTTGCGACAATTTGTTGGTTTTGCTACGAAATCCAGGTACTTTGTAAGTAAAGGGTCGCAGAGACCACTGCTTTGAACTGAACTCCTCTTTGCACACTTTGAACTATTTTTGCAGCATTTCAAGAGTAATCCTATTTTACAGTATTGTGGCTTTTTATCGTTATTGGTCTTGTGTTAAGTCTATATATAAAGATACTTATTTTTGATAACTACTTGTGTGGTGTCCCTTTGTAGTGTTCCTCACTGTGTTACTGTGTATGGTCATAAATGCTTCACACACTGCCTCCGAGATAGGCCTAGCTGCTCGTGCTAGGTTACCACAGGGTTGAGCAGGGGTTATCAAAGGGTGCAGCCCTCTCACTCTGACTTAGGAAGAAGGGTCCCTACTTGGACAGTGGCCAGCCATTGCCAACTAGAGACCCCCATTTCTAACACTGACTAAATCAGCGCCATTTTGTAACATGCAGATGTATTCCTTTTAAAATGCAATGTGGCTTGTTTTTTCTGGTATCTATCCTGCTTTCTTTTCATTTATTTTATCACTTCATAAAGAATTCATTTTTCTAACTACATGAACGTTTTTCTTGATAAATAATTTACTTACGAACACTCTACTTGTAAAAACACTTAATATATATATATAAATATATAAGTCTATATAAATATATAAATATAGATATGTAAAATAAAAAAATAAACCTTCCACATAACTCTTTTCTCCACTCTCTGACTCATCCCAATTTTTTCAGATCACAAATGGACACCCATACAACTTTCCAAACTTCTTTCTATCTACCTGCTCATCGAGCTAACAGGTGCCCACATTCAGCACTCCCAATAACAACTCACATCTCTCCTTTACTAATCCTATTTACCTCTAACCTTGGTTTCGGGAGTTGTGTGCTACTCACTTCAAAGCGCATCAATGCCTCTTCAAGGGTAGCAAGAGATATATAAATACAATTTACAATTACAATTGTCAAATAAGTTAAAATGTATCAAGGTGACATGCTTACCAAGGGGTTGGAATGTCTTTATATTACCCAAAAATAGCCAAATATAACTACAACTCCCAAGAGAAGGCTCTAGTTTTATGTTTCAATAAATGTTATTGGGATTTTTAGAAGAAAAGACAATATACAAGAGTTGAGACTGACGTTATCAGTACATAAATTCAAACAACCCACCCAAACTTAATGCCCCACCCTACCTATGCCACTCCCATTGGTCCTCGAGTCTCCCATTTCACCAAACATTATCCCCCTCCCAGAGTTCATTGACTCATTATTACATTTCTGGGTCAGGTTCCAGAGCAAGTCTTCCAGAAATTAGGGCCACTCAGCTTATTTCACTCAACTTCAAGTGCCTCTTAGAAAAGGTGCAAGTAGCTCCTCTTCATCACACCTCCAGTTGTCTGACAATTCCTCGTGGGCCTTTTTTCCAGGGTTTCCTACTTGCCTTGGAGGAAACCTTATGCGCTTCTAGCAACATTATGCATACCTTGAGCTGCTCGTGGTCAGTCAAACCTTCACCCAGCATTTCCTCGATTACATGAACCCTCCTCTCAAATTCTGAGACATCTTTGCTTATCACCTTGAAATCACACTTCAACACAATCTTCATTCAAAGTCCTTTCTAATTTCTTTAAATCATTTTCTCATAACACATTTGGTCACTATCTCTTCTGTTGGTGAGAGGGGTTTAGGAGTCCTCGTTACTCCTGCTCTGCGGCCTCACACCTCGAGTGGAAGGTGATCTCCGTTCCTTTGGTATTTCCTGTGATAATTAAAATCGTATTTAATCAAGGAGTTTATACTGAATTACACCTCCTATCGTATTGGTTGATATATTGATAATATGAGGTAATCCAGTAGAGGGAGAACCTCCAGGAAAAGAAGCAACAGCTTTTGCTTAGGTTAGGTTATTCAGTGAGTCTTACAAGGCAGAGACCAATCTCAGGAGCCTAGCAACTTTTGAACCTAATACAGGATTGCCGCACGCCCAATGTGAGGGGAGAGACGTCTCGACATCAGTGTCAACACAAAGATGGACATTGCCAGACTGTGGGGCTCAGTGGCATCTCAATTGACTATGACAGTCTAGCGCAGGGGGATGATTGCCGTGCCAAAATGGATGAGCCTATTTACAAGGCGAGGGGCTGCTTGTGTAAACACGAAAGAATCTAGGGTAAATGGTGGGACTTATGTGGGTTACACTGAATAGTGCATTACAGATGTACATGAACCAATGTCATATACAAGACCTGCATGCGATTGCTGTGTATATTCCTGTTTATTTCTATAATAAAATTAATACAATTTTTTATTTAAAAAAACTAAAAAAATACTCACAGTATTGGCATCAGAAGGTTCACAGATGAAAGCAGTAGGCAACCTTTCTTCTGAAAATCTTACACAGATTTGGAGTTTTTAGAAAAGGTTTACATTGTGTACCTGTATCAAACGTTACCAGGTTTGAAATTGAGTAGGGCCATAGATCTTTTTTTTCAGTAAAATCAGACGTAAAAAAATATTTTGCTAGGAGAATTAACAGACAGAGAATAGATCAGGTGTTAAACTTTAATTTATCTTCATCCCATCTGCTGCAGAAGTAGGTAGTGAAGTTGCAGTTTTTAGAAAACAAATATAGAACATGGCTGGATAAGTTATTTAAAATAGTCCCTAAATCAGAGTAATTTGTCTGAAACCAATAGGCTTTACCTTATGAACCTCAATTAGGATAGAACAGTGGTGATAAAGTCGGTGAATAAAGGTGGAGGAAAAGTGGTATTTGATTTTGTTAAACATGCTGTTAGACATCAGATTGACAAAATGAACAAGTGCTGCTCGTGTAATGTAATATATCTTTTTATGTTCTCTTGTGGGAGATGCATATTTGGTTAAATGAACATCATTTGTAATAAAAAGAAAGCTCCCCACTTACAGGGCATCAAGCCATTCAGAAAAGGATCTCCACTGGTTTATTCTGTAGAAGATAGAATCTAATCCTAATGGTAGGGACTAGAACTAAAAACGAAAATGAAGGGAACAATTTTTCATATCCAAATTTCAGAGCAACATGGTGGGTTTGAATGAGATTATAGTGGGAAAGGATTTTGAGAAAAAAATCACTCCGAGAATTAGATGTTATCAACAATATCGTCCATTAGTGTCCGGTTGAGGAAAGGGAACACTTGCTTTATTGGACAATAAAGAAGAAAAGGTTTTGACTATTAAATAGGTTTTCTTTAAATTTTAAGAATCCTGGAAAGTTTGGGACGTGAAAGGACCTGACGTGGAACTGTAAAGAAAAATACTTCTTAATTGAAAATCAAAGACCTCTTGAGGCTGTTCAGACAGTGTCCCATCAAGGACGGCTTCAATTCAAGAAGATGAATATTCTGGATATGAGGCAACAGAGAAGAGAGAGCAGAGCGATTTAAAAGTGGCCTGTCTATTATTTTTATCTTGGAAATAATGGGACAAGAATAAACTGATTATGAAAGGGTAAAGACAGAAGTGGGTAGACAGATGTATGGCGGGCCTTCTTGGCAGACACAGCTGCAATCTTACCGCCTTGGACACTTTCTTCACTAGTTTTGCTGTTTCACCCCTGTACCAGGGGGAGACCACCAGAGCCTCTGCTGCTTAAGGTCGCATATCAATGTTACTGTAGGGGTTTATACATAACATGGTCGACGATACCATATGGTCCGGTATTGCCTATACAGGGGACACCCAGAGGACGAGCGGTCACTAGAACTACCCCTATGGCAAAGAGCAGGGATCCATACTTTAGGTGAGCTGTACCGGGATGGTGCCTTGATACCATATGATACACTGGTCGAGGAGGATGGGTTATACCCAGGCCAATTCATACTACACTATTCACTCCTTGCAGCTCTGGGTAATAAATGGAGCGACATGACGCACGAACATCAAACACATTTGACCGCACAATTTTGCATGTCATGGAACTGGGTAGGTGATCTTATCAAATGGTTTGCTGCCTCACTCCGGCATCACACCGCAGTATCATATCACACCTGAGGCAGCGCTGGGAAACAGACCTACATCGTCCCAGCACAGATAAGGAATGGGTCACAATACTGAAAGGCTACATTCATGTCCCCAGGAATGTGCGCTTCCGCCCAATACAATATTATATCATGCAGAGAACATACCTCATTCCAGCTAAAATGTATAAATATTTTAACCGCACGGACGCCGACTGCCTACAATGTCGCCTAGCGGATGCAGATCTTCTACACATGTTATGGTCATGCCCACTTCTTACCACATACTGATGGTCTGTTACGGCCGCGTTATCCCACTGCACGGGACGGCCTATGTCTCCTGTGTGGGAGATACGCATACTACACCTCTTTCACAGGCAGATGGTCACCTCCCGATTCCTTGACTTAGGTGTGCTGGTGGCCAAACGATTGATTACTAAAAGATGGAAATCCCCCGAATCCCCTCACACTCTAGCCTGGAGGCGCTCTCTGCTGGTCTGGCCCAGGGCTGAGAGTGTTGCATTGCACAAAGAAGAGATGCTAGGCCTTCGCAAAACCCCCATAGCAGCCAACTGGGATGCCATTCTACATGATCTACAGAATGAACGGCACACAGACACAGATTCACCAGATCCCCCAAGCACCACAGAACAGAGGTTGGAAGAGACACAAACATTTTTGGCGCAGCTGGGGAGCGTATTACTGGACTCAGGGTGGAGTGGGCACCTCTCACCAGAGGTACAGTAATTGATGCCAACCGATTTGGAATTGTAAACTGCACTTGCATTTATCATGCTCGGGGGCCGGGCCACATTGGTTAAGTTCAGGTTTACCAGGGTTTCTTTATACTTTGCCCTGTTACTTACTTCCCGCCTCTCAAAGCTGAAACATAGACCTGGAACTAATGCTTAGCTAACAGCATGTGGGGATAACCCTAAAAATGGCACTACCACTGATTGCAACATATTGTTGGCCAGGATATATATGATACATCAAGCCCACAGACCACAGTTATTGTACTTATCGCTGACAATTTAATGGAATGGATATGGGTGTTTGCTGTTGTTTATCCTAAGTACATGTGTAGTATTCCCGGAGCTGTAATTATCAATGTTCACTTGAAACTTGCAATGTAGCTGTTTAACCGGTTAATGAAAATAAAAACAGATTTAAAAAAAAAAAAATGAAAGGTTAAAGAAGGAAATACTCTAAAGAGTATTTTATTAAAGATCATTTGAGCTGCAGTATCAGAACAAAAGTTTTTTAACTTATAAATCGATAAAAAAAGAGAATAGTTGAAGTGAGGAGGAAATGTTATCAACATTCAATAAGTCCCAATTGTGTGAATCTGTGAAAAGAGTATGAAAGGAATGGTAGTGCAGTGGAGCTGGTTACTCTTGTAGTCTTTTTTTGACAGTAGTGGTCATGGTGAATCCAATGAAGGGAGTGAGTATTTAGGAGCTAGTGATAGGTGATACACTCTTTCAGTTGATTTCTCGAATATATTGTGCAAATTGGAGAGGTTGGTAGATAATGGACCACTAAAAAAGAAAGTGAAAAAGAAGAGAAAATTGATCAGGGTCTACAAATAGATAATGTTGGAAATCTAAACAAATAAATAGTGGGTGAAAGCACGACCAGATTCCATAACTAAATGTCATTATTCATAACGGAACATGGAAAAGACGCCTACTCCTACTACCACTGCCACTTTATTCTGCCCAGATAACCCTACCCAAGCTTGTCCAGATAACCCCAGTCAAACTTTCCCAGTGCAGAAGGCCTTAATTGACTTATCGATATCAGTCATGCCAGCGGTTCAACTAACCTCTCCGGGTTCAGTTTCCTCCTCCTTTCCTGGGGTTCCCTCCTCCGAAGTATATGGTATGCAGATACAAGGGGAAGAACATCGGATGGCTCCAGATGTCGCAGGACAGTTTAATAACGCCACCTCAATCTCAGTAATGGCTACCCCGACTTTACTTCTTCAGTCTCTTCCCTTGCCTCTTCCTCCTGCTGGAAGCTCAATTCAAATCAACGCCGGGGCTGACCAGCTTCTACAGCAGGGCCAAAATGATACGCAAGCTCACCTAGTAGCTCCGATTATAAGAGAGACGGAAGTGGTGGATTCTTTGTCTTTGGAGGATCTCAGTGCGGCTTTGCCAGGGGTACAGGAGTGCAATCTGGTAGTGGATGGGAATGAGAAAGCTATGGTATACCAACTGGATGTTAAAAATATGCTGAATATGATCCTTGAGGAAATTCGAGACATGAGAAAGTCACAACAAGCTGAAATAGCTACAATTTATCAGCGATTGAGCAAAATTGAGGAAGCGGTGGCTAGTCTTCCAATTCGACTTCAGGAAGCTGAAACAAGAATTTCCATGGTCGAAGATCAAATGAAGGGTATTCTGCAGCAGGTAGATTCAGCCTCCCGTGAGAAAATCAGAATGGAGAATAAGATTGAAGAGCTTGAAAATTTCTCACGTCGTTCAAATCTGCGCATAGTTGGTGTTCCGGAGCAGATTGAAGGAACAGATACATCAAAATGGGTTGAATCCTTTTTAAAGGAGGT
This sequence comes from Calotriton arnoldi, assembly GCA_963921515.1. NCBI lineage: Eukaryota > Metazoa > Chordata > Amphibia > Caudata > Salamandridae > Calotriton > Calotriton arnoldi. The sequence goes on along the minus strand of CAWUFW010001150.1, from coordinate 3,041,086 downwards.
AGTGATTCCAGAGTTCCACGGTGATTTATCTGTAACTAGAGCCCATCGGGTTCCAGCGCATCTTCCCCTAATTTGAAGTTTCCGCGAACTATTCTTGTTAATTTTGCTGACTCTCGGATAAAGGAGAAAATTTTGTCCAAAGCTATTTTTGTAAACAATTTGAAATTGCGAATGGTGTAAAATGCAGAATTTTCTCGGACATGTCAGCAGATGCAGCTAGAAGGCGTAGGGAATTTGTGAAGTTGTTGTATTTGTTTAAGGCCCAAGGGGCGCAAGCTTCTATCGCCCAACAATCCAAGCTGAAGGTTTTAGTCCAGGGGAAATTTCATTTATTTACTCGCATTGAAGAAGCCCAGGAGCTTCTTAAAGTAATTTCAACTGGGAAGTAACTGGGAAATAATTGGGGGCCCCCTTCTGTCTTTATGAAGGTTGTTGTTGCTGGCGACTTTTTTTTTTTTTTTTTTTAAAGGTATATTTATGCCTTCTATTTTCGGTTTTTAAAGATGCCATATTGTTTAAAGCCCAGGATGCCCTAGATTGTGTATAATCTAAACTCTGTGTTTTGGTGAAAGGGAAGTTTTATCTCTTCTCAAATTTAGAAGATGCCCAGGGCTTATTGGAAGAAATTTCCTTTAGCTGAAGTTAATATTTTTGCATTGTTGGGGGGTTAGGAGTGGCAAAGTCACCAAGGGTGTAATGACATGACACTCAATAGGTGTGTAGGGTGGGTTGAAATGTGGCTAGCGTGGCCAGAGGGATTTTCCACATTTCTGGGGAGGTTCTTTTTGGGGGAGTGGGTTTCACAGCAGAAAAATGAGCAGGAGCAGAAGGTTCAGAATTTTCATAAAATAACACAAATAAGATTTAATGATGGAAAATAGTAAATGTAAGATCCTTTCAGTAAATGCAAATGGTCTACTGAACAAAAAGAAAAATGGGGCTCTTATTAGATGGTTATCCTCTTTTAATCCCCAAGTTGTGTTCTTACAAGAAACACATTTGAAATCGAATTCCCCTAAACTTTTTATACCTAAAGTTTTTTCCAAAGTGTTTTTGCATCTTCAGGCCTAGCGGTTAGAGGAGTAGCTATTTATTTTTCGAATAAGTTACCCTGGGAATTTTTGCAAGTACACCGGGATCCGCAGGGAGGTGGCTCTGGGTAGCAGCTAAGATACAAGGTAAAACGTTAAATTTTATAAATTATTATGGCCCTGTTTCAGATGATATTACATCCCTGGTCCAAATTAATGATTTATTACTAGGAGCTCCCGGGCAGGTGATATTTGGTGGGGATTTTAATTTTATACAGAATATAAGGAAAGACACCTCGAATAAAAACAAAAAACAATTAAAACCAAATACAAAAAAAATAATGGGAGCCCTTATATTAGAACTTCAATTGGTGGATCCTTGGCGGGAAATTAATTTAAATAAGGAATTTTATACCTGTTATTCACATCGTTTTCGGACAGCATCTCGAATAGATTTCTTTTTGACCTCTAGATCCCTTCAGATTTATGAGGCTATTATAGGTTGTAATCCTTTTTCAGATCATGCCTATGTCGGGCTTGATATGGAGCTTGGGGAGGAGGTAGGGAACGTCCCAGGTGGCAGCTGGATCGTCTCCTTTTACAAAATGAGGATTGGGTTGAGAAGTTTAAGGAGTGGATTCGGGAATATTTTCGGATTAATGAGAATACAGCAGCTCCCTTCGCGGTCTGGGAAGGGTTTAAGGCAACAGCTCGTGGTCTGATAATAGCCTATACAGCTGCTCAGTATAATTCTCGGAGGATAAAGATAGCGCAAATGCAAGCTGAAGTAAATCAAGAATATGCTCTCCAGCTTCAACTCCTCCCAAACCAATATGAGCAGGCAAGATCCGTACTGAAGGATTTTTTTATTTTAGAGGAAGTGTGTAGTTCACAAACTTTCCAACAGAGGGTCTACGAGGAAAGCCAGTTAATCGGTAAATTCCTGGCAAATTCTACTAGGAAGAAACAGGAATCAGCAATAATATCTAAGATTCGGGACCCTCAGACAGATCAAGTAATAGTTAATGGCAGTACCATTTCTAAGACCTTTATTGATCACTATTGCCAGTTGTATTCTACTGAATATGCTTTGGAGGAGGAGTCAATCCAAAATTATTTTCTTAATATGAATGTTCCCAAACTTTCCGAGGAACGGATTGATAAACTGGCAATGGAGGTTGGAGAAATTGAGATTTTAGAGGCCATTAAATCTACAGCTGGGGCGAAAGCTTGTGGACAAGATGGCTTTCCAATTGAGTTTTATAAAGTGTTTTCAAAGGAACTTTTGATCCCATTGAGAAATTTATTTAACTTTATAAAAAGGGCGGGGCCGTTTCTGTAGCCTTTAAAGAAGCAATAATTGTTTCTTTCGTAAAAAAGATAAAAATCCAGAGGATGTGAATTCTTACAGGCCCATAAGCCTTTTGAATTCTGATTATAAAATTCTGATGAAGATATGGGCAGAACGTTTTTTACCTGACGCTCAAGAAACAATCCATGTAGATCAAACGGGGTTTATAGCAGGCAGATCAATGGCGGCCAATACCCAGTTTTTAATACACGCTCTGGATTATTTTAATACAAATCTTATCCCGGCGAGTATTTTAATGGTTGATGCGGAGAAAGCCTTTGACCTTGTGAACTGGAGCACCTTATTCATCACTTTAGGTCGATTCGGGTTTCCTGCACAGGTGATTAGTATGTTACGAAATATTTACCAGGGAGATACAGCCCAGGTTATAATAAACTCAAATCGTGCAGGCACCATAAAGATTAACCGCGGAACCAGGCAAGGCTGCCCGCTTTCGCCATTGCTTTTTACTTTTTTTATAGAGCCCTTGGCTTTAAAAATACGAAATAATGCTGCTATCCAACCCCCGATCCCTGGCATAGCTAAGCTGAAACTCTTTGCAGACGATATTATTTTATACTTGATTCCTACTAGAAAAAACCTTGAAACAGTTTTGATGGAATTTAAGGAGTTTGAACAAATAGGAGGGTATAAAATGAATACTAATAAAACCGAAGTTCTAGCTCTTAACACCAACTTGAACTCTTTTCCACCTAGTTTAAGGACACAAGCTGCAAAAACTGACCCTATAAGATATCTGGGGGTATATGTTTCTAAACAGTACCAGCAGCTATTTGAATTAAATTATCTAAGACTGAAGGGAAAGATTAAAAAACTGTTGGAACAATGGACACTACTCCCCCTATCGATAGTGGGTAGAGTTTCACTGATTAAAATGTCCATACTTCCGCTATTTATGTTTCTATTTACTAATGTCCCGATCAAAATAAATCAGTCATATTTTAGGGAAATTGATATCTTATTAAGGGAGTTCATCTGGAGTAAGAAAGTTCCAAGAGTCAAATTGAATGTGATACAATTACCAACAGCCCTTGGGGGGCTAGCATTGCCTCAGTTAAGAACATATTACGAGGCCGCTTTCTTAGATTTAGTGTCCAGCCTGATAGGATCTAATCGTTCTAGAGACAGCTTTTTTTAGATGAAATGACTCATGAAATCGGATCTTCAACCCCAGTGTTCTTAAAGACCTCCAAATTTCCCAAAAAACACGTTATAAGATTTTAAAAGACTATTCTTTTAGACTTCAGTTCTTTTTTAAAAGCACTGGCTCGTCAGGTTTTCAGTATTTAAAATTGAGAGAATGTTTGAGCCTTGGTCTTCAACTGCAATTAAGACATATAAAAACCTGGGAAGATTGTGGATTTTCTGAGCTAAGGCATTTTATAGTTCAAAATAGACCAATTTCTTGGCAAGAGGTAATGATGAGAGCAGAGACCTATCGAAAACCAACGTTTCTCGAATATTTACGGGTTATTTATCTTCTAAAAATATCAGCAGTATTTTAAATACTCCCAACCAACTGGTGGTAGCCCTTTATGGGGCTAAGGTTAAAGGGTAGGTAATTGGTATAGGTTGATATATAAATCAAGACAAGCTACCCTGATAGAAAACCATTTGGATAAGATAACCCGGGAGACCGGAAGTAGATTGACCGAGACGGAATGGGAGTCCATCTGCTATTTAGGAAGCAAATCATTGCGTGCTGCAAATTTTAAAAGGATGACCTTCCTAGCGAGATGGCTTTCGTATTTGACTCCGGCCGCCTTAAATAAAAGATTTCCTGGAACTGAAAACAGATGTTTTCGTTGTCAGATGGATGGTGAGGGAGGGTGGCTCCATACTTTTTATGCATGTCCAGGACTTAGCCTTTTTGGGAGGCAGTCTTTACGGATATTAAACAGGTTATCGGAAGGAGCATTGTGCTTGAAGCCGAAGCGGCGTTGTTTGGAATTTGTAGAGATGAAACAAGGTTATCCGAACCCGAAAAAGCCTTTATATTTATCTCTTGCACAGTTGCTCGCTCACTAATTTTACAAAATTGGAAATCTAGGGAAGTTCCTTCGCATTCAAAATGGTTTAAAAAGATGAAAAGAACACAAAAATTTGAAGAAGTCTATGCTAAAAGGGTAGGAGCGACTAGAACATTTGGGAAAAATTGGAGGTTTTTAATGAACTAGAAAATTTTAAAGAAAGTTCGTAACATTGGGGAAGGTAATTCAACAAAGTAGTTTTTAACAAATGTATTAGCACTTTTTTCTATTGCATTTTAGTAGCACTTGCACTTTTCAAGATCTATTTAATTGAATTTCTTGTAATTTGGTTAAAGTTGAAAATGAATTGTTAAAGCACTAGCACTTTATTGGCACTTTTATTGCACTTTCACTGCTGCTATTTCTATAAATGAACTGGTAGTCTGTCTTGTGAATGACTATATGATGAGTTGTTGCTATAAGTTTTAGTTTATTTTTATAATGAGAGGCTGTCATAATAATTTATTGTAGAAACTGTTTTTTGTTTTCTATATTGTGTACTTCTTGAACCTAATGCTCCGGTCAATAAAAAATTTAATTAAAAAAAAACAACATTCAATAAGTCCCAATTGTGTGAATCTGTGAAAAGAGTATGAAAGGAATGGTAGTGCAGTGGAGCTGGTTACTCTTGTAGTCTTTTTTTGACAGTAGTGGTCATGGTGAATCCAATGAAGGGAGTGAGTATTTAGGAGCTAGTGATAGGTGATACACTCTTTCAGTTGATTTCTCGAATATATTGTGCAAATTGGAGAGGTTGGTAGATAATGGACCGCTAAAAAAAGCAAGTGAAAAAGAAGAGAAAATTGATCAGGGTCTACAAATAGATAATGTTGGAAATCTAAAGTATGGCTTGAGCTCTTTACAAATAAATAGTGGGTGAAAGCACGACCAGATTCCATAACTAAATGTCATTATTCATAACGGAACATGGAAAAGTAAGTGAGGAACAAAAAAAGATGGTCCAGAGAATACAGAACAGATAAATGTGGGACTCTCATTACAGTCTCCTTAAAGATAACCTGTCTCTGGAAGTGTGAGAAGACCCCATAATGATGTGGAAATATGAATGTGGATGTCACATTTTTCACATAGAAAGAGACTGAGAACCCTTATGTCGCCAAGAAAGAAGGTGGGACTATATTTGCTTCATAAAGAGTTAGTGAGGTAAATGTAAGCTCCAGTATGTCTGAGTAATGAAAATTTAAGTGTAGAAGTAGTTCCCTAGTTCAAAGAAAGGTGTACGTTTAGAATATATCAAATTGTAATCATGAGGATTTCAAAATAAAGGGATAAAGTGTGAAGGAGGTCTATTATAAGACAAGTTGTACTGAAGAGGAAATGGGTCTCTCTTCCCTGTGAGTGTAAATACTAAGCACGTGTGGCACACATGGAGGCTAAGGTCCATTTAACACAGGCAATCCATTTAGGACTGCGTATGCAGTAACGTGTGTAGGTACATATGTCCTTCATGGGTAATAATACAGGGATTGGTATCTCGAAAAAAAGGCAATGGGAAGGGACATCATAAAACTCCATGGGAGCTTGAAGAAAAGTTCATGATGACCCACCCATATAGAGGGATGAATTACATGTTTCCTATAACATGAAAAGATGAATCATACGATGCAGGAAAGCTGTAAATGTGGCTACTTCAATGTAGGGATTATGATGTAAGCTTTCATTATATGTAGCAAAATTAGGAATATATCCTCGTTATTAACAAATGAAATTTAGAGTAAGCTTTAGTGAGCTGTGTGAGAACAAACATTGTAAGTTTTTACTGACAGCTTATGATTACATTTTATTGTGCTTTTTGGGGAAAATTTGAAAGAATCGACTCCACTGCGGAAAGTTTTAATTAGCATTGTTCATGGGACTTAGGGGTCGATTCCGATCTCGGCCGGAAGCGCACCTAACACTATTCGTCCAGAAAAAACCCAAGCCGAACGCGTGTTTCCCGACCGATTCGAACATTCGTTCGAACGAGCAAGTACGATGCGCATAACTGCCCAGATCCCGACCCAGCCGTACTTACCCATTCCAGCTCCTGTTCCCCGCCCAAGCCGGATCCGTAAACGCCGAATCGAGTCGCACGGAAGCAAATATACAGCACCTTCCGGCCGGACTAGTACGATGCGCACTCCGTACGCGCCGAACCCGTCGCTACGTCCGGCACGTCAGAGCATCCGGGAGAGCCGCACATAAGCTCCGATTCGCGCCACAAGACGATCCACGGCTACGAGACGAACAAGCCAGCGACGAGTACGAGTCGAAGCAACGAGGAACCCGAACGAGACGAACCAACCATGAATCCCATCGCGCAGGTCCTACCAATACTCTACATCTATTACTGGAACAGGTACGGACGCGTACGGCGCAGACGGTAAGTCAAACACCCACTACACAAACAAACGACACGTACCCGACATATGTCACACACACATAGGGATGCAGAAATGACGTACACTAGCAACAGCAGAACCATAGGGGCGGGATGGCTATCACCAATGCCATACACACCCATAGGGGCCTGGATGCCTACCACTAACACCACCCCTACTCAGGGGGGGCTGGATGCCTACCACTACCACCACCCCTACTCAGGGGGTGCTGGATGCCTGTCACTACCAGCACCCCTACTCCGGGGGGGCTGGATGCCTACCACTACCACCACCCCTACTAAGGGGGGGCTGGATGCCTGTCACTACCACCACCCCTACTCAGGGGGGGCTGGATGCCAAACACTACCACCACCCCTACTCAGGGGGGGCTGGATGCCTACCACTACCACCACCCCTACTCATGGGGGGCTGGATGCCTGTCACTACCACCACCCCTACTCATGGGGGGATGGATGCCTACCACTACACCACTCCTACTCATGGGGGGGCTGGATGCCTGTCACTACTACCACCCCTACTCAGGGGGGCTGGATGCCTACCACTACCACCACCCCTACTCAGGGGGGGCTGGATGCCTGTCACTACCACCACCCCTACTCGGGGGGGCTGGATGCCTACCACTACCACCACCCCTACTCGGGGGGGCTGGATGCCTACCACTACCACCACCCCTACTCATTGGGTGCTGGATGCCTGTCACTACTACCATCCCCACCCATAGGGGAATTGATGCCTACCACTACCACCACCCCTACTCAGGGGGGGCTGGATGCCTACCACTACCACCACCCCTACTCAGGGGGGGCTGGATGCCTATCATTACCAGCACCCCTACTCAGGGGGGGCTGGATGCCTGTCACTACCAGCACCCCTACTCAGGGGGGGCTGGATGCCTATCACTACCAGCACCCCTACTCAGGGGGGTTGGATGCCAACCACTACCACCACCCCTACTCATGGGGGCTGGATGCCTACCACTACCACCACCCCTACTCATGGGGTGCTGGATGCCTGTCACTACTACCATCCCCACCCATAGGGGAATTGATGCCTACCACTACCACCACCCCTACTCAGGGGGGCTGGATGCCTACCACTACCACCACCCGTACTCAGGGGGGGCTGGATGCCTGTCACTACTACCATCCCCACCCACAGGGGAATTGATGCCTATCACTACCAGTACCCCTACTCAGGGGGGCTGGATGCCTATCACTACCAGCACCCCTACTCAGGGGGGGCTGGATGCCAACCACTACCACCACCCCTACTCAGGGGGGCTGGATGCCTACCACTACCACCACCCCTACTCATGGGGTGCTGGATGCCTGTCACTACTACCATCCCCAACCATAGGGGAATTGATGCCTACCACTACCACCACCCCTACTCAGGGGGGGCTGGATGCCTACCACTACCACCACCCCTACTCAGGGGGGGCTGGATGCCTACCACTACCACCACCCCTACTCAGGGGGGGCTGGATGCCTGTCACTACTACCATCCCCACTCATAGGGGGATGGATGCCTACCACCAACACCACCCCTACTCATAGGACGGGTAATGCATGACACAACCAGCATACTCCAACATAAGGAATGTCAGAAAAAGACATCCCCCCAACACCATGACAAGCGTGTGTAGTCTGTGTCAAATGCCTACAACACTGAACATGACATTGAACATACAATGTGACCCCCTATCACATGTGTCACACATAAATGTGTGTGGCCTCCACAATGCAAGCAGACCATGACCACTGTGGCAATGGGGTCTAACCCCCCATCATCACAGTGACCAAAAGGTAAGTGTGGGGTCCATAGCTGAAGCACATTTTGAACATTGTGGCAATGGAGAAGTGTGGCTCAATGGTTAGAGCGGCAGACCCTGATGCAGAGATCTGGCCCGGGACCAGGGTTCAATTCCCGCCTCGGCGGGTCTTGGGCTCAATTTCCTCGGACCTGATAATTCTCGCCTCGGTGCCTATTCTAATCATGGGTCCCACTCTGCAACTCTGGGCAATAGCTTGCTTAATCTCCACAACGGCCCCAACAGCGCTGGGATGCCTGGCTTCACCCTGGGGTGCCCAGGAGTGGACATTTCACAGGGAAAAGCCAGGAAGGGTTCCACAGCGGTATGCGTACAGCGCCAGGACACCTCTTTGGGGGTATAAGTGCGCTTTACAAGTACGAATTTCATTTCATGGGGTCTAAACCCCCATCATCACAGTGACCAAAAGTTAAGTGTGGGGTCCATAGCTGAAGCACATTTTGAACATTGTGGCAATGGGGTCTAACCCCCCATCATCACAGTGACCAAAAGGTAGGTGTGTGGGGTCCATAGCTGAAGCACATTTTGAACATTGTGGCAATGGGGTCTAAACCCCCATCACAGTGACCAAAAGGTAAGTGTGGGGTCCATAGCTGAAGCACATTTTGAACATTGTGGCAATGGGGTCTAAACCCCCATCATCACAGTGACCAAAATGTAAGTGTTGTCATGGAAAAAGCTGCAAATGCCAAACAGCATGGATGATTCCCGGTCACAGAACAACAAACACATCAGTGGCAAAGTAGTGCTTGTGTCCCATAGCAACATAGATTGTGTGAGGCAAACAGTGCAGTGCAAATAAGACATACCTTTGGCCATGTGCAGACAAACATCACCCATGGGGGCTGACATTGTCAACATTCATCAATGACACAATGACAGAAGTGACCATCATAATGCAGACCCACATATCTGCACCAATGGACACACAAATGTAGATATCCTGTGGAGACTGTAGATGTGAGGTGAACAAATACCATACCATGGCAGCAATGGGACATACAAACCATGATCATTGTGCTGACTGATGACCTAGGAGTCCCAGGGACAGCAGGGGAAACCCACCAAACAACATACAGCCAATGGCACACTAAAGATATGCCAATGCAGTGGTGCAGATTACAAACACAAACAGGCAGCCTCACACTGCATATCAAACACAACAGGTGATGGGGGGGTGTGCCAGTGTCCCCAGGCAACCACACAACTCATGAGGAGGCCTGAATCCCAATTACACAGATGTGTATACAGTGCCACACAAAAGTAACTCATGGATCTGATTCCCCTATGTGGGCAATCAGGCATTGCTAGATGAGAGGGAGCCCAAATTACACATGTCACACAAGCTTGTAGGAACAGCAACTAACACAGCAAGAGACAGACCCACCACAGCACTACCCCCAGGGACCCCACATTGTGGTGACACTGGCCTGCATGATAATCCCACTGTGATGACAAAGCTAGACGTCGTTCACACTGTGAACCACAGTCATGTGTCCTGAGCAACAAACTACCATCACATCTACACAAGCATAAATCAATCAGCACGGCCTGTCAGCCAAGGCCAATATGGAGGTAGGGGTCTAGCCGTGCAACAACTCTCATTTGCACACACTCAACACCACACACCTTGATCTCCACCAATGTGCAGCAGTGAAGCTCACATGGACTGGTGACATTGCACATGCACCCATGACAATCCCAGGGGTGGTTGTGGGAACTAAGGTGCAGAAACCCATCACACATGGCCAGTCAACAAGACTCGTGAATGTCTGACACACTGCACAGTACGCCGTACATGGGCATGACGTGAAATCCACCCCAATCAATGGGATCCCGGCCACAGTCACACACCAATGAAGAAGCCAAGGTCACCCACAAAGAACACACATAGACAACTTCCAACATTGCAGCTCTGACCCTGAGGAGTGGCAGCAGTCACACACACAACGTGTCACAATCACTGAAAGCTACCACAAACTGTAAATTACATGACTTGTGTAACCAACAAGTGCCAAGGGGAATCCTGACTGTGTCTCATCTGCGTTTGCCCACAAACTCAGCCCTGACAGCAAACACACCTATGGATGACACCCTGATGACCAGTAATGTGCCATGCACCCACATCCCAGAGAACCTAGGGCGAAGATTTTGGGGGAACATAGGTCAACTCAGCAAGCATCACAAACAGGAACATCACTTGGGATCCCAGCCTGTGTAGCAAAATGGAAGTGAACACACACAGACATGCTCAGACAACACACACCTTGGGCTCAGGCAATGTCACGGAATTACACACTGCCATGAGGGGACTCCACTCCTGTGTAAGGAAAGCTGTGCCATACATTGTCTCTGCAGGGCTCTATCATGTCAGCAGAACACTTGGTCACTCAGTCCACAAATAGCACAAAATGAAGGCTCTCGTCACATCAGCCTGGTCATGGGAGTGTCACCGAAATCATCTGCACAGATCCAACACACATGTATAGCAAGTTGAAACTGATAACACAGATGAGTCCTTCCCCATTGATGCCCAAACTTACATGTCCAGTGGAGATGGTCACACGGTCAGGGAAATAGACAAATTGAACAATGGCAAGCACAACAGATGTGCAGGGGTGTAAGCCACAGATGTGATATTGCAAATAAAAGTAGGAAATCCCATTGCCAAATATTGAAAACATGACACCCTCATATTGCTGCAAAGGATGACATGGATACACACCAGGATAGGACACATTCCCCCTGGACCACATGGGGTCCTGCACAGTAACACTTCATTTTCCTGATATCAAAAATCACCATCACTGCAGCAAGGGCATGGTTAGCATCAACAACATCATGTACATCTGAAGCAAAACCACTAGAGAACAGAAAGTAGCTTTATTCAGCATATGTGGGTGTAAAATTGAAAGTCCTGAAAAAACACAAAGGCCAATGGCCAGTCCATTAGTAAAGTCCGAACAGGGTGACAGTGGCAGATGTCACCCTTTGCTTGCCTGCACTGCTACGGACCAGGGACATTCCCCTCGGAGGGGCATACGGGGGGCGCAGGTCAGGCACCACAGGGACAGGATCAGGGCTCACCAGAAGGAGGCAGGGAAGGGGTGGTGGGTGCTGGAGAGTCACTGACAACTGCAGTGGAGGTGTCTGACATGGTGTGTGCCGGCACAACTGGGGGGCATGAGTCAGATGGTGTGGGTGCCGGCACAACTGCAGTGGGCTGGGCAGATGGAGTGGACAGGTTCCCCACTGCAGTGCCCAAGTCAGACGGGGTGATAGTGGACTCCACTGCAGTGCCTATCTCCAGGGGAGTAGAATGGGGTTCAGGTAAGGTGGGCAGGACAGAGGGGGAGGACACGTTCTCCACACCAGTGGCACAAACATGCGCAGCGGGGGGTGTGGGGCTGGAAGAGCAAGTGGTAGGGTGAGAAGGCCGGATCTTTTTGGGGATGGTGTATCTGTGGGTGGGTGAACCTGGGGCAGGGTGTGGTGGGGGAACCTGTGTAGTGGGGGCCTGAGGGATGGAGGAAGGAGACTGTGTGGTTGAGCTGCAGGGCGGTGGCGGGGTCTTGCTCTTCCGGGTCCGGGGGACTTGCGGGTGGGGGCCTCAGTTTGTCTGTGCCTGGGGGAGGGTGTCCGGGGGTGAGGGGCACACCCCTCTGTGTGGGTGGACTTCCTCTTCCCCCTGTATGCTGGATCAGCTGGATCGGAGGGGAAGAGGCCGAGGTCACAGAGGAAGAGCTGCTTTGTAGGTGGGGTTGCAGGTGAGGCAAGGGAAGGGGTCTTGGAGGGAGAGGTATCGGAGGACTGCGGAGTGACTGGGGATGCCTGTGTGTGTGTCTGTTCCCCATCCCCTGTGGGTGTGGTATCAGTCCCCTGAGGATGCTTGCGTGCACGTTTTGACTTTGTTTTGGGTGTTTCTGTGCTGCTTGTGTCTGTGTGTTTGCGTGATTGTGCAGGTGTGCATGTGCTTGGGACAGGTAGGGTGCTAGGAAGTGTGGATGGGGCAGAGGTAGGAGGGGTGAGGGACTGTTGGAGGAGGGACACTGCTGCCGTCAGGGAGGAGGCCATGGACTGATTGCTCCTCTGTAGGGCAGACATGCCCGATGAGATGCCCTCCATGAACGACACCAGCTGTGTCAACAGAGTGGTGTGTGCATGGAGGACACTCAGCATTGATGTCTGCCCTACATGGAGCTGGCGAAGTAAGTACACAGACTCCTCACTCAGGGCAGCAGGGGACACAGGGGCAGGGGGTGCGGTGCCTGGCACGAAGGAGACACGCTCCCGAACACAGGAGCCTCCACGGACCTCTGGAATGGGAGCCGATGGGAGGGCGGTGGTGGTGGTGGTGGCAGGGCCAGCCATACTAGCTGGGGTGTGGTGGCTGCTGATACCCGCCTCCACAAGGGAGTCATCCTCCGAGCTGCTGTGGTCCTCAGCTGAGGTGGATGGTGCTGAGGACTCCTCGGTGTGGCTCCCCTCGCCCTCCGTGCCACTGGGTCCCTCCAACCACTTATCGGCTGCTGTCCCAGTCTGGCTCTGCAGCTCCTCCTGGTCCGTGGAACTGTCCCCTCCTGTGGCCGTGGATGTATCTGCAAACAATTAGGGAAACAGACAAACATCAGTCACCTGTACTGACCGCACACACCACAGTAAGTACAGCACATTACAGAGCAAGCCCTGGCATCCTTAGTTGAACATTGCCAAAAGTGCTCACACAGATTAGGAGAAGCCAATTGTCAGTCTGATGGTTAACCATGGCACTCACATCCCTCCTGGCCTTTCACCCATCTGTCTGGTGCCTGTCGGATGGTAATACCCCAGTGTGGACACATGCACCACCTACACAGTTGTTGGACATTGCAGAGAACACGGTGAAGTATGTGAACATGCACACATCACATCTCTTGCCACTGAGTCAGTACAGGTGTCCGGATAAAGGGATGGCCAGAGTCTAATTTGAAATGCATGTGATGCATACCAGCACCAGACACCATGATGCACCCATGTCCTGATAGTCAATGCCACAATGGGGTGCATGTAGCACATGTCACTCCCCTGCAGGATCACTCTTAGGAAGTTTAATGCCATGGCACAGGCATGCCTGCAATGTCATACATCACTGTCTCCAGTCACATGGGCAGGGCAGCCAGCCAACAACAGTCTGCACTGTGTCACAATCCTAGGTCATGGGGAATGCAAGTTCTGTAGCTGACAAGTGCACATGTCCATCCCCCACAAACCACATCATCTGAACCCTTATTTGTCCACGTCATACCAATTGGACATATGGGAGACATGAAACACAACTCTCTGAACCTGAGCACCTCACAGTCTGCTGTGAATGAAAAACAGCTGCCTGAACTTCACAGTCGCATACACCAGTCTGCACAGTCAAGTGATCAAACACCTATATGTCACACAAGTATCGTCTCCTATGGTCACATCTCAGATGGCATGCTGAGCCCTAACCGATAAACACCCCAGTAGTCCTGACAACGAAGCCACAGCACAATGACACAGAGGCAGACACCTGAGGGAACATTTCACTGAGCACAATGTGTCAGCTGATACACGGGAGTGGGAGTACAGAGTGTATTGTATGCCCTGGAGTAGGCATGACTGTCCTGCTCCACATGAAAGAGGGATGAGCCCTGGACAGTAGGCAGGTGGCTAAGCATGTGTGACACACTTGATATACATACTCCTGAGGCCCAAACATTGTTCCCACCCGCAGCATGGGTGTGTGCCAAATACCCCAGGCACATGTGGTGAGTCAGATCAGCAATTGGACCACATATCAAAGTTACACGCAGATTACATGTCAGAACTCAGGCATTGTGTAAGCAATTAACCCACCCATTAAGCCCACCACAAAGTTACGGGAACAAATGCTGTCCCCCACCTTGAGCTAAGCAAAATGCAAGGACACAGTACCCAAGTGACACAATTTCCTGACTGTAAGGGCCACACCTGGGTATCAGATGAGGAGTGGGCATGTCACAATTGAGGGACATGGGTCCTGGACCACAAGACTGATGTACTGTGGAAGTTTAACCAGGCTAGAGGAGGGCACATAGCATGTCAGACAAAGTTCACAGTGCAGTCATGGACTCACCCCCTCCTTGCTGCTGTCTGGCCTTCAGCTGCCCATCCAGGTCAGGGAAGACCACCGCCAGGATCCAGAGCATGTGGGGGGTCAGGGTCCGGTGTCCGCCCCTCCTGCAAGGAGGCGACAGCTTCAGCTGGACCCTTGCGATCCTTCGGGTCCAGCCCCGAAGGTCCTGCCACCTCTTCTGGCAGTTGCGGATCCTGCGCCTGTAGACCCCCACCGATCGTACTGCCCGGACGATGGTCAGCCAGATGTCCTGCTTCTGGTGGGCATCAACCTGTGAGGATGACAAAGTGAAAAGGCCATTACTACACATGCAACATTTCCGTGCATCACACAGTTGGATATACATGTCTCAATCACAGGGGCATATGATGTACACAGGCAGTGCAACTATGGCTATGAACAGTTTGCCAGCAGTTACCAAATGGTATCATTGCCTGGGAAGTAAAACCTTGTTGGAATGCACTGTTACTGCACTATACCTGTTCAGTGCATGTAACTACACACTTTGGGGGGTGACAACTACTCAGTGAGCATGCTAGCCAGTGGTGTGCACATTGTAAGTCTTGCTAGTCAGACAACATGCACATTTAGTAAGGCAGTGGACAGCACACTCACCTGCTCCCCTGGTTTCCCATACAGCTTGGTGTACTGTGGAAGGAGGCTGTCCAGCAGGGCCTGGTTCTCCTCAGTGCTGAAGGCTGGGGCTCTCTCCACAGTACGTGCCATTGCAGTAGCCAGAGGATGCAGATACAGCAGCAGTGGTGGTGGCAGATGTCGTCCTGGAGCATGTAGTGCAGGCAAGTGAGCGCTCAGGGGAACAGCCAGCATTATATGTGTGCTGCAGAGGCAGATACTGTCCCATGTGTCCAAAGTGATAGGTCCAAGTCGTTTGCATCTTCTGAATCTGGCCAATCCATGGAATTGCACCACTTATACACACCCACAGCATCCTTCAAAAGTTCAACTTCATGACACCCATGAATTTGCAACATTGTTGTGGGTGGCCAACTGAATTCACTGCATCAGACTCGTTAAAGCTTCAAAAACGCGTCCGTTGCCATGTCAGGCCATAGCCAATGCGTGCGCACCGATCGGACCATTGCTGTACAACGCGTATTTCGAAAAACAACACGCATCCGTCCACATCAAATGCAATGGCCAAGTTGTGCGCACCGATCGGTCCATTGCTGTACAACGCGTATTTCGGATGACAACACGCATCCGTCCACATCATATGCAATGGCCAATGCTTGCGCACCGATCGGTCCATTGCTGTACAACGCGTATTTCGGATGACAACACACATCCGTCCACATCATATGCAATGGCCAATGCGTGCGCACCGATCGGTCCATTGCTGTACAACGCGTATTTCGGATGACAACACGCATCCATCCACATCATATGCAATGGCCAATGCGTGCGCACCGATCGGTCCATTGCTGTACAACGCGTATTTCGTATGACAACACACATCCGTCCACATCATATGCAATGGCCAATGCGTGCGCACCGATCGGTCCATTGCTGTACAATGCGTATTTCGAAAAACAACACGCATCCGTCCACATCAAATGCAATGGCCAATGCGTGCGCACCGATCGGTCCATTGCTGTACAACGCGTATTTCGGATGACAACACTCATCCGTCCACATCATATGCAATGGCCAATGCGTGCGCACCGATCGGTCCATTGCTGTACAACGTGTCCCTGTACAAGTCACTCGTATATGTCACCATGGTAGTCACTGGTGAACGTATGCCAGCCACAATTACTTGCCAGGGACTCAGGGGCACACCTACGACACCACAGCCTGTCCACACTGTATCCTAAGGCATGTAAGTCTGCATTACCTGTGTGTGTATGGGGGTCAACATGTGGTTTTTTGGTAGCACTTGGGGGCAGCCACTCCCAGGCTGTGCACGTGTTCATGGGGACAGAATCCTTTGTGTGTTGTGCACATGACCACTGTGATGTGCAACTGTTCAGTTCAGGGCATGTGGCATGGTCACTTTTCCAGGTTGTGTATGTGTATGTCATGTCACATACACCCTGAGTCCCATGTGGGAAGGTATGTACGTCACAGGCTGACCCATTGCCACAATAGTGATGGCCCTCCACAGTCTGTGTGCATGTTGTGTGTCAGATGTCTCTGATTCCATGTGCACAATGGGAGACAGTCTCCACATCCACGTTGTTTGTGCATCGACTTTGATGTTGTGCGTGTGTGTGTCACAGACGTCCATGTCTGTCCTGCAGAGGCAACAGGGGCCACTACCTGTGGGAGTCATGGTTGTTTTGCTGGCATGTACATGATACGCCATGTCATGCCAGTGTCCATGTGGCAATACAGGGTCCCTGGGAATCTACCTGTCAAAGAGCTGTGATGCCTGGGGCACATCTGTCCTCACTTGTCACTGTGGTGTGTGTTTGGAACGTGACAGCAGTACATGGGTACTGTGACACATCCGAATGATTTCCCATAGCACAACCTGGAACTTGTTGTCAACACATGTTGAACTGAGATGTTAGATGTTGGCCATGTAGGTGCCATATATGTCCATACAGAACGGCACACACATCAAGTACTTGTGTCTCGTAATGATGTATCATGTGATATTAAGTATGGTCAATGCCACATATGTGGGGTGACTGACAATCTTTCTTTGTTCACCAGCTGTCCATAGACCATTCCCTGACCTTGCAACCATGGTTGAACGTGACTGCATCCGACGGTACCGCTTCAACAGACCGCTTATTGAGGAATTGGCGGTGCAGTTGGCCCCACATTTGCAACCTGGCCGGCCATACCCTGCAGCGCTGACCCCCAAGGTGAAGGTGATGGCAGCCCTACACTTCTTTGCCACCGGTACCTTTCAACACACTGTGGCGTCTGCTGGTGGGATGTCACAGACCATGTTCAGCCGTGTGCTACGCGATGTTTTGGAGGCGATGTTGAGATACTTGAACCAGTACATCTATTTCCCTAAACGTCAACAACTCACTGATGTCAAGAGTGACTTCTATGCCCTGGGGAGGATGCCACATGTCATCGGCTCCATTGATGGGACACATGTGGCTTTGGTACCACCACAGGCACATGAGCAGGCATACAGGAACAGGAAACATTACCATTCTATCAATGCCCTGGTGGTATGTCTTGCAGATATGAGCATCTCACATGTGTGTGCACGTTTCCCCGGTTCTGCACACAATGCCTACGTGATGAGGAGTAGTCGCATCCCGAGGATGATGTCACAGATGCAGAACCAGCGTGCCTGGCTTGTTGGTGTGTACTGACTGTGTACCATTGTGTGTGTTCTGCAATGTTGTATTCCACCCTCTTTTCCAAGTCAGCTAATGTGCAATTGTCTGTATGTAGGTGACTCCGGATACCCCAACATGCCGTGGTTGCTGACACCCCTCAGGAACCCTGTGACACCAGCCCAGATGCGCTACAATGAGGCACATGGTCGGACCAGGAGAGTGATTGAGCGGACATTTGGTCTCCTGAAGAGCCGCTTTCGCTGCCTGGACCAGACAGGAGGGGCCCTCCCATATGCCCCTGCCAAGGTGTGCAAGATTGTCATCGTCTGCTGCATGCTACACAACCTGGCAGTGCGGAAGGAGTTGCCTCTCATCCTGGATGACCAACATCCGCCACCTGTGGAGGATCCTGGCCTGGGCCACGATGCCAGTGATGATGATGATGATGAGGGGGATGTCCGCACACAGCTCATCACCAACTTCTTCAGCTGAATGTGAGTATACATCAGTGCATATGGGTTTGGTCTCACTTCCTACGCTGATGACACACAAATTGTGGTGGCTCTATTACCTGGCCAAGAACTGGGATTAGATAAACGGTTTCAGGACTGTATGGAATCTGTAGGGAGATAGATGGCAGATAATTGCCTGAAATTGAATTCAGGAAAAACGGAGGTAATGCTGTTTGGGAACGACCTTAATTTTTGGACGCCTAATTGGTGGCCTGCATCCATGGGGTCTCTCCCTACACCCTCAAAAAAGGTGAAAAATTTGGGTATAATCCTGGATGAGAAACTCTCCTTTGGGGCCCAAGTAAATGCAGTAACCTCAACAACAGTGCATGTTCTTAGAACTGTCAAGAAGGAATTGAGGTTTTTACCTTCGGAGACCCGGCAAACGGTAGTCACAGCATTGGTTATGTCAAGACTAGACTACTGTAATAGCCTATACTTAAACATACAACAAAGACTTCTGTATAGGCTTCAGCTGCTACAAAATGCCGCGGCCAGATTACTTAGGGGCACTTCCAAGTTTTCTCCTATCTCCAAGGAGATTAAAAAACTACACTGGCTCCCGGTGAGGAACCGGGTGCATTTTAAATCTCTGTGTATGGTCTTTAAAGCACTTCAAGGCTTAGGACCAGATCATTTGAGGCACCAGTTCCAATGGTACATACCAGCAAGAACTCTTAGATCTTTAGGAGCTAAGTTGGTTGTAGTCCCATCAACAAAAAAAGCTCAATGGGGAGGCAGAAGTTTCTCTTTGTGCGCAGCAAAGGCCTGGAATGACTTGCCATTCTATTTGAGAAATGCCACCAATCTTCTAGCATTCAGGAAGGGGTTAAAGTCCTGGCTTTTTGATAAATAATCATCCTTTTCAGCTCAGCTCTAAGGAGTAGTAACTAGCGCCAGGACACCTCCGGGTAATCGTGCGCTCTAAAAGTTCCCATAACATAACATAACATACAGAGTTGGTATGTCAATGATTTGAGTTTGCATGATATGTGTTGGTGGTGCTCTGTTGCTGTTTGAGTGTGGCCATGTGCTACTTGACTGTATGCGTGCAGCGATGTGTCCTTACAGGTAGTCTGTACTCCCCAACAGTGTTGACCTGCTAACTTGGTTTTGTGTAGGTATCTTGTGACATGTATTGGGCATAAGTATTGCAGTTCTGTCCTGTTCTTCAGTGCTTTTGACTGTGTGTCATGTCTGTCCTTCACAGGGTACTTTCAGAGTTGTTTGGTCAACTGTGATCCCCCGACACCATGATTCAACTTCCAGGGTGGGAGCAGTCGTTTCCCTGCAGGTGATGTGCCACACACCCCTGGACTTTGTTTCCTCTACACTTGGTGACTGTGTGGCCACTGCCACGTGGGATTACCTTGCATCTGTAGTGGAAACAACATGTTGCAAATGTGTAATAAACCTGTGCTTCACTTTGGGATGTGCGTTGTCTGTGGTCACACATCTGACTGACATTAGCTTACTTCACCTGTGGGCTAGTTAACACAGACTCTGAATAGGTGTGGTGTCTGTGCATTTCACTGTATTTCCTGGCAACATCAGTGTAGGCGATGAGTCAGATGGCCCTGGTGTGTATGTGTTGTGTAGCCCTAGTGGTGTGTCTCCCTCATGTGTGTCACGTCGCCATGACTCACATGACTGTGTTGAACTTGCTGTAGCAGTTAGCATGCACAGTGTCATTTAGCAGATCATCATCTCCATGACAAAAACAACGTTGGAATCACAACAGAGGCAAGTATGGTGTATTAGTGAGTTTATTTACATACATGTGTGAGGATAGTGCACAGGATGGTGGGTGCTGTACATTGGGATTGGAATCCAAAGTTCCCAGATGAGTTGGAAGTGTTGGTAGCAGAAATGTCCTGAGTAAAGTCCACAGTCATCTGATACATTGGTCCAACTTAAACTCCCCATGTCATTTGAGAGAGTTGGGTTGCATTCGACAGGGTGAACAGTTTGCACACAAAGGTGGATTTCCAGAACAGGTGTTGGGTTCCTGGGGGATGTACATGGCCATCGGCCTCTCAGTTCTCCTTCCTCGGACGACCCCTCTTCTTTGGGGGGGGACCCTCACGTGCAGGCTGCTGCGGTGCAGAGGACTCTCCGCCAGAGTCATCCTCCTTCCCTGTGGCAGTTGCCGTTGTTGCGGCACCAGATGTTGTGGGCACACAGGGAGGTGCGGCCATGTTGGTGCTAATCTGGCGGAGGCATGTCAATATGTCCCTATGCACAGCTGTCAGTTCTTGCAATGTGTCCCACTTGGACTCCATGCCAGCCATGTGTGTCTTCACACGGGACATGTGGGAGTCCAAGCGGGCATGATGGGCAGCCTGCTGCTGTTGAATGTCCTACCTGGCTGACCTCTCCGGTGCTATTCTGGTACGCATCAGCAATGCGTACCAGTTGTGGGTCATCATGCAGTCCAGACCCCTCTGCAAACAGCGACCTCTGCCTACCACCCCTCCCACCACCCCTGGCCACACGTGCGGGACCTGCGGTGGCACGCACAGGTGACCCTAGGCCCCCTTGGGGGTTGGTACTGGGGTTGTTGTCCGTTGCTTCACGGTGGGCCGGGGTCCCTGTGCTGTTGTCATTGGTGGTCCTTGGTCTTTCCGTGTCGGCGGGGGTGGTCTGTGTGTTGGCAGATGTTGGAGGAGGGGGTGCAGATGGTGGTCCTGTTGGTGCTGCATGATGACTCACACCGGAGGGGCCAGGTAGGTCTTCGCCATCCGAGGAGGGCATAGGCTGTTCCACACCAGAGAGCTCAGGGGCCCCCGGAGCCTGGGACAGGTACTCCTCATCGTCTGCTGCTGTGTCCCCATCATCACCTGTTTTTGGAAGAGACACACAATGTATGTTATGTTTATACAGGCATCAATGGTTCAAACACCTGACAGTTGTGACTGTACCTCTGGATGCGTGCCTGTACATTGCATTGTCCTAAGTTGTCACAGTCAGAGGTTGATATTGGTGTAGCACATTGTCCTGCCAACCTGAAGCATTTCAATGTGAATGTTGAGGTGTGTGCATGGCCAGCATTGGTGGTATTTGGTTGACATCCGGCCCGCCTTCTCCCCCCAGCCCAGTTATCCCACCATGAAGCATGCCACCCTTGCAGTGGGTGCAGGTTGACTCTCAGGATGTCAGTCAGTGGTGTCCTGCTGTTGGTTGGTGCCCAGTTCCCAGCAGGGCCTTGTGCTCCCCACAACAGAGCACCATTGTCAGACATCTTTGAAGTGGCTTTTCACTCCCTGTGAGGTGTGCATGCTTCAGTGTGAGCTTGCTGGGCCATGTGGGTGTGGGATGTTGAGCTGTGACTACCACTCCCATCATGCTATTGCCTACACCCCCTTCCCAGCATGCCCATACTTCCTTCCTTTTGAGTGGACTTCACTGTGTGTGAGTGTGACAGCAATGGCAAGATGGCTGACAGTGGTGTCCTGTTGTTTGTTGGTGCCCAGTTCCCAGCAGGGCCTTGTGCTCCCACAACAGAGCACCATTGTCAGACATCTTTGAAGTGGCTTTTCACTCCCTGTGAGGTGTGCATGCTTCAGTGTGAGCTTGCTGGGCCATGTGGGTGTGGGATGTTGAGCTGTGACTACCACTCCCATCATGCTATTGCCTACACCCCCTTCCCAGCATGCCCATACTTCCTTCCTTTTGACTCTGCTTCCCTGTGGGGTAGTGTGCCTGTGCTGACAGGATGGCTGACAGTGTTGTCCTGGCGTTTGTTTGGCTACAAGTCCCAAAAGTGTCCCTGTGCTTCACACAGCATAACCCAGTGTGGTAGTTCTTTGTGGGATATTTAATTGGAGTGTGAGGCAATGCATTCTCCCAGGTGAGTTGTGTGGAGTTTGTGTTAAGGGGTGTGTGAGAAAAGCTGCTGGTAACTATGGTCAGAGCTGTCAGTCCTCCTTCCCACCCAGCCAGACATCCCACCATGGAACGTGCTTCCATTGCAGGGAGTGCAAGTTGGGTTTCAGGATGTCAGTCAGTGGTGTCCTGCTGTTGGTTGGTGCACAGTTCCCAGCAGGGCCTTGTGCTCCCCACAACAGAGCACCATTGTCAGACATCTTTGAAGTGGCTTTTCACTCCCTGTGAGGTGTGCATGCTTCTGTGTGAGCTTGCTGGGCCATGTGGGTGGGGGATGTTGAGCTGTGACTACCACTCCCATCATGCTATTGCCTACACCCCCCTTCCCAGCATGCCCATACTTCCTTCCTTTTGACTCTGCTTCCCTGTGGGGTAGTGTGCCTGTGCTGACAGGATGGCTGACAGTGTGGTCCTGTTGTTTGTTGGTGCCCAGTTCCCAGCAGGGCCTTGTGCTCCCCACAGCTGAGGCCAGTATCAGACATCTTTGAGGTGGCTTTTCACTCCCTGTGAGGTGTGCATGCTTCAGTGTGAGCTTGCTGGGCCATGTGGGTGGGGGATGTTGAGCTGTGACTACCACTCCCATCATGCTATTGCCTACACCCCCCTTCCCAGCATGCCCATACTTCCTTCCTTTTGAGTGGACTTCACTGTGTGTGAGTGTGACAGCAATGGCAAGATGGCTGACAGTGTGGTCCTGTTGTTTGTTGGTGCCCAGTTCCCAGCAGGACCTTGTGCTCCCCACAGCTGAGGCCAGTGTCAGACATCTTTGAGGTGTCTTTTCACTCCCTGTGAGGTGTGCATGCTTCAGTGTGAGCTTGCTGGGCCATGTGGGTGGGGGATGTAGAGCTGTGACTACCACTCCCATCATGCTATTGCCTACACCCCCCTTCCCAGCTTGCCCATACTTCCTTCCTTTTGACTCTGCTTTCCTGTGGGGTAGTGTGCCTGTGCTGACAGGATGGCTGACAGTGTTGTCCTGGCATTAGTTTGGCTACAAGTCCCAAAAGTGTCCCTGTGCTTCACACAGCATAACCCAGGGTGGTGGTTCTTTGTGGGATATTTAATTAGTGTGTGAGGCAATGCATTCTCCCAGGTGAGTTGTGTGGAGTTTGTGTTAAGGGTGTGTGTGAGAAAAGCTGCTGGTAACTATGGTCAGTGCTGTCAGTCCTCCTTCCCACCCAGCCAGATATCCCACCATAGAACGTGCTTCCATTCCAGGGAGTGCAAGTTGGCTTTCAGGATGTCAGTCAGTGGTGTCCTGCTGTTGGTTGGTGCACAGTTCCCAGCAGGGCCTTGTGCTCCCCACAACAGAGCACCATTGTCAGACATCTTTGAAGTGGCTTTTCACTCACTGTGAGGTGTGCATGCTTCAGTGTGAGCTTGCTGGGCCATGTGTGTGGGGGATGTTGAGCTGTGACTACCACTCCCATCATGCTATTGCCTACACCCCCCTTCCCAGCATGCCCATACTTCCTTCCTTTTGACTCTGCTTCCCTGTGGGGTAGTGTGCCTGTGCTGACAGGATGGCTTACAGTGTGGTCCTGTTGTTTGTTGGTGCCTAGTTCCCAGCAGGGCCTTGTGCTCCCCACAGCTGAGGCCAGTGTCAGACATCTTTGAGGTGGCTTTTCACTCCCTGTGAGGTGTGCAAGCTTCAGTGTGAGCTTGCTGGGCCATGTGGGTGGGGGATGTTGAGCTGTGACTACCACTCCCATCATGCTATTGCCTACACCCCCCTTCCCAGCATGCCCATACTTCCTTCCTTTTGACTCTGCTTCCCTGTGGGGTAGTGTGCCTGTGCTGACAGGATGGCTGACAGTGTGGTCCTGTTGTTTGTTGGTGCCCAGTTCCCAGCAGGGCCTTGTGCTCCCCACAGCTGAGGCCAGTGTCAGACATCTTTGAGGTGGCTTTTCACTCCCTGTGAGGTGTGCATGCTTCAGTGTGAGCTTGCTGGGCCATGTGGGTGGGGGATGTTGAGCTGTGACTACCACTCCCATCATGCTATTGCCTACACCCCCTTCCCAGCATGCCCATACTTCCTTCCTTTTGAGTGGACTTCACTGTGTGTGAGTGTGACAGCAATGGCAAGATGGCTGACAGTGTGGTCCTGTTGTTTGTTGGTGCCCAGTTCCCAGCAGGGCCTTGTGCTCCCCATAGCTGAGGCCAGTGTCAGACATCTTTGAGGTGGCTTTTCACTCCCTATGAGGTGTGCATGCTTCAGTGTGAGCTTGCTGGGCCATGTGGGTGGGGGATGTTGAGCTGTGACTACCACTCCCATCATGCTATTGCCTACACCCCCTTCCCAGCTTGCCCATACTTCCTTCCTTTTGACTCTGCTTCCCTGTGGGGTAGTGTGCCTGTGCTAACAGGATGGCTGACCGTGTTGTCCTGGCATTAGTTTGGCTACAAGTCCCAAAAGTGTCCCTGTGCTTCACACAGCATTACCCAGGTTGGTGGTTCTTTGTGGGATATTTAATTAGAGTGTGAGGCAATGCATTCTCCCAGGTGAGTTGTGTGGAGTTTGTGTTAAGGGTGTGTGTGAGAAAAGCTGCTGGTAACTATGGTCAGTGCTGTCAGTCCTCCTTCCCACCCAGCCAGATATCCCACCATGGAACGTGCTTCCATTGCAGGGAGTGCAAGTTGGCTTTCAGGATGTCAGTCAGTGGTGTCCTTCTGTTGGTTGGTGCACAGTTCCCAGCAGGGCCTTGTGCTCCCCACAGCAGTACCCAGTGTCAGCCATCTTGTCAGTTCTTTTCCACTCCCTGTGATGTGAGCATGGTTCAGAGTGGTGTTGATGGGCCAATTGTGAGGGTGACCAATATCTGTGACTACAACTCCCATCATGCTATTGGCTACACTGACTTCACCAGCATACACAGAATTCGTTCCTTTCAGTGAGCTTCCCTGTGAGGTGGTGTTCTAGTGGTGGCAAAATGTCTGACAGTGTTTGTTGGTTAGATTTGTGCCACTGCCTTGCTCTATTTGTTGTTAGGTTTGTACATGTCATGACACAGTTACATATCACTATGAGATGGCAGGTATTGTGTTTGTCTGACTGACATACACATCTTGGGATGATTATGTTTTGGTTACTGTGGCTTTGCTAACGGTGCATGGTTTCACTATCCCCTTGACAGTGATGTGTGTGTATTGTCACACAATATTGGGTATATTGGTTGTGTACTCACCAGGCTCTGGGATGTTTGATAGTCCATGTACGCTCTCTGGTGGTAGGATGGCCCGCACCTTCTCCTCCCAGGGCCTGAGGTATACTGGTTTGGCAGGAGGGCCACTGCCGGTGCGATGACTCAAGGCGTAATCCTTCTTGACTAGGTCCTTGACCCTCCTGCGCACATCATACCACCTGTTCTGGATGTCTTCCTTTGTGCGCAAACATGGCGATTGTGCGTTCACCCTGTCGACGATCCTCTCCCACATCTTGGTTTTCTGCGACATGGGGGTCTGTTGGACCAATATACCAAACAACTGTGGCTCTACCCTGAGGATTTCATCTACCAGGACTTCCAATTCACTGTCTAGGAACTTTGGATTTTTCTTTGGGGGCATGGTGGTGGGGATTGATGTGTGTGTGTGTGTGTGTGCAAGTGTAGGTTTTGCTAGGTGTATGTGAGGGTGCTATTTGGGAGGTGCTAATGGTGTGTGGCTTGTGTGATGGATGAGTTGTGGGTGTGTCTGTGGTTGCTGTCTGATGGTGTTCTGTGCTGGCAGGTCAGTTGAATTTGCAAAGGATCATGGTAGGGATTTGTGGCCTTTATATGGGTGGAGTTGTGGGTGTGTCTTTGTTCCATTTCCCCCCCCCAGTATTTATTGACTTTGTCATTGCTTGTTTGGCCCTTTTTTTTGTATTTTTTCCTTTGTAGTTTCTGGGCATGTAGGAGACGTTCTTCTGACGGAGTCGGACACTGCAGTTGGCTCGTGCGAGCTTCTCCGAGTCTTTCACGCTGTGTTTCTGATGGATTTCATGTGCGGCGTACGCGTCGGTCGCGGAGTATTGGGTTGCTTCGGCTCCGTTTTGTATGCGTGTCGGTCGTACGGCTTGAGCTCCGTGCGACTCGGTCTGGTTTTCCACGCATTGCATCGTACTGCGCGGGTCGGAGTTCGCGGGTACGTTTCTGTCGGGTTCTTTCCTGGTGCGTGTCGGTCTGTTCGATTCGCGTGGTTTCCCGGCCGGATAGCTGGTTTCCGTGCGGTTCGGTCGTTCGGCTTGTGTTCCGTACGAGTCGGTCGTAATTCACATGCATTGCATCGTACTACGCGGATCGGGCAGCGCCGGTACGTGTCGGTCGGACTAAATTCCCGTACCGAGTCGGTCGGTACGTTTTCCGGCCCGAATCGGAATCGGCCCCTTAGTATGAATGGTTGGTAAATCACGAAGAAGGCGGAAGTATAATTTGGAGCCACTGAAACACAGCATGGACTTTTAGAAGGAACACTGTTTATAACATGCGTATTGGATTGATCACTAATTATGCACCCATATTTGAAAACAGTCTATATTCAAACTGTACTTGATTTATATAGAAGGTATTTTGTATTAGTGGGAGTCTTGTGAAATTAGGAGTAGTAAAGTTACTCCTAAACTGAGAAAAATCCTAACTTTAAGACTTTCGGTATTCACAGAAGGCATTTAGGAGTCCTAAAGTTAGGGCTACTAACTTCTGTGAATACCGAAATGAGTAAGTTCATTCTGTGAATACCAAAATGAGTAAGTGTATTCTGTGAATACCAAAAAGTACTAACTTTACGTTTTTGACGTAAGTTAGTTCTGTGAATCAGGCCCTAGGTGTATGAAGATGTAAATCTAATTATATCATAATGGAGAAGAGATATGTAGTAATCGTGGTAGAAAGCAGGCAGAACTCCAAGAAGGTAGAGAGGAAATATTGTAGTTTATTTTCTGGAAAAGATCCCATCCACAGCCCAGCTTCGTCCTGAACAAACTGTCAGTATTTCATCCCAATACATTCCAAACCCCTTGTTGACATATAAAGGTTCTACTGACCACAATCCATTACAGACAATAAAGCTGGGCAATAGAGAAGAACCAGAAACCACAAGATACTATTTTTAAATATTTGTTTATTGATTTGTCACTTTGATAATATAATATAATAAATATATGTATATTATAAGATAAATGCTATTATTTTTTGGTTGATTAGAGGCAGCATACCAACTATATGTAACACATAACGTGTCTTTGTAAAGTACACATTCACCCAGGTCATCTTGATGCTGAATAACAGATGTTATTGTAACTAATGATACTTAATTACATCGTTTAGTGAGATCCAGAACAGGAAAATTGGAGTAAGCAAAAGCAAGCGTTTTCTTGTAATCTATAAAGAATCCTGCCCCCTTGGCTTAAGTTGGGATGCTCTTTCTTAATTAGAGATCAGCTTGCAGAGACACTTATACTTAACTCAAGCACCTTCCCTGCCACCCTCACAGCCCCCAGGGGTGCTTCTCTACACCTGGGTCACTTGCTTCGCCCTTAGGCTGACATCAGATCAGATATGCTCCGTACTATGGGGCCAGCCCTCTGCCCACTAGCAGGTTTCTTCTCTGCAGACTGTCATGTCGTACGCTTTAATTAGGGGAGGAGATGTACCACATTATCACCAGGTGCCTTCTAATGCCAAAGATAAAAAATGAATATTTGTAACAAAACTTTCACGTTCTTTATCCCTTGGGTTCTATATTGATGATCATCGTTGTATGATTGAGGTTGCATCTCCCTCTGTCGGGAGCGATTTGTGGAAAGCCAAAGCTGTAGACCTTGACTCCCTCTATGGACATTTCCATAAAATCTATCACAAATGTAATAATTTGATTCCTTTGAGATGAATCTGCTCCAAAACTGAGTAGTGGTAAACCACCAGGCAGGAAACCCTCTTGCAAAGAAGTTCAGGAAGTTGTCCGTAAAGGTTGACAAATTGTAGTTTATTGAAGTTAAGGAATAACAGGAAGAAATGTCCCATCCACAAGGAACCAACAGCAACTGACACACAAGTGTTCTATAGCAACTACCAAGCTACGAGAACACTCTGGAATGTGGAACACATCTCACATTCTAAACAACAAGGAGAGATACATAACATGTAGATATTACACACCTTTCCCCTTTACATAAGGGAAACAAAAGAAGCATGAGTACAGCAAGAAACATTAGTGTAAAATAAAGTCACGTAACTTTACCGGAACTTTGCAAGTACGGGAACTTCTGCGCAACAATGGCGTACCTTTGGAAGGCTCCTCAATAACCACAGGTTTAGTTTGGCTACTAGAACGCAAGGGAGCAATCCTAACCAAATTCCAAATTTGTCCATCATTAAGTTTAACAGCATTTTTGAAAAGCCTTTTCACCATAAATGGCGAACAGAATTTAGAAACGCCACCAGATTTCTGAGGAAGGCGAACTTTCACATAGTCACCCACATGTACACGCGTGTGAGAAACTGCATGTCTGGCATCAAAATGCTCTTTTCTCTTAATAGCCTTCAACTTTTGTGCTTCCTGCCAGGGTACCTTACCAGAATCCACATTCAAATCAACATCAATGCACTTATCCCTCATCCACGATTGGAACATATAAGTATTGGGACTCCGTCCCCTAAACAGTTCAAAAGGAACCTTATTCGTAGTGGAGTGAGGTGTGAGACGGTAAACCATCACTCGGTCCACGATTTCAGACCTCCAGTCCTTGCCTTGGACTTTGGCTAATTGAAAGGACTCCTTTAGGACTCGATTAAACCTCTCTACCATGCCATTAGTTTCGGGATGATAGAGAGCACAACGTTTGTGCTTGATTCCTCTTTTCAACAAATACTCTTCCATCTCTTTCGAGGCTAATTGAACCCCATTGTCCGTCAACAGACAATCAGGGAGTCCTTCTCTGCAGAAGATATCGTCTAGGAATTTGACGACATCCTTGGTCTCCGTGCTTTGTGTAATTTTGATTTCTGGCCATCTAGAATACATGTCTATCAGCACAAGAACATAGGACTGACCAGACTTACTAGTTATAGGCCCCAAGAGATCCAAAGCTACCTCTTGCCAACAGCGAGTGGGGACATCACGTACAATCATGGGTTAAACTCTAGTCTTGTATATTTTGTCACACGCATTACACTCCATGCAATCTCTTACCATACGTTCCACAAGGAGGTCAATGCCAGGCCACCAGAAATGTAGACGAATTCTCTCCTTGGTCTTTGAAACGCCTTGATGTCCCTGATGAGCTAAGTGAACAATTCTCAACCTGACAGACGACGGAGGAACCAATCTAGTACCCCTCCAAATCAAACCACCACTGACTGACAATTCATCACGCACATTCCAGAACTTACGAACTTCCTCACTCACACCCTTTATGCCATTCCAACCTTCAGTCACCAATCTGCATACTTCACAAAGCACAACATCATTTCCTAAGGAATCCTTCCATTCTTCCTCACTCAAAACGTCTTCCATGACCTCACATACTTTATAATCATCATCATCCCAAAGGTCCTCAAAGTCATCAGACACATCGCAAGAATTTGTTGAAATAAGGCGAGAAAAACAATCTGCAACATTGTTTTCTGCACCAGGTATATAGTTTACAACAAAGTCGTAGTCCTGAAGGGCAACAATCCACCTACAAATTCTCGAAGAGACCGCATCCAAACTCTTTTTTTAAAGCAAGTCCTTCAAAGGTTTATGGTCAGAACGCACCACAAACGAGCTTCCCCAAAGAAACTTCTTCAACTTTCTGATGGCCCAAAAGATACACGAATCACTGACAAAATATCGAAGGTCAGAATATCGACCTACAGAAATATCGACGCAAGAATATCGAAGTCAAGAATATCGACATCCTATCTACATTATGGTAAGTACAAAAATATCAAGAAAAAAAATATCGATGTCAAAAATATCGTTGTTAAAAATGTCATTTTTTATTTAAGTTAAAAAAATAATGTAAAATAAAGTAAATAATACATATAATTAAAATAAACAGTTAAAAATATTTTAAAATGTTTAAAAATTATAAGTAATATATATGTAATGTAAAAATAAATTAAACATATACATATAATATATAATATATATACTTACTAATAATTTTTAATTATTTTAATAACAATTTAAAACAAAATATCATATACATTATAAATACATCTATACACATAAAACAATAATATAAATACAAATTAAATAAATATATATAACAAATTAAAAAAATAAATTATTTTTAATCTTTTTAAAATTAATTATATACTACATTAACTAAAATAATACAAAAAATATTAGATAGCGGAGGTAATAAAATTACTATTCCAACTCCAAACAGTGCAACAGTAGGGAAAATGTTGGATAGCGTAGGGGTAAAAATTACTATTCCCACCCCAGTGAGTGCAACAGTAGGGAAAGTGTTGGATAGCGTAGGGGTAAAAATTACTATTCCCACTCCAGTGAGTGCAACAGTAGGGAAAGTGTTGGATAGCGTAGGGGTTAAAATTACTATTCCCACTCCAGTGAGTGCAACAGTAGGGAAAGTGTTGGATAGCGTAGGGGTAAAAATTACTATTCCCACTCCAGTGAGTGCAACAGTAGGAAAAGTGTTGGATAGCGTAGGGGTTAAAATTACTATTCCCACTCCAGGGAGTGCAACAGTAGGGAAAGTGTTGGATAGCGTAGGGGTAAAAATTACTATTCCCACTCCAGTGAGTGCAACAGTAGGGAAAGTGTTGGATAGCGTAGGGGTAAAATTACTATTCCCACTCCAGGGAGTGCAACAGTAGGGAAAGTGTTGGATAGCGTAGGGGTAAAAATTACTATTCCCACTCCAGTGAGTGCAACAGTAGGGAAAGTGTTGGATAGCGTAGGGGTTAAAAGTACTATTCCCACTCCAGTGAGTGCAACAGTAGGGAAAGTGTTGGATAGCGTAGGGGTAAAAATTACTATTCCCACTCCAGTGAGTGCAACAGTAGGGAAAGTGTTGGATAGCGTAGGGGTTAAAATTACTATTCCAACTCCTGTGAGTGTAACAGTGTGGAAAATGTAGGATAGCGAAGGGGTTAAATTAACATACTTATTAATTAAATAATTTTTGTAAAATAAATAACATATTAATAATTAATTAACTAAAAAATTAATAATTAATACCAATAAAATTAAATTA
Source organism: Calotriton arnoldi (assembly GCA_963921515.1). NCBI lineage: Eukaryota > Metazoa > Chordata > Amphibia > Caudata > Salamandridae > Calotriton > Calotriton arnoldi. The sequence goes on along the minus strand of CAWUFW010001150.1, from coordinate 3,009,446 downwards.
ATATTTACTTAAATAACATTAAATTACTTCCCATCCTATTCCCCCATAAACACACAACCCGCTACACATAAAAAAGAACACAATTAATTTAATTATCAATTAATCAATTCATAAAAATTAATTACCAATTAATAATAAATTAACAATAAATTAATTAACAACAATAAATAAAAAATAATACATTAATTATAATTAATATAATTATAAAGTAATCAATTAATAAAAATTAATTACCAATTAATAATTAATTAACAATAAATTAATTATCAATAACAATAAATAAAAAAATATTAATTAATTATAATTAAATTACTTCCCACCCTATTCCCCTATAAACCTATATACCCTATAAACCCGCTACACATAAAAATCAACATAATTAATTTCATTATCAATTAATCTATTAATAAAAATTAATTACCAATTAATAATTAATTAACAATAACAATAAATAAAAAAATAGTAATTATAATTCATATAATGATAAATTAATCAATTAAAAAAAAATAATTACCAATTAATAATTAATTACCAATAAATTAATAATCAATAACAATAAATAAAAACATATTAATTAATTATAATTAAATTACTTCCCACCCTATTCCCCTATAAACCCACAACCCGCTCTGATACTAAAACGCAAAATTTACTTTAAAAAAATTACTAATTTCTAAACATTTAATACATATATTTAAAATTAATAAAAATACATTACAAAAATGTTAAACATACATATAAAATACATACTAAAATACATAACACTAATATAAATATCGATATTAACAACGATATTTTTGCTAACGATATTACTTACTTCGATATTACTTACTTGATTTTACTTACTTCGATATTAAAAAAAACGATATTACTTACCTTAAGGTCGATATTCTGGTCACCGATATTCTTGACATCGATATTCTGTCCCTACGATATTAAAAACTCAATATTAGTGTAGGTCGATATAAAAAAATCGATATTTTGACTGCGCACCAAGGTACACAGAGTTTCTTTTTCTATGACCGAGAATTGTACTTCTGGTCCAACCAGTGCTCTAGAGAGAAACATGACAGTTATCTCCTTGCCATTTTTAACCTGTTTGAGAACGGCTCCCAGACCCTTGGAACTTGCATCAGTAATAAGGATAGAATGAGCAGTGGTGTCAAAACTTTGGAGAGATGGTGCACAACTCAAAGCACTTTTTACATCACAAAATTCTGCTTGACAACGGGCTGACCAGACAAATTTCGCGCCTTTCTTCAGAAGTGACCTTAAAGTAAAGGTGCAAGAAGCAAACTGTGGTACAAATTTGTTATAATATTCAGCCATGCCAAGAAAGGTGACCAGCTCATCTCTAGATTGTGGCACAGGGAGATCCTCAATAGTTTTCACCAGATGATCTCTAGGTTTAACACCTTCCTTTGTCAACTTATGTCCCAAGTAATCAATTTCTGAAAGATTAAACCTACACTTGTTTTCACGCAAGGTCAAGCCACGCAACTTAAAACGCTCCAAAACAGCTCGAAGACTCTCATCATGAACTTCTTGAGATGAACCATGTACCAAAACATCATCCTGATATATTTCTATACCAGACAACCCCCTTAAAACATCCTCCATGGCTCGTTGGAAAACAGAGGCCGCAGAATTTAAGCCAAAGGGAAGTCGAGTGAATTTATATATACCAAATGGTGTTATGAAAGCTGTCAGATCCATTGAATCATCATCGATTCTGATCTGATGATATGCAGCCCTAAGATCTAAGGTGGAGAAGACTTCAGCCCCCTAGAATTGAGTCAGCATTTCCGCAATATTTGGGAGAGGGTACTTATCAGCAACTACAGCACGATTAAGGGCACGAAGATCCACACACAGCCTCACCTCTCCAGAAGCCTTGCGAGCAAGAACAACTGGAGCCAACCACTCACTCGCTTCAGTCTCTACAATTATCCCTTCATTCTTCAACTTCTCTAACTCTTCACGCATCGTCTCCCTCAACATTAAAGGTACATTACGTACTTTGCATGTCACTGGGATGGCATCAGCTCTAAGAGTTATTTTATGCATATACCCAGATAGACAACCTAACTTTCCACTAAAAACCTGTTCAAATTCATTACGTATGTCATACACTTGATCAATTTGACAAGTTTCAGAGGTATGAACGCCACACAAAACTGAAGAAGGGACACTGTCCTTTAAAACAATGCAGGGATCGCCACCTGGAATTAAAATCACTCCAAGATCAGCCTGATGAATCCAGCTCACAATACTGTCCCCTCTGTTAGAAATGTAGATCTTTCCAGCAGTAAGCCTCTCCTTGTATTCTATATCACCAATAAAGTAACCAAATAACTTTATGGGTTGACCACCATATGCAAGTGGTTTAATATCAGGCTTGTAAACCTTCACTTTCTCAAACAGCGTCGTGTCACAAAAATGTTTTTTGGGACTAAAGTAATCTTTGCTCCTGAATCAAAGAGCATTTTAATAGAGTGACCATTCACTTGAACGTTGTCAACAGGACTCTTACTCCTGTTCTGACCAACTTGAGCTAGAATCTCACCACAGTGTAGTTCAGCAGAATCTGAATCAGTTTAATTTTGTATACAAACTTCTTTCACAGGCTTATTTTTTTTATATATTTGAATCCTACAAGCTTTTGCCACATGAGCTACCTTCCCACAATTATGACATTTTGAAGATAAGGCAGGACATGACTTATCATTAGCTAAATGACCAACCATGTCGCAGCGAAAGCATTTCCCAATAAAACTCTTCTTACTTTTAAGAGACAGAGGTTCAGATTGTTTAAAAACTTTTGACTTCGTAACACCTTGTACTTTTTCTCCAGTAGAACCATTCTCTTTCTTTATAACCTCAACACAGGCAAGAGAGTGTTCAATGCATTTTGCAATCAAGATAACCTCATCTAACTTAGGGTCATCTTTCTGCCACAATTCATCCTTAACCTTTTCTATGTTACAACCCAACATAAACTGATCGCGAATACGTTCGTCAAGAGAACCTTCAAATTTAGATGTTGAAGCTAGTTTTCGTAAATCTGTAACGTACACTTCAACAGTTTCCTGAGACTTTTGTATACGCTTCCCAAAGTGATATCTCTCTAGAATGGTACTCACTTTCGGAAGGAAATGTTTACCCAGTTTTTTTAAACATATCTCAAACTCATTAATGTTATCTGACTCACCATCACACAGATCAGGTAAGTGTTAATACACTTCTTGACCCTCAGAGCCCAAACAGTGTAGGAGCAAAGCAGATTTTCTCTCAGCACTTAAAGAAACTCCACATACTCTTGCGTAATTAAGAAAAACTTTTTTCCACTTGGACCAGCAATTGGATGGTTCACCTGGATTAGAGAGAAAAAATGGAGGAGGAGTAACGTTCTGCATTGTATTGTTGACTAAAACTTCGCTGTAAGTAGAGAAGAAATGAGAACTTAGGGGCCCATTACGATGGCGGGCGGAAGCACAACCGCCGTGCTGGCGGATGCAAAAACCACCAGTTACCGCCGGCACGCAGCAGTCCACACGCCCGCCCAATTATGATGCGAAAAGCAGGCCAAACACCGCCGGCAAGCCAGCAACACCGTCCGCCATCAAAGTGCGCCCGCACACGTAGCGGCGCAGCACAACTGACACACACCGTCTGACGAAACACGTCCCGCCCGGCGCATAAATTACGATGCCGCAAACAAACGGCTCCCACGGCCAAGAGATACCGTACGACAAACCGAGGCGGTAACACGGACGCCGAGCACGGACAACGAAGAAGCGGCACCCCGGGCATGAATCCAGCACTGCAGGCCCTTCCCATGCTTCTGCTGATGCACCACCAAGGACGCAACGTACCGCGGAGACGCAGGTAGGCACACACACAACAAGTGCACGCAAACAGCGCACACAGTGCAAGGGCGGAAAAAGCGGACAACCCCCACCAGCGCGTGCACACTACACATCCACCATTGCATCCACATATGACACACAGGCCAAATCCTAACATCGCAGAACACATGTGTACACACCACCTGGGACTAGGAACCAACCACCCCGTCACGGCCCCAAAGCGCCGATGACGCCGCCACACATGCGCACAACGCAGAGGCCAACCGCAGCGCCATGCATGCGTCGCACACAGACACAGGGACACAACCAAGCAGCACACACATCAGCCCCACCCCGAACGCACATGACACGTGACAGGCCGGCCACAGACATGTCCCCAACGCCCAATTCACGGACAACACCCAACGCCACACAACCGACGCACACATGTCAGTGAAGTCACGCAACAGCAGGACACACCCCAGTGTAACAAACATGGCGAAGCACACAGCGGCGGCAACACCAACTAGGAGAAGCAGGGCCCCTTCGGGAAGAGGAACGCCAGTACCACACTGAAAAACCCATACCACCCTGCACATATGAACAAGACACATGAAACGGAACACCAAAGAGCCCGGGGACCGACAACAGGTGGCCCAAGAATTACATCCACACACAAGGCCCAACGCAGAGCGGAAAGGCAGCCTGCCGCCCACACAAGGGAGAGCAGACAGCACTGAATGACCTTCCATTCCAACACCGAAACCACAGCCCTACGACAGAAGCCGGTGAATACAGCCATTGTCCAAGAATAGACCAACACAGGCATGCCGAGGAGACCGACCACAGGGCAGATAGCGCATATCACAGAAGCACACAACGGACGGGGAAGAAAGAAGAAAACACTCCCCCATGTCGGCCACATGCAAGTTAATTGGAAGGAGTCACACAGCACTGACCTTGAACTGTCTGAGAAGCATGTGGGAAGAGGGCCCGTGTCCTCCAAACAAGCCAACAGAACACAAGTCCTGTCTCCCCACGACTACACAGAGCTCACAGCAACCCCGGAGCGTGCACATTGCAGACTGCACACACAGCCGGAGCACGCCACCTCTACGAACCGCTGCGAAATGGCAACCGCAACACACCTACCCAACTACGCCGAACAGCTCAAGCTGTACCAAACCAACACGATACATACATTGGGATGCGATCTCCTGTCCCTGCTGAACGTAAGTTACCGACTGACTTACCGCATCACATTGTTCAGCTGCGTCATGCCCGTCTTCTACTGTCGGAGGTGTCCCTACCAGCATCCCGTCGAGATATGCCTCTCCAACCCGGCATGTCTGAAGGCGGACCTGCTACCACTACTCCTCCCTCTGGACGCACACGACAGGGCCTGCTCTGCCTATGGGGGCATGGCGTATGTGGCCAACATCGCACGCGCACTGAAATGGAACCACTGTGCCTCCACACGACGGATCATCGAGAACAGCTACATCGAATGTCACCCAGCATGCCCCATCATGGTCCTCCAAGGGACAACCTACGAACAACACCTTGACAGCCACCATCCGCTTCATTGGCTGGCAAACATGTACACCACCAATGACATGGAAGCCCTGCTGGACGGCATCGCATACCTGACAACCTGTAAATACGTCGGACCACAACGCAGGTTCCCCGAGTGACCTATGAAGTCCAACCCCGCACCCATGCTCAGCTTCCGCACGGACTGGCCAGTCACCACCACAACAGCCATACCAAACGACCGGCAACTGTAACCACACCATCAACGACATCGCCATGACATCGGATATGACCGGGACATGCACACTGTTCCCCATCACATCCAGGAACACCGCATGCATCGTGGGAGGCAGTGGCATGGGCTCTGTGCATCGCACCCACATGGACGGAACTGCACGAACAACCAGGACACGACATGGATCCAGCGCCCATGGACACACACACCGCTCAGTGGACATGAATAGGTCGCCTGGAGTCTGTGGGTGCTGCACCCCTCCCACCCCCGCCCCGGGAATCCCATACCAGGACCTTTGCATGGACGACAAGTGCATACAACAACAACACGACCCCAGTGACTGTGACATGTCCAGTAACCACCACAGTGCAACAACAAGTGGCACGCCGCTGCATGCACGCAAGCACATGCCCTGATGTCATCTCACATGCACGCGTGCATGAGGAACAACCGCAGCAAACCTGTCACATGGAACTGAGATGGACTGTGCCCATGATGCCGAGCGGTCTGGTAGGCTACATGTATACCGTCTGTGTCAAAGTCCGCAGCTCCGCAGCTATACGTAAATGTACATTAGCACAGCCTTGGCCAAGCAGATGTAACCCCACACCCTATCCCATTTGTTATCATGCTCAGTATATCCTCAACATGTATTCCGCTGCCAGTAGTGTCCACTATACTGCATCACAGAGGACAGAAGACTCAATATAATGTTTGAAACCAAAACTGTCTTCGCTGACTCATTTCACAAGTACGAATGAGAGAGGATGAGAGTATGTGAAGTACACGGCAGTCGTGACATGACCATGTAGTCCACTGGTATTGGATGTCAACGCAAATGAGTAGCACTACTGTGGAAGACACACATGTGTCGTGTGAAGTCGTATGGACGCAGTGCTCAGGTGGGTGGGTGCGACGGGTAGATGCGCACATGCCAAGTTGGAGCACGCCGTGTTGGGAGGGGTCATGAACAGTACACCACCGCTTCCCTGGGCATTGTGAGAGGACACCTGTCGGGGGGAGTGAACACGTGTGTGCACAGCAGCCGGGCACACGTACAAGGCGGTACCAGGCGCACCTCAGCCCACCCTCTGTGGACAAGCTGGATCCTGTTGTGCGCCCGCCATGCCCCTTGACAAGGCACACACAGCCCCAGTCGACCAGGTGTAACCCCAACATAGTCAATCCGCACAGGCGATACAGGGCACGGGATGGCAGTGGAGCATGGTGTGTGAGAGGTCTCCTCGCGCTCCTCCTGGTCATATCACGCAGGCAATAGAACCTCAACGTCTAGCATGGCACAAGTCACATGGAAGTGTAGGGGGGACGCACCACAGCACGAGCAGCACTGACGTCACGGGAGGTGGCTCGCACCATCCCATCCATTGCCCATCATACCAACCACGACACATGCCATTGCGACTAAGTGCAAGCGCGTGCGCCACCACCCCGAGCCCTCCCCAGAGAGGCCAAAGAGTGAATGTGTGGGCCAACAGCCACAGACGGACGCGGCCTGGCCGCAAGGGCAGCCACAGCCACTGGGTGTCGCAGGTGGCGGATCCGGAAGGCGAAGACTGTGATGCATAGTCCATGCAGGCCGGGTCTCCATTTGGGGCACCACGCAGGTGGACGGCGTCCCGCCACACATCATACCCTGAGACAGCCCACTCGTGCAACTGGACCCACACATTCACTCCTTGCCCTCTCTGGTGCGAGCTTGGGGCTGCCTGTGCAAGCGCTAGCCTCGCAGGTGAGCATGCATATTGGGGGGCGAGGGGAGGACATGAGGGCTGGGGCGAAGATGACTGTATCACTGTCAGTTAGTACAAGGGATGACCCAGATGTGGAAAGGAAGAGACGTGTCCCGTGTGTACTGCAACTAGTCGCCAATCCAACTACCCCCATGTCCGGAATGTAAGCCCGCACCTAGGCCCGCCCATCCGCCACATCGAACATACCACCAGCACGACAACCTTCCCATTCGAAACACTGACTGGGGGTGGCGACCAGTGAACAATCATGTGTAGCCTACCCACGCGTACATGTGGGCCCTCCATGATCCATGTCACCTGCGGCAAAGACATGACATGCGCAATGAGGGAAGTGAGGAGAGCTGTCCGCCCCACGCGCAGAAGGTGCATCAGCTCCACAGACCCAGCAGCGAGTCCAGCAGGGGTCACATGTGCAGGGGCAGCTGTGCCTGGTGTGAAGGCACATGCATATAGACAGCACATCGACCAATGTGTAGTCTGCCCACATCCACAGTCCATCATCATGCGGACATAGGAATTTAACACAGGGCAACACATCTTAGTTGGTGCACCCACCGTGACCAACAATGCGCAATCATCGACGTACCCGCCCTGTGCATGGCCCCCACCCAACGGAGGCACATCCAGTGCCACCATCCCACACACACAAGCCTTCCACGGAACATGCTGTGTCCAATGGTCAGTACAGAGTCAGCGCCCATCTGGTGGATCCTGAACAGGAGACACATGCACACACATGCCAGCTCCCACTATGTACGTCTGCCACCTGGCACGTGCAATGTAACCTCTCACCTGTGACTGCAAGCACACAGCCGTCTTGGCATGGGGCTGTCAATGTGGACACCAGTCAATGTTTCGGGAGCTGTGATCCGTACAGTGCTGTACATAGGGTGCAGTGCTGACACCTACTACTGTCTCATATCCCCTCGTGCCACAGGTCCCACTTGTATTGGCCGCTCAGCCCGTGCCCACATCGTCGTCGTCGTGTGCCATACTCATCCAGCCTCGGAAGCAGTTCCATGCTCAGCAGACACTCATGTTGCTGTGGCGTTGCCGCTTGACGAATATGCAGTCAGTCCCCATCAGCACGCCCCGCAAGTCTTTGGGGCCTAGATCCCCATGTGCATGCACATGGCAGTGGTATGTCTCACTTGCCATTGCCATTGTTGGGAGACCTGTGTAAGTGTATTGTGGCCGTGCCGTCCCAGCTTGACAGCTGGGCTGTGGCTCATGTGCTTGCTCAGTCATGTCAGTGATGTGTATGCGAAATTGCTATGTGCCGTGTTGCTTTGACATGTGTCCTCTGCCATTTAACCCAGGCGGAGACCGAACATTGACCGCCCATACCAATTGCTGGCGGACATGGACGATACAGAGGTAATCAGGAAGTTTCGGCTGGACAGGCCAACTCTGCATCGACTGTGTGCCATGTTAGAGCCCCATCTCCGTCCCCGCAGGGTGTATCCGACTGCTGTCACCCCCACGGCTAAGGTGATGGCCGCCATGCATTTCTTCGCCACTGGGTCATTCCAGCACACAGTGGGCAGTGGAGGAGGGATGTCCCAGCCCATGTTCAGCAAGGTGCTGAGGGATGTACTGGCAGCCATGATGCTGTACCGGAACAGGTACATCCGCTTCCCCAGGGCTCGTGAATTGGCGGCAGTGAAGGGTGCATTCTATGCCCTTGGCAGAATCCCACACGTCGTGGGAGCCATTGACTGCACTCATGTTGGCCTTGTTCCACCACAGGCCACTGAGCACCTGTACCGCAACAGGAAGCACACGCACTCCCTGAATGTGCAAGTGGTGTGCCTTGCGGACATGGTGATCACCCACGTGTGTGCAAAGTTTCCAGGCTCGGCCCATGACGCACACATAATGCGCAACAGCATCTTGCCACGACTGATGGCCAATCTGCAACAGGATCGTGCCTGTATTGTCGGTGAGTATGTGGAGTGGTGTAGCGTGCTGGTTGTGCGATGCTGTCCCCTGTCCAGTTGGAATAGCTACGGTTCTCTGTGTCCCTCACACCCAGGTGACTCTGCGTATCCGAATGGGGCATGGCTGCTCAGTCCATTGAGGAATCCTCGCACCCCAGCAGACGATCGATACAATGAGGCACATGGGAGGACCAGACGTGTGGTCGAGCGTACCTTTGGCCTCCTCAAGTCCAGGTTCAGGTGCCTGGACCGCACCGAGGGTGCACTGGCGTACTCCCCACAGAAGGTGTGCCAGATAGTGGTGGCGTGCTGCATGCTGCACAATCTGGCCATTCGGAAGCAGATCCCCCTCATTGTGGATGACGGAGATCAACCAGGGCCCCAGCCCACAGACCAGGACAGCTCGAGTGAGGTGGACAGCGGAGAGGAGGAAGCTGGGAATGTGCGCCAGCAGCTCATCGCCCGCTACTTCACTTGACGGTGAGTGTCCATGTACGACGGATGATGTGTCTGTATCTGTGCAGGTGTGTGTGTGCTGTGTCAGGGTGGCCGTATGTTCACTGCGTGCAGTGTGTCAACGCTCCATGGCCAGGGTAGTATGCCACTGTTGGTGACTGTGGCATTGTGCCCTATTGCTCTGTGCGATGTGTGTACATTGCTTGTAGTTGTTGACATGTACTGTGTGATGGGTGTGTGACACACTCATTGAATGTGCTCCTGTTCTGTCTCCCACCCCTAGGTCCCTACAGGCCCTCCGGATTCCATTGCCATGCCACGCATCAGGTGCCCTTCCGCCCAAGGTGGCCGTTGTATTCCGTACAAATAAAACACAGGGCACAAACAGCAGTTAGTGAATAAGGTGCATTTATTACGAACTGTGACATGTGATTGTGTGTAAGGTGATAACAAAAGTGGTGCGTGCAGTGACAATGAGCTGTCGGTCATGGCTGCGTGATGATCAGGGTGTACCCACTGGTTCTATGTCCATAGTCCAACACACACATGCCATCCAGCTGGCTGTGTGGAGTGGGATCGTAGAGCAAGTCAATGCAGTGGCTGGTCAAGGAAGGCTGGCGGAAGGCTGGCTGGCTGCCTCACTTGCGACTGGAGCGTGCGAAGTCCTCCCGGAGATCTGTTTCCTCTTCGGACGGCCCCTTCCACGTTTGGGAGGGGGTGTGTGGTGGCGACCTGCTGGTGGTGGGTGAGGTGTGCTCACTGGCTGTGGACGCAGGGGAAGTGGACACTGCTGGCCGACCCTGCGCCCTAGCAGGTGGTGGCGGAGGTGGTGTTGCTGGCCTTGCCTGTGACCCCACCGCCACCACCAGCTGGCCCATGAGGTCCACGAGTTGGTCCATACGGGACACGAATTGGCCCATATGGGCGTCCATGGACCTCAGCACCCCCAGCACCTCCCGCGTGTCAGTAGCAGACCTGGCCCATTGTCCTTGGGCCTCTTCATAGGCCCCAAGGACTCTGGCCATTTGAGGCAGGGCATGGCTCCCAGGGGAGGCTGGCGTTTCCCTGACCCTGCTCCTCCTACCAGTCCTGCTGCCACCGGCCTGCCCACTAGCCACATTGCACACCACGGTCCTCGCTGTGGCTCCCAGGGTGGATCCAGTCGGCCGGGCCACCACCTGCGCTGGGGCTGGTGCCAGCGAAGACGTGGTGGTGGTGGAGGCGGTGGTGGTCGGTGCGGCGATGGTGGCGGTTGCGGCAGTGGTAGTGGCCGCAATGACCGTGGGTGTGGCCGCAACGACAGTGGCAGCAGGGGACTGGGACTGTTCAGCATCCCTGGATGATGGGTTGGTGGGTAGGAGGGGTCCTGGGGAGCGGCTGGGCCCTGCCACGCCAGATGGGCCAGCTTGGTGGTCCGTGTCCGAAGAGGTGGACAGATCCTCCAGATCCGTGTGTCCTCGTTGGGGGCTTGTAGGCTGGCTGTGCTGGCTGCTGTCTCCATCCCCAGCGTCCAGCAGTTCGTCACCTGTGGAGAAAATGAGATTTGTTATTGTGTTGCACCTGGCGAAGTATGTATTAGTCGTCTGACATTGGCAGTTCGTGCAATCTCGTACATGGGTTTCCCGGAGGCGAGTGTGTGGCTGTGGCATCTGTAGTTGTGTGTGCTAGGCAATGGGACTGTGTGCTGTGCACATGTGGCATGGGACGGATTGGCCATGCCGATGGGTGTGTTGCTTTGCCCCTACTCATTGTGACTCTGGTGTATGCGGGCTCCTGGCCCATCCTGGGTCTGGTTTGTACTTTGCTTTTGGAGTTCATATGGAACGCTTAGGAACGCATATGGCAACATGGGGGCCATGCCCCAGATTCGCATTTGGGAGGGGATATGCTTTTGGGGTTCAAATGGAACGCTTAGGAACGCATATGGCAACATGGGGGCCATGCCCCAGATTCGCATTTGGGAGGGGATATGCTTTTGGGGTTCAAATGGAACGCTTAGGAACGCATATGGCAACATGGGGGCCATGCCCCAGATTCGCATTTGGGATGGAATATGCTTTTGGGGTTCAAATGGAACGCTTAGGAACGCATATGGCAACATGGGGGCCATGCCCCAGATTCGCATTTGGGAGGGGATATGCTTTTGGGGTTCAAATGGAACGCTTAGGAACGCATATGGCAACATGGGGGCCATGCCCCAGATTCGCATTTGGGAGGGGATATGCTTTTGGGGTTCAAATGGAACACTTAGGAACGCATATGGCAACATGGGGGCCATGCCCCAGATTCGCATTTGGGATGGAATATGCTTTTGGGGTTCAAATGGAACGCTTAGGAACGCATATGGCAACATGGGGGCCATGCCCCAGATTCGCATTTGGGAGGGATATGCTTTTGGGGTTCAAATGGAACGCTTAGGAACGCATATGGCAACATGGGGGCCATGCCCCAGATTCGCATTTGGGAGGGGATATGCTTTTGGGGTTCAAATGGAACGCTTAGGAACGCATATGGCAACATGAGGGCCATGCCCCAGATTCGCATTTGGGATGGAATATGCTTTGGGGTTCAAATGGAACGCTTAGGAACGCATATGGCAACATGGGGGCCATGCCCCAGATTCGCATTTGGGAGGGGATATGCTTTTGGGGTTCAAATGGAGCGCTTAGGAACGCATATGGCAACATGGGGGCCATGCCCCAGATTCGCATTTGGGAGGGGATATGCTTTTGGGGTTCAAATGGAACGCTTAGGAACGCATATGGCAACATGGGGGCCATGCCCCAGATTCGCATTTGGGAGGGGATATGCTTTTGGGGTACATGCTGTGAGCCATGGGTGCCGAACGTGACATGTGTTGTGGCAGCATGACAGTGCATGGTCTGAGGTGTGTGCATGCCTGACATGCCCTGCATATTTGCTGTCTGTTGTGGTTACTGGACATGGCATTGGACGCATCGTTATGAGTGAGTGATAGTTGTGTGCCAGCCAACGTATTGCAGTTGTCCCATCTCCTTGGTGTGCGTGCTGCCCTGTGCCATGTGCATCACTGCAGTGCTCGGGGAGTGTGGCCCATGTTGTGTGTTGTTGCTCACAGTGTGTCGTGCGCTTAATTGACTTCTGGCACATGGTTGGTCATGGGCATGTGTCTTAGCGTGACTGCTGTATGTGTGGCAGCTGTGCGGATGACATGCCTTTCATGTGACTGGGGCTGACGGATGGGATGGATGGTATGTTGTATGTGAATGGTGTGTCTGTGAGTTTGATGGGTTCAGTGGTGTTCGTGTGCATTTCTGTTGTTCCGCTCTGTTGCGTCTAGTGTTGTTTGTCTTACATAGGCATAGTTGTGGGGTATGGGGTTGACAGGCAGTGGGGGCTACATGGACAGGACTTCAATGGTGTTTCGGTTGTGTGTGATGAGTTGCACAGTGGCTGCCGTGTGGGACTATATTCAGTGTGGCTTGTGCATGCAGACGTGGCTCCTTGGGTGTTGCTATGTCTGTGATGGGTCATGTGGGGTGTGAGTCTGCTGTTCATGTCCGTGTGCACATTGTTCACTTGTTCGTGACGGTGGGCGGTGCTGCGTGTTCGTGTGCTACGTGACATGTCCCATGTGTTGGTGGTGTTATGGTCCTCATGCCTCCAGTAATCCAGCCCTGTCCAGTTTCCCACCTGCAAGTTGTTCGTGCGTGCACTGTACTGGATGCCACATGGCTCTAAGCGGGGGTGCTCCATGTTGCAGGTCTGTGGGGGTGGGGGGGTGTAGTGGGTCGTGGGGGTGGCTGTACACCCACTGACACCGATTGCTGTGGACCGTGATGTCTGCCTTTCGGCTGTCGTTGTGCACTGCGGTGGCTGACACGTGGCTGTGGGGTGTGGGGGATGCTCCTCCTTGCTGTGCTGTGGGACTGGGGCCTGGTGTGTGTTGTACTTGGGCTGTCCACCGTCCCACCCACTGCACTTTGTGTTCCTGCCACTTACCTGTTACTTGTCGGTTAGTGCAGCTGTGGCGGACACATGGGTGTGGTGGGTGCTCGTTGTGGCGCTTCTGGCATATTTGGGGACCTGTTGGTGGTTACGTGGCTGGCTTAGTGTACACATGTCCCCACGCATCTTACAGTTGTTCGGTTTGGCCTGTGTGTGGTAGTGTCTGTTGCATGTGCATGTGATGTGTTGTGTATTGTGTGCTGGACATGGGGGTGTTTGTCCCTGGGAGCTGTGGCATGGTGGTTGCGCATGTGTACACATAGCGGTGTGCTAGTATACATTAGTTTGTACTTACCAGCCTCCACTCCCCCTGCTAATCCGGCGAGGATCTCCGGATGGATTACGACTCGCACCTTCTCCTCCCACGCTTTGAAGGTCTTAAAGAGCGCGGGATTCCCTCCGCCAGTGACGGCAGCCAGCTCTCTGTTTTTGCCCTCCTTCTTCTTGACCAGGCTCTTTACGTCATTCCAACGTTTGTTTATCTCGACTCTGTTCCTGGGCAGGGACCCGACTGCATTGACCTGGTCTACGATCCGGGTCCACATTCTGTTTCTGGTGGCTAGTGGTGTGTGCTGGACCATGTTCCCATAGATTTGTGGGTACACCTTGATGATCTCGTCGACCATGACCGTCAGCTCCATGGGCGTGAACTTGGGCATCCTTTGTGGTGCCATGGTGTTTGTGGTGCTGGTGCGGTGTGTGTTGTGTAATGTGCAGGGGGTTTGTGGTGCCGGTGTTTGGTGGTGGTGGTGGTGGTTGTGATGTGTGCGTTTCTGTGGTGTGCTGCTGTCCTTGCTGTGTCACTGTGTCCTCTCCTCTCCTCTCTGGTTTGCAATGTAGCAAGGGGTTGTGGTCTGTGGGAGTGCTGCTTTTGTACTCACCTATGTGGGTGTGTCCTCATGGTCTGTTGTTTTCAGGTGTGTTGTGTCTGGGGTTCTGGCCTTTGTATTTTTTGTTTGTCCGGGGGTGTTTTCGGGATGTGTACTGTGCTTGTGTATTTGTGTGTGCCTTGCTGTGTGGACTTGTTGGCCATGTTGTGTGCTATTGGTTTTGTGTGCGGATGGTTTCTGTGCAGGTACGTGGGCGCCATGGCTTCTGCCGTGTCGATTCTCATCGGCGTTGTTTGCGCTGGCGGGCGGTATATTTGTGGTTTTCCGCGCTCATGGCGGTGCGATCGTAATTTCACGTGCGGTGTGTCGGCCGTGTGGGCGGGCGGTTTTGTGTTGTCGTGCGTGTTTCCGTCCGTGGCGGGCGGTTTGACTCCGACTCGGACGATGGCGGGCGGTATTTTGTGTGATTTTTCCGCCGATGGCGGTTTCGGTTTGTGTACTCATAATGGCGTGGTCGGTGTTCAGGCGGTGTGTGCGGGCGGATTTTTGCCGCTTCCATGCCTGGCGGATTTTTTTACGCCGGGTATCGTAATGGGCCCCTTGGAAATTAAGAAAATAAATGTCTATTGTTGTTGATAATAATTATAAGAAACAAAAACACAACAGCTGACCAAGGTTAAGCACTTGAATCCAATTGTATCATTACTGACGTTCGGTGCTACTCCTCCCAGCACCCGCCGTTTATAGGTGCCACTGGTACAGAAAAGTTCATAGGAAAAGGGAGGTGCACTCAATAATTGTTCAGCAGAGCCAGTTCAGTCCACAAATCTTCTTTATTAAAAAAATAATATATAAATAACTTGAAGCACAGCCAACGTATTTCGTTCCTATGTGCCAAAGGAACTTCATCAGGGCTTGACAAAGATAATGGGTTGGTTATAGTAACAGTCAATTTTATTTGTTGATAAAACTCCAGATGACAAGGTCCCAAAGTAGTTGAAAAAATATTAAAATCCTAGATTTCAATTCTTAATCTAATGCGTATATACGTGCATAATCATTTGAAAAGTCGGAGGTAACGTCAAATGGTCCCGGAGTTCAACCCAGATAATGATAGACAGAATACTTCAATCCTTATTGGCTTAGAACGGTGAATCAAAATTACGGCATGATAACCAGCGAGTCTAGAGAACGTTGCCTCGCGCCATTATTTAAAGGGCATGCCGTCAGCGACGTAAATCATGATGTCACATCGTGATTTACGTCGCTGACGGCATGCCCTCTAAATAATGGCGCGAGCAACGTTCTCTAGACTCGCTGATTATCATGCCGTGATTCTGATTCACCGTTCTAAGCCAATAGGATCGAAGTATTCTGTCTATCATTATCTGGGTTGAACTCCGGGACCATTTGACGTTACCTCTCGACTTTCAAATGATTATGCACGTATATATGCATTAGGTTAAGAATTGAAATCTGGATTTTAATATTTTTTCAACTACTTTGCGACCTTGTCATCTGGAGTTTTATCAACAAATAAAATTGACTGTTACTATAATTAACCCATTATCTTTGTCAAGCCCTGATGAAGTTCCTTTGGCACATAGGAACGAAATGCGTTGGCTGTGCTTCAAGTTATTTATATATTATTTTTTGAATAAAGAAGATTTATGGACTGAACTGGCTCTGCTGAACAATTATCGAGTGCACCTCCCTTTTCCTATGAACTGTTGTTGATAATAAGCCTGTCTCTGTTGAAGGTAAATTATGTTCTCTATAATTTAATAAATGGTGTGCCAATCACCGTAGAAAGTAAATTGAACAAACAAGCAAATCTTCCATAACAAAGTAGTGAAGGCACCTGTAGAGGTAAAAGGTGTGGTGTGCCTATTACCGTAGAAATAAATTAAAAATATGACTTGAAGAAAATGAGTAAAGTCACCCTAGTAAGGTAATGAAGCACTTTCCTTTGTAAAAAAACTAATCACTATAAAAGATGAGCAAATTAAGCAATTGTACAACTAGTGTGGCCATCACTGTAGGAAAACGAATTGTTAAACAGTTTTATGTATCATGTAATTAATTCTTTTTAACCAGAAGAATATTTGAATTCACTGTTTCACTGTAGATATAGCTGTGCACATCAGCGAATAAGGCACTCTTCAGAGGTGGTTGTGCGAGTCTTGGTAGAGGCACACGGACATTGTAATCGAATCGCTTTTAACTGTGATCAGTCGCGCTGGTAAACATGTCAGGCTTGCGTGTTCTTGAGGGAAAGTAAAAGCTGCTAACTTAGCTTTGGTAAGGTGACGAGCGCAGCGGAACAAAACGAAGTTGACGGGCTGTTGAGTAAGAGCGTTGAGGGTTGTCAAGGTGACACACAGAGGCAACGTGATGAGCGTAGCAGCGCACAGGGAAGATGACGCGCTGTTTCCAAGAAACGTCAAAGGTTGTCAAGTCAACAGGATGAGCGTAGTGCACAGGGAAAATGACGCGCTGTTTTTAAGACGCGTCAAAGGTTGCCAAGACAACGCCGCACTGTTGTCTTGAGAAAGCGATGACGGCTCCAACAAATGCCAGCCGCGAGACGAAGAGGCCGCAAGGAGGTAACTGTAGGCTTTGTGAGAATAAATAATAGAAGTCTCTTTAAACAAGTTGGTTTCTTTAAAAGTAAGCAAGGGTAAACAGTACCTTACAGTTTAAAGTCGGCCAGAAGAGCAGAGGATCTATCAGCCGAATAATCAGCCGTGTTGGGACGTTTCTTGAAAGTAGAAGTATCTGGGTTCTTCTCTGTTCCGCCAGATCGTCGCTAGTGTAAAGAAGTTCAGGAAGTCGTCCGTAAAGGTTGACAAATTGTAGTTTATTGAAGTTAAGGACTAACAGGAAGAAACGTTCCATCCACAAGGAACCAACAGCAACTGACACACAAGTGTTCTATAGCAAGCTACGAGAACACTCTGGAATGTGGAACACATCTCACATTCTAAACAACAAGGAGAGATACATAACATGTAGATATTACACCTCTGACTCAAAAATAAAATTAACGGGTAAAATGCTGAAAGCAAACAGATTTTGATTTGTATAAAATTTTCTGAGCGTGAAGAAATCATTTTGTTTCAAACCAGATCATAATGCAACATTTCTGATGTTAAAAAGAATTTAAAGCAGCATGTTATTATGTAAAATTACACAGAAGGGAATAATATCCCACTTCTATACTTGTTACCGATGCTAATTTGTTTGTTTTTCTTTCTCTTCAAAGTTTGGCCATTTAGTAAATCCCCTCAAAACCGCATTTCTCCCCAGCTCAAAAGCACCACTAATCCATAGCTGATTAAAAAAAAGAAAAAAAAAAAGAAATGCACGCAAAAACTTCACATTTGTTGCTGCAATATGGCTATTAAAATATGGCGGGAGGCTTGTTAGCCCGCTTGGTCCACAGAGGTCTTCACCTCCGACACAGGGTAGAAAATTCCATGCAATATTAAGAGAATCCTACCTGTGACAAATGCATTTTCGATAAAGATGAATGCCAAACGAGGCGTTTTAAAAAAAAAATATTTATGTTATTTATTATTTTATTTTTTTGCTGGATCGGCATTCATTTTTATTTTTCACAGACAAGCCCTTAAAACGGATGGTAGGAAAACAATATCCTTCAGGCGCTGGGAGTTTTCTTCCTATACATCAGGGCTACTGTTTATATTTTTCCTTGCCATGCACACTATACCTTGGAAAAAATGCTTCGATAGGTCCATCCTACACAGGGTGGCCCTCCCAATGTGTGAAAGATGGTAGTTCTACAGCAGATAGGCCACTATCATTAATTGAGCCCCAGTGGAGATGGTGACCTTCTGGAGGCAGTCAATCAGTGGTTTCCCCACATCTAAATAAGGTAAGGAAAATGTGAACTTGGTGGGTAGGGAAAACTACCAATTTATTGCATTTCTCTCATCCTGACAAATGAGTCCCTAAATCCTGCAGGTGCGCTGTTCTTTCTTGTGTTCTGAGCACCCCAAGGATTAATCTTTTTCTCCACTGTTTTCAACCAATACATGGACCCTGGGGATCAATGGCACACAGTTGCACCATCCCCATTCCATAGAATTCAATTGTATGCAGGTTTATATTAGGGTGCCCGTTCCATAAGACACTGAGAACTGTAAACTCTAATGGGGGCCATAGGAAATTGAGAGAACATCCAAAACAGAATTTCACATCCTTTAAATGAAAGATAACTGTCTACCTGCACTGCTTAAGCTTTACAAACTCTCCTCACTTGGAAAAAGTCCTATACTAGCCTACACAAAATTCTAGGCCTTCTCTTGGACTACAACTACATTTAAAATTAATATTTCACAAGCTATAGACCATGGGTACTCACAAACACTTTTGGGGCCGCAAAGTTTGGTCTATGGTGTGTCCGAGGGCCGCACTGATGCCAGCGGGGGGTGTAAAGTGGATGTAGGGGAAGTAAAACATGTATATCTAGTGGCTGTCTTTAAAAATGAAGGTGTTCCTAAAGTTAAGGGCCTAGCTCCGTCCTTTCCCAAACTGCAATTAACTTTTAAATAAGTGATTGCTGCATATTTAATTTTTTTTTCCATGTTAGTGCTGAGTTGAGTAAACAGCAGCCCAATGCTGCTGCTGCCCAGGGGGTCAGGATGGCCGCATGCGGCCCCCGGGCCGTACTTTGAGTATCACTGCTATAGACAAATGCACAGAACATATTTTATACCTTTTCTACCTGAGTTATGGAAAGACAGCTTGCTATTGTAGGACTGAATATTGAATGTGTTATTAATAGCACATGTATGATAAATAAACCTAATTAGTCCCCCTTATGATGGCAAAATAAATAAAAAATGTACTATAAATAGCATTGCAAGCACTTCTAAAATAATGTGGACTGTGTCTAACATGTATTGCAAATGTGTCACAAAATCAGGATCATACATATCATGTATAGCAGGGGATTTCAACACTGGTCCATTGGGACGATCCACCCTGCATTTTCAGGACAACCACTGAAAACTTGGATTACACCCACTTAAGTAGATTGTATGTCCATTAATCTCATGTAGCTATACTGTAAATCTCACCTGGATACACCCCCACGAACCAACATTGGACTCCCCTGAAATACAGTTAAATTTAAGAGTTAAGTTTTTATCATCATTGCACTGAAAATTGCTGATATTTTTGGGATAAATGTTGACCATCCACTCTATGGATTTTAATAGCCATATTACTGCAACAAAACAGCAAACCTTACTCCTGCTAAATCTTTGAAAATAGCTCCCTTTCAATAAATTACAGCATTAATCTTTAGACATCTTCTTACATCAGTAAGACACAGAAGGCAGATGAGCAAGAGTGTACATAAAATAACCTAGCTAGGGAGCAAGATCTCATTACCAGCAGTCCCCACAAAGATCCTGAATAGAATGTGGTCCGCACATTTCCAAGTAGCACCATTTCTCTTGGAAACCATTATCGTAGATGCAGTTCATTTTATTTACATTTTTGTAACTTTAACAGTTCAATTTACTCACATTTCAGTTATTTCAGTAGTCAAATACTTGCCCGGACAGACCCTGGCAACAACCAACTGAGCTAACCCACTAGTTTTAGTAAATCAGAGCATCAAATGTGGAAAATAAAATATATCTCATAAGAGCCAAGTCATATTTGGCCCCTATGGCCCCCCAAGGTCATGGGAACTACACTCTAAGTGGCAGAGTAAAAAGGTCTTCGAGCAAGGTTGAACATGCATTTGAGCATGTATTACCAAATGGCAGACATGTAAACGTCAACTAATCAGTAATTGTGAAGATTATTGCATCACTCTAATATTCAGAATGAGCATCTCATTAAGTGGACAAAAAACAAGTCAAACACATGACTCATTAGCAGAAAGGGGGCTCTAGTAATTGAAGTCTCAGATATACATATGCTACGGTTGTATGACAAAATATTGACTACCAAAATATTGTAAATATATACATGTATATAATTCCGATCCCCGCTAATGTGTTGGCCTGAAACTTGTTGTACATCAGCACTTGGTCCAATAAAGACCTGATTACAGCAATCCTCGTTTGAGTGCCACTTCCTCTTTGTAACACTAGGAAGATTGGATTTAATGTGCAGCGGGAGTGGTGGCTCCTGCTTCAGCCAGCCGTATCACCCTTTCTGGTCATCTGGTAGCTATGAAGAGTTTGGGAAACACACACTATATATAGGATAAAGTTCCTCCTGCTGTACATTATAAGGATATACATTATAACAATACATTATAAGGATTACAAGTCATCGAGGAGTTCCATAACCATGTAGAGGAACTAGGCAGAAGCTAATGCTGTGGAACTCCAAGGTGACTTAATATATCCTTATCATGTATGCCATGGAGTACGTTAGCCCATATAATACATGGTCACACCATCACCATTCCTACAAACCACTTAAAACCTTGCTGCATAGCTCTTTCCAATGAAAGAGCAAGCATGTTTGCAAACATGAGCAATAAAACTGAAACCTCTAGTGCAAAATGAAACACATCAAAAACTTATTAGATATTTGTTGCAAACAGATATTAGAAACAGTTCAATACAAATCAGTTTTTAAAGAAATAAAGCTGCTTGGAATGTGTAGAAACATGCAGAAAGATTCTAGCCTTCCTCTAACTATCTAAGAAGTGCAAAAAATAAATGTGTTCTCTCTGCTTGAATTCATTGTAAGCTAGAAAAATAGAGCATAAGAAACAAAAGCAACATTCTGTTTTTGTTGCTTTAAACAGCTGCTTCACTTATGCTTTGTGACCTGATCTCACCTGATGTTCACCTCGGCAGCTGGCTCTTGCAGCAAGCATTGTGACATCAGAACTCGACTGTAATAACTTATAATTGTCGGGTTCTGACGTCTTTTCTTTATTATCGGCGACTGAATGCGTCACAAGTTGCTGATTATAAAGATATTAGAGACCGGCATTTAAACAGGCATTACTGAGAAAAAAACCACACACACACATATATATATATATATCAAATACTCCCCCTCAGTCACTTCCTTCTCCGAAAAAAAGACAGATACGGACCACCATTGAATTGTGCTGGTAAATTTATTTGAGACTGTGCGCCATAGCGCGTTTCGGCCTACCACGGCCTTGATCACATGACAGCGCTACATTGTGGGATCAGCTTATTTAAAGTGACAGATGCTTTAACCATACAAATGGACAGTGAAAACAGACTGTTTAAACATATAAATATAAATAAATATATACACAAATAAATGCGAAATGAATACATAAATGTAAGATTGCATAAGACATATACTTTATGGTTTTGAAATCATGGTAAAATACCAGTTAAAACCTGTATTGTCAATATTTATATTCTCATACACACTGATAACTTCTCTTGTGTGAAGTTACCTCCCATCTACAATATTGGCATAAACGCTCCTTTTATGTCTCTCACATCTATTATCACAGCTTATCAGTAAGCAGTCTAAAGTGCTCCATTGAAAGTGCCAAAACAATAAAGTGCAAATGTGCGTCACCACCTTAGTAAGGATATTAACTTACTATAAAGTGCCAAAGTGCTTTAAACAAAATTAGATAGCAGCAGTAATCAATATAAAGTATGATGGTAATCCTAAAATTTCTTTCTTTGAATCCTTATAACGGCACAGATGTCTTATAACTCAGGTACATTACATAAATCACATCAATTCACTGACTTGTTCTTTAGTGAAACCAATGCCAAATATAATGGTGGAGACTAATTCATGTCATGATTGTGATACGACCAATCCACAACCCATATCAACAGTGCAAGCTGGTAAACAAATCCTCATTGGTTTGAGCCCCCTTAGTATTTTGATATCTAATACCAAGATGTAACGAGTTTCCAATTTCCTTAACAATGTATCTCTGTTGCCTCCTCTCCTAAGATGTGAGACTGCATCTAATAGATAATACCTCAGATGTATCAAATTATTCTCATGTTTCTCTTTGAAGTGGCGGGCAACAGGGTAGGTGGGATCTGAGTAAGTGATAGCCCTGATGTGCTGTAATATGCGTTTGTGGGCCTGTAGTTTAGTACTCCCAATGTACCGGAGTCCACAACTGCATTCCAGCACATAAATTACGTAATCTGTTTTGCACTTACGAAATGTGTTAATATTAGTTACTTTATCACAGAAAGGGGTTGAATATGAGGCTTTGTTTCCCCAAATTTGCACGTGCTGCACGTTGTACATTTAAAAAAGCCTTTTCTACTGGATAACTAAGTCCCCCTTTCCCCTACCTCTGGACTGCTTTTAACCAGAGCATCACGCATAGAGGCAGATTTTCTGTGTGTAATGGGGGGATTTTGGATGATCCCAGTATTGGATGATCCCATTATTGGTCACATATTACCAATAATGGGATCATCCAATACTAGTGGCCAGTTGCGCCTGATGATGTTCCTCAATTGTTTTTCCTGTTTGCTGTATGTGAAAACCAATCTAGTTTGATCTAAATCATGTCTTATGTGTAAACGTTGGGAAACTGTGTCACAACTAGTATTGCCAAACAGTAGCTCACATCTGTTTCGTAATTTTGATTTTGCAATTGCTGTATCTAACGTCTTGTTAGTATAACACCTTGCTAAAAATCTAAGTTCAGTCTCCTGTTGCCTCTTTACCAAATCCGCATTATTGCTGCATATACGTCTCAATCTAAGCATTACCCCATAGGGTATCAATTGGCTCAGGTGATTTGGATGGGAGCTGGTGGCATGCAGTACTGAGTTCCCTACGGTTTCCTTACGATGTAACGAAGTCACTAGTTTGCTGTCTACGATACTGATCTGCACATCTAGAAAATTAACTCTGTGTGAGCCAACTGTTGCTGTAAAATTTAGATTGATATCATTTTCATTAATCATAGAAACAAACTCCAAGGCACTATCTTTTGTGCCTCGCTAAATGATAAACAAATCATCAATGAATCTTAGCTACGTCACTACATGTTCATTCAGTATATCCCCGTATTATACCCTGAGGACCAACTCCTCCCACCACCCCATGTGTAGACACGCATAACTGGGAGAGAAGCTGGCCCCCATGGCGACACCTCGTGTCTGCTGATAGATTTGATTTTGAAACATAAACAGGTTGTTTTCCAGACAAAACAAAGTCATATTAATTAACATTTTGCTATGTTGCAATAAATAGATCGATCTGTTACTCAGATAGTGTTGCAATGCTCAAATACCATCCTTATGTCTGATACTTGTATAGAGCGATGTAACGTCAAGTGACATGAGGACGTAGTCATCTTGCCAACCTATATCATGTATCCTCCGCAGGAAGTCACTCGTATCTTGGATATAGGAAGGTAGGCCTATCACATAATCTTGCAGAAAATAATCAATGTAACATGACATTCTTCAATAGGCCATTACGTGCAGATATTATTGGTTTGCCTGGAGGTCTATTTGGGTTCTTGTGGATCTTTGGTATGAAATATATTACCATCATAACTGGATGCTCGTTTTTAAGATATTTAAATTAATCCGTACTAAAAAGACCGGCACTTTTCCAGGCCAATAATTTTGCATAAAATTCATTGTATGTCACTCGAACCGCTTGAGTAGAACTTCTTTTGTAGCATTCGCTATCATTCAATTGAGATAATGCCTCCTCTATATAATCTATTTTTGGCCAAATGACAATGTTCCCACTTTTGTCCGAGTTTCTGATCACTATTTGATTGTTTTTCTGTAACTTCAAAATCGATTGACAATATTGCCACTCATGACTACTAGGTTTGGGTCTAGTTCTTTGAAGACCATAATGGGTAGAACAGGCTCTGACACAGCACAGGACACCATTTTCTCTAAACCACTGAATTTATTCCAATACTACAGCCAATATGACGCGTTTTGCCGAGGTACCAGCCTTTTTTATATAGATGGGGCGCCAAATTGAGCTCGCCTTAAATAGCGTTACACATATCACATGATGATGCATGGACATAAAAGAAAACTGCCAATGCAGCTGTCCTTTAAATAAAACATTATCAGCTTGTTTAGCATTGCCCATGCAGACCCTGCAAAAAAAAAAAAATATATATATATATATATGTGTGTGTGTGTATATATTCGGCACTCTAAGCCTGAAAGCCCCTCCTGGCATACAGAGTTGCGGCAACACTACCAACCAAGGCACCAGCGCTCACTGCAAGGTAGACGGTACCACGGCAGCCCCTCCCAGCATATAGGGTTGCCCGTACAGTTCTGCACAGGCTTTGAGCCTTGTTATCTAGCAGTACCTTCCACGGCAGCCCCTCCTGTCATAAGGGGCCACCGCAACGAGGCCATAAAGGCTTTTAATCTCCCCCATGGCACTCCGCTCATGGTTATCCTCACGGCAGCCCTCTCCTAGTATACAGGGGTCCCCAACTTGAATCTGCACACGGGCAGTGACACGATAGGTGCACCAGCTGTCTCATCACACCTCGCACCGGGAGACCACTTGACAGGGCTCCCCACTGGACCGTGCTCCCTCCAAAACTCTCCTCTTCGTCACAGGGCACACTGGTCTTAGAAAGCAGGCAGGCGCTGGTGCTCCAGAGAAGTTGGTCTTGCTTTCCCTGGGTGATGTCTCCTCACCCAGAGGGGAGACTAGCAGGCCTTGGCCCCAAGCCCTGGTCACATGCAGAAGTCCTGCAAGGCTTCTCCTCCGCACACAGCCCATCTGGCTGCTTGGCAGATGACATTTTTGGGGGTCTCAACCTCCTCTTCTTATACTCCATTTCCAGAAACCAAATGTGATTTAGGGTCTGGGCCTTTGAGGTTGTATAATGGGTTCTGCTTCTTTTGAAGTACATATTGTCCTCTCCCTCTTCCTCTTGGAAAGCCAACTATCACAGCAGGAAAGACTCTGAAGCTGATAGTCACACAACACAGGCCATGGGAGTGATTAGAGTTCACACCTGGATGTCAACCACAGTCGTATGTGCATCAAAGGTTAATCCTGGGGTTCCAGCCCTAATCTTTATGATGTCTTATTAGCCCCATCTCCTTCCTGAGATGTGTCCAGGCCCCTCTCTTGTGGTCTCTCACTGAATCGAAGAGTACCCTTTGAACTGCGCAGGGGAAGTCTCTCTCTCTCTCTCCCTTTTCCAGTGTCTCCCACCCAGCTCACAGGAATGCAGCAATACCCAAATATGTCCAGGTAGACCTGGATTTCCCAAAATGGAACCCAGGGTCCTCCATGTATTGTACCATCACAGGCACACTTGCACTCGGTGTTTGCACACAGCACACACTGTCCAGTACTGTTACCTCCATGTACTGTGTCGCCCCAGGCAAATATACATCCAGCACACACATTCCGCACTGCCCTATACTGTAGCCTTGCTGTATTGTGCCATGGTGTGCCACTTGCAAGTACACAGACACTACCATCACCCACATTCACCATGCACTCTCTGTACAACACTACACACTTCATGTATTGTACTTTTCGCAGGTACAAATACACCCAGTGCATGCACTCACCTTGCATGCACTGCGCAGGACTACATCCCTCATGTAATATACTCCTCGAAGGTATACATACAAGGACTGCACAGTACTGCTTTAACCTGTACTGGACCCTACCCAGGCCCACATACAACCAGTGGAGAGTCAACACTCCTGCACTGCACAGCACTTTACATTTAACTGATATATGCCAAGGGGTGAATGAAGCATATAGCAGGGGAATTTTAAAAAGGTAAGTGTGCCTGTACGCCTCACTCCAGTAATACAGGTTTAAAACGACCTGCTCACGCCTACTGATCACTACGCGGTATGAAGCCACCACAGCCTTTTTGCTGCTTAACTCCTGGTGAAGGTAGTAGCCTTCCACTACTATGAGGGTAGCACTTTGTGTGCCCTCCTAGACCAACAAGACAGCAATCCGTGCTGCACACACATGATCCATGTTTGCCTATACTGTAGTGCCACAGGCCCATTTACTATTGCTCTTGAAATTTCCTCATACTACACCTCAGAGGCATTTCTCTGGCCCTCTGATTAATCTTTTAACCGTGCCGTGAGGGGTCGGATATATGGGATTCAATCCAGTTATTTAAAGAGGACCAGGAATTCGATAACTGACCAACAAACTCGTGATTAGATTCATGTATATAACTCTCAAGACTGTTGTACAAATACAAAATTATTATTACTAGAACAAATCTCCTGAAGAAATTCAGTCAAGCTAGGATCATACAATCCAATAATTCGGTTGGATCTACGCAAAATAGTAACAACAGGATCTGTTGACCAGAGACCTCTCTATTAGAATTTCCATCCCTCATTAAGACTATATTGGTATGCACAATCAATCATGGGAGACAAGTCATAGTGGGACAAAAACAGGAATGAGGATGGTTAGATTTTATCGATAAGTTAAGAAAAGTAAATATATTAATCTCAGGCATTTAAATGGAGCAATACAAAATAATCAAATTAATCTCTTTCGGCCATCAATTTCCAAAGTTCAAAAGGAAAAGTTCAGGGAGGGACATGGACCATATCAGCTTAAACGTTCTCTCCCATGAGGCAGAAGAGTCCAGGATTGTTGCATACAGCGTATTAGTCAGACCAAGGATAGCCAGTAGAGTGCACAAGAAATGAGCGATGTTTCTAAGTCCTCCAGGAAGCAATCCTCCATGGAAAAGGTGGCAAAGTACTGGAAAGGAATGGCATAAAATGGCAATGGGGTAAATGGAATGGCATGGCCTCCTTATCAACAATCCAACTTATAATATAACTTCTCAAGTCGGGGTGACACCTCCTGGGTCACCTCATCTGGTCAGACCACTCAGTCCATTGGTCAGTTCGTATATGTCATGCAGCATAAAGAAGACATATTTTATAAGAAAAAGGTGGTGATCACTACGTAAGCTTTCTTGAGAACTGCCGTCATGGAATTCCACAGCCTAGATGTGCAAACTACAAAGCTTCTGCCTCCCGAATTAGATCTTCTGACCTTGGGTATTACAAGATTGGATGTGGAAGAGGAGCGCAGGGATCTTTTAGGGACGTACCACTGGAAGCTTTACCTAAGATATTCTGGACTAGAGTTATGCAGTGCCTTAAATGCAATGCATAGAGATTTAACCCCTTGCATGCGTCGGACGGCCCCCGGCCGTCCGACGTCACAGTGGGCGTGTGCGGAGGACGGCCGGGGGCCGTCTGAACCCCGCCCACTCATTATTTCGCCAGCACCGCGGCGGAATTTGCGCCGCGGTCAAGGGGTTAAACTCAATCCGTATTTTGATAGAAAGCCAATGAAGTAAGGGAAGAACATGAGAAACTGATTGATGTTTGGGTATGGCCAGAAGCAGCCGAGAGGCTGCGCTCTGGAATATCTGTAGTTTGTTTAAATCTTTTCTGAGTGTTGAAAAATAGAGTGTTACAGTAATCTATTTTAGAAAAATTGAGTGCAGAGATCAAGGATTTCTGTAAATCAAGAGGGATAAAGGGAGAGATTTTCCTGAGGGTTTTGAGCATAAAAAAAACAGAAGGAAGTGATGAAGTTTACGTGTCCTTCAAAGGAGAGTTTGTTATCAAAGTAAACCCTAAGATTTTTAACTTTGGTAACAGGGGTAGGGAGCACCTCCAGCTCCAGTGGCCACCAGCTTGGGGACCAAAACTACATGTTCCTGCCAAATAACAGATACTCGGTTTTACCCGAGTTCAGTTTTAGACAGTTACTTGACCTCCAACTTCCGACTTGAAGCATGCAGTCATGGAAGCGAGATGCAGTGTCGTCTGGATTGCTGACCACCAAAACCATAATTTGGGAGTCATCGACGTAAGACACCACTGAGAAGCCAAAGGATTTTATTAAGTTGGCCAAAGGGGTCACGTATAAATTAAAAAGGGCAGAGCAGAGCCCTGCGGGACCCTGCAAGGTAAAGAGAAAGAGGATGACTTGAAGCCATTCGGCTCAACAAACTGATCTCTATTGGAAAGAAAAGATTTGAGGAGCTTTTAGGGCCTTGCACCTGATGCCTATAGTGAAGAGAAGGTCAATGAGAAGGCTATGGTTGACCGTGTCGAAAGCTGTGGAGAGGTCTAACAAAATTAAGGCAGTATTTCCACCGGTGTCAAGGATTTGCCTTATTTCTTCTGAGGTAGTAATCAGAACTAATTCGGTGTTATGTTGTCTTCTAGTGGGTGGCATCTAGGAGTTCATTTTTATTAATGAAAAGTGAGAGCTCAAAATTAATAGCCTTCTCCATTATCTTCGCTGGGAAGGCGTAAAATAGGCCTGAATTATTTGATTCGCTACTGTCTAAATTGTTTTTTTCCTAGAAAAGGCAGAATGAAGGCCTTCCCCCATTCCTTAGGAAAATAACCCATAGTGAACATCCTGTTGAAGGTGTCCCCGAGTAACCTGTTCATCTGATAGAGACTTCTATCCGCAGATTCCTTACCTTAGAATAGATACCCAAGCAATACCACCGGGAGGTGGGGCTGTGAAAGTAATTTATATTAGAAAGTCCTGCAGGACCGAATGGGCAAAGTACCCGTCACGATGGACCTGACTGTACAGGCAGTAGTGCTTGGTGAACGTATGCAGTGAGGCCCACGTTACTGCCTGGTATATGTGATGGACTCGGATGCCGCACTAAAGCTGTTGTCACAGCCTTGGCTCTATTGTAGTGAGCTCACAAGCCCTCAGGGGCTGCTTCTTGGCCAATGCATAGCAGATCTTAATGTACAGGACAATCCATTGAGAGATGGCTCTCTTATGTGCTGCCGTTCCTTTTTTTGCTCCCACATAGCCCACAAATAGTTGATTGTCCACCCGGATTTCTCTTGTGTGGTCAAGGTAGAATGACAATGCTCTTTCTGTACCCAGACAGTGGAGTCGCTCCTCCTCTTTGGAGGGATGATGTGGAGCAAAGAATGTGGGCAGGGTGATATTTTGGCCCACAAGGAAAGGAGTCACAACCTTCGGAAGGAAGGAGGCACCTGTCTGAAGAACCAGATAGAAAGATATGTCAGGAGGGAGTTCCAAGAGTGTCTGTAATTCGCTGACCCTCCTGGCTGATATTATGGCCACTAGGAAGGCAGTTTCCAAAGTCAAGAGCCTAAGAAGGAAACAGTGGAGAGGATCAAAGGGTGTACACATGAGAATAAGTGAGAACCAAATTGAGGTCCCACTAAGGAATTATGAATGGCATAGGGGGAAACATATATTGCAGGTCTTTAAGTAACCTAGCCACTAGGGGTGACTATGGGTGACTTAAAGAGAGAGGGTTGGTCAGGCAAGATGACAGAAAGGTAACCCTTAACTGTGCCCAGAGCAGAGGCCTACTGGGTCAAGGATAACGCAAACAATAGCACTTGAGATAGGGATGCAGAAAGGGAGTCAATGTTGTGGGAAGCACACTATGACACAAACTTATTCCAATAGCAGGTGTATACAGACTTGGTGGAGGGATGCATGGCTGCTAGAATAACATCACAGACTTCGGGAAAAAGTCGAAAGCTGTCAACTGTCACCACTCAATCTCCACGTATGAAGGTGAAGGGAGCAAAGTTTCCGGTGCAGAAGCCTCCCCTGTTTCTGCGACAGAAGATCCTCTCGAAGAGGTAGTCGGATCGGAGGACCGACGGTCATGTTCAAAAGCTCTGGATACCAGACTCTCCGTGCCCAATCCAGAACCTCAAGAATAACTTGAGACAGTCATTGCTGATCTTCTTGAGAACTCTGAGCAGGAGTGATATGGGCGGAAAGGTGTATAGGAGGCCGGAGTACCTCTTGAGATGAAAAGATTCTCCAAGCGGGAGTCGCTTTGGTAACTCCAGTGTGCACAATTGCTGATATTGCGTGTTCTCAGTGGTGGCAAACAGTTCTAACCAAGGCTTTCCCCACTGCTGAAAGAGACTTTGCACCACATCCGGGTGGATTTATGATCCGCTAGGCATCTGTGGCTGAGTTCGTCTGCTCTGGTGTTCAGAGAGCCCACTAGATGTTTAACTACCAGGGAAATACCCTGACATTCCAGCCATGTCTAGAGGCGCAGGGCCTCTTGATAAAGGGTCCACGACCCCACCCGCTCTGTTTTGTTGCAATACCACATGGCGTGGTGTTGTCCGTGAACACCTGCACCAGTCTTCCCTTCATCAAAGGAAGAAAGGCTTTCAGTGCCAAGCGAATCGACTGGTGCTCAAACGGGTTGATAGGGAGATCGGACTCCGCCAGCAACCAGAGTCCTCTGATCTCCACCTCTCTCAGGTGGCCACCCGAGTCCAGGAATTATGTGCCTGTTTCTACAGTCAGCTTCTGTTGGGAAAGGGAGAGGGGTCTGCCACTGACCCAATCACAGTTCATCAGCCACCACTGGCAGATCTTTTGCACTCCCTTCTGCGATCTGGACCATTTTGGAGTGATTCCCCGGATGCTATGCCCACTGGGACTCCAGGTCCCACTGCAGAGCCCGCATATGGAGGCCATAAGGCCCAACAACCTCAGAGTCTGTCTCACTGAAATCCAGGTTACAGGTTGAAACATCGGAATTAAAGCCTGAATATCCTAGACTCGCCGCTCAAGAGGATAGGCTCAAAACTGCACTGTGTCCAGAACAGCTCTGATGAAAAGTAGCATCTAAGAGGGAGTCAGGTGTGACTTCGGCACATTGATAGTGAAACCCAGTGAATGCAGAAAGTTCTCTGTAGTCTGAAGGTGGGAGATGATGGCCTGGGCGAGCCCGCCTTCAACAGTCAATCGACGAGGTGGGGAGGATTGGAATCCCCGACCTCCGCAGATGAGCTTCAAACCACCACCATCACTTTGTGAACACCCAAGGGGCATGGTCAGGCTGAAAGGGAGCACGGCAAACTGAAAGTGCTTTTGGCCCACCGTGAACCACAAGTAATGTCTGCGGGCAGGCAGGATGGGGATGTGAAAATATGCTTCCTGCATGTCTAATGCTACCATCAAATCTCCCGGGTCGAGGGCAGACAGGACTTAGGAGAGAGGGAGCATTTTGAGTTTCTCTTTCCTCAAGATGAGTTTGAGAAGGTGCAGATCTAGAATAGGAAAAGTCCTCCATCCTTCTTTGGCAACAGAACGTAGCAGGAACAACAATCACAACCTTGTTCTGATGCAGGCACCCTCTCTATGGCTATCTTATCCAAGAGAGCCTGTACTTCTTGACAGAGTAAGGAGAGATGGTCCTCCATCAGCCGATCGTGCGTGGTGGGGGAGGGAGTAGCCCCTTGGACAATCTGGAGAACCCAGCGTTGTGAAGTCACTGACCACCAGAGGGGCAAGTAACAGCGTATCTTGCCTCCCACTGGGAGCCCACAATGGTTGGAGGGCAAACTAAAGAGGCTTGGAGGCAGTGGCTGCCAGGGAGTACTGGACTGACTTGATGGCTGGCTGCCTGGCCCACACTGTCTGTGGGAACCGCGCCCTCGGGCACAAAAAGGCTAGGAAGTCTGTTGGCCATGGTGGCTGGGAAGGTAAGGGCTCGGTTGGAGACACCTTCTGTGGCCACAAAAGGGGCGGAAGGCGGATTGGGGTTGGTGAGGGGCCATAGACAAGCTCAAGGACCTGGCCGTCGCTCTGCTGTCCTTAAAGTGCTCCAGCACTTAATCCGCCTTCTCTCCAAAGAGGCGAGAGCCATTGAAGGGTATGTCCATGAGGAAAGACTGGTCATCCCCTGAAAAAACAGTTGTTCACCGCCAGGCATGGCGAGGCAAGGCCACTGACAAGGAAAACGCTCTGCCCAGCGAGTCGGTCGTGTTGAGGCCACACCTTATGATTTAAAAAAAAATATTTTTGTTAGATTTTAGTATGCAGAAAACAAAAACTTTCAGTAACATGGAACATAAGGTAGCAAAACAAGATCCCACAGACTTTTTCGATAGGCCCCGACAATTGAAGTGGGGTAACATCTATGCATGTGGGTAATCCAAGTGTTGACAGAGACCATGGCCTGTGTCGGGGATGTATCCATGAGAAGAGTGGTCAACTTGGTTGTGGGAGCAAGGGATAC
Organism: Calotriton arnoldi; assembly: GCA_963921515.1. Taxonomy (NCBI): domain Eukaryota; kingdom Metazoa; phylum Chordata; class Amphibia; order Caudata; family Salamandridae; genus Calotriton; species Calotriton arnoldi. The sequence goes on along the minus strand of CAWUFW010001150.1, from coordinate 2,976,778 downwards.
TGAGAGTATGGATGGGGGTGGGCAAGGTGTGTCAAGTGAATGGACATGAGATTTTTCGGTACTGCGGCTAACGTTGGCGAATTGGCGCTGGGAGCAGCAGCACGCGCCCAGAGATGAATTAGGGCAGGCTTAGGGGCAGCTTGCAGAGGTAGAGCTCTTGGTGGTGATGCCAAGGGTAGTGGGCGCGTGAAGTACATGCAGTCCTGGGGGAAGACTGTCTTTGCTCACCTCCTGTTGGAAGTGTGCCAAGAATGTAGCCCACTAGGGGGTGATCAGGCGTTTACGCAGGCGTCTCACCTCTTTAAAGCGAAGTGCATCCTCCTCAGCTGTGCCCCATTTCAGCACCGTCCCATGCCATGCATCAACGGGGGGCAGTAGGGGATCGCCAGTGTAGCATGATAGTGCGTTTGGCCAGTAGGAGTGCTAAGGATGTGAAATGGGATTGAAGTTTTTTACATTTGGAAATGGAGAGGGAGTATGCCTCCCAAGTATATAAGTCTGGGAATTCTGTGACGACCTGTAGGGTAGAGTGAATCGAGTGCCAATAACCGTGGAGGGTTGAAAAGGACGAGAGCATATGTTTGAAATCAGCATCGGGAGTTTGGCAGTGTGGACAGCTAAATACGCCCTGTGAAGGATGTGGAATTTAATGCTCTTGAAGCAAGAATTGCAGGATACAGCTTTGGAGAATTGAAGTGCTCTGTACCATTCCTTATCGTGAAGTGCTCTCCTAAAGTTGTCTTCCCATTTTTGGTGTAAGGACAGGAGGGAAGTGAGTGTAAACTCTCATATGGCTTTATAGAGCCATGTAATGAGGTGTCAGACAATGCCCATGACTAAAATGGATTGAAGGACTGGGTGGGTCCGGGGGTTCTACTTCTGTAATGTTCCAAAGCATGAGGCTGAGAGGCATGGGAGGCTGCAATCTTCAGCCAAACTCTCAAAGGGGAGGAAATGTCCATCGGAGAGGAGGTCACCGGCAACAAGTACTGAATGTTCTGTCCAATCCCCTAAGGCCTTGGCTGTATAAACCCCGGGTGGCGAGGCAAGCCGATCAGTGGGAGTTTCAGGGCACACGTTGGAGTTGTGCAGGAAAGGCAGTGTATTCAAGTCATACATGCCTGAGCCACTGAGACCTGTACAGGCCAGGGAGAGGGAACAGCGCCTTCAGAAAAAGGAGACCTCTGATTGTCTGTATTGGTATATGCCAGTTGCTGTTAGAGGCTTCCCCTAAATGCCAGCCCGCTGTCCAGCGGTACAGCCATTGGAGCTGTGATGTAAAAAAGTATGCCTCAAAGGATGGTGCACCCATGCCCCACGATCCGTTGTAGTTGCGTTTAGAAAGTGCTACCCGGTGGCGTTTGGTACCCCAGATTAAGTTGGATAGAATATTATCTAGTTCTTTAAAAAAGAAGCATGGTGGGGACAACAGGGAGGTTTGGGAAATAGTGGAGAAGAGAGGCTATTTTGCCCATGGGGCTTTAATTCCCGCTAGGGCCTTACGGTGGTTTTCCTCATAGATGTCTGTGAAGGAGTGATACAGCTAGATCCCCAAGTATCAGGTCGCTTGTGTGTGCCAGTGTAAAGGGGCAGAACCTAGATGTAGCTCGAGTGGAGGCTGGTCAGGACATAATGGGTATGCAGCTGATTTTGCCCAGTTGACTTGAAGCCCTGCAACAGAGGCAAAGTCCACTAGGGTGGTTTAAAGGGGTGTAAGGTCCATCATGATGTCTCGTAAATACAAAAGCAGATCATCCACATACAGCGACACCATATGCGTCCTATCCGCCAGTGGAATACTCCACGCAGACGTATAGCAAGGGGCTCCATTGTGAGCGCGAATAAGAGTGGAGAGAACAGACACCCCTGCCTTGTGCCGCGGCTGACTGAGAAGGGAGCTGAGACAACGCTACCCAGTTGAAAACGAGATGTAGGATTGGAGTATGACAACCGGGTATAAGGTAGTAGGTTAGACCCTATCCCCATGCGGGCGAGGACTGTAAATAGATAGTGCCATGTTAGCGTATCGAATGCCTTCTCTAAATTGAGGATGAGGCATGTCGCTCTCAGAAAGCTCCCCTGTACCTTGTCTTGTATATGGAAGAGCCGACAAATATTTTGGGAGGTGCTACGTCCCAGCACAAAGCCGGTTTGATCTGTGTGGATGAGGTTTGGGAGGGTTCGGGCATATCTATCTGCAAGGATTTTCCCAAGATTTTGAAATTCGTGCCAAGGATGGTGATAGGTCTGTAGGAAGCTAAGAGTGTGGGGTCCTTGTCCGGCTTAGGGAGGGGGATCTGGAGGGATTCGCTTAGTGAGTGTGGGAGTTCACCAGTATTCAGTGCAGCTTCATATATTGCTGTGAGGCAGGGGCCTGTAGGGATGAAATAGTGCAATAGTACTCCAAGGGCAGGCCGTCAAAGCCCAGAGTTTTATTTCAAACAAGAACATGAATCGCCTGTGTCATATCTGTATTGGTGATTGCTGATTCTAGGGAGTCTCTGAGAGCCGCAGAGATAGAAGGTAGGGGGATGTTTGCAAGGAAGGCCTCAGTTAGGCTCAGTGGGGTAGTCAGTTTGGCCTTGTAAATGGAGGAGTAGTAATTATAGATGGCCTGTAACAGATTTGTCTGCAGGTAAATTGTGGTGCCATGGGTGTCCACCATTTCTATGATTGGGTGTGAAGTCGACTCTTGTCGAACAAGCCAATGCGAAAAGTCTGCTGACTTTGTTTCCTTCCCTATGCACTTTGGAGGCATGGGTAGCAAAGTCATAGTGCCGTAGGTCATCTAGGAGGGTCGCGTAATTTGTTTTAGCCTTTGCGAGCTGTGGGATAAGTGCCGGCTTACTGACTGACTCTTTGCTCAGGGAGGCAAGTTTGTATTCAGCATGTACTATATTCTTCTCCAGGGTCCTACGGACCCCCACAATCTTCTGGATACAGACTCCTTTAGTAACCACTTTGAAGGCGTCCAACACCCTAGTGGAGGCTGTGTTACAGCTCTCAGAGAAGTAGTGATGAATTTGGTCATCCTCTTCCACTCGAAAGACTGAGTCCTCTAGACAGTCCTGTGGTAGCTGCCACATGGGAATCGGGGGATGAGGGGGTGTCCAGCAAATATCCATTGTTTGTGCGTCTCGGTCTGAGACCACTTGCCCCAGATAGTCTGAGTGTTGAACGAGTGGCAAAAGGGGGGAGAGCAGAGGAAGCGATGTTATGGATTATGGAGTGGAAGGAATATATCTGAGTTCCAGGATGGCGTGAGCGGCAGACATCCGACAGTGACCAGTGATGAGTCCAGGCGTGTAAGCGGTCTGCCTGTGCCTGGACTCATCACTGGTCCGCGTGTAAGCGGTCTGAGGCAACAGGGGGGTGATCTATCCAAAGTGAGGTCTAGCGCATAATTATAGTCACCAGCCCAAGACCCATGGCAAGTGAGTTTTGTGGTCAAGTGTTGCAGACAGAGTGTCCCAAAACGGTCCCTGCTCAGTGTTGGGAGCATATATGTTCCCTATGGGTAGCGGTTGGCCATCAAGACAGCCTTTAAGGAGGACATAACGGCCCTCTTTGTCTATGGCCGCGTCCAGTTCTTGAAATGGGACACAGGGGCGGATCCATATAAGGGCGCCCCCTGCGTATGTCGAATAAGTGTTAGCATAGATGTGACCTCTCCAGCATTTGCAGAAGCGGTCCAGCTCCCAAGCGTAGACATGCATCTCCTGTAGGACTACTTGTGCCCATTGATGTTTAACATAGGAGTAGATAGCATAATGCTTTCAAGCAGTGTGCATGCCGCAAATGTTTAGTGTAAGAAAGCGTATATCTGTCAAAGGGCTCATGATGACATATAAAGATGGTGGGTGTTAGGTGGGGAGGTTCTCTGTGAGGAAGCGCCACTATATCATATCCGCCGGGCCTCACCCGGTAGCCGGTACAGGGTATGCCTGCCCACAGGAGGATTATATGGAGGAGGAGATGCGTTGAGGGAACAATGGTAACTTGGGGATAGAGTAGCTGTAGTGCCCGTAATATCCAAGAAAACATTAGGCTCGTGGAGGAGGAACATCATCTGTCAAATGCCCTTACAGTGATCCCTGTACATCTGGGGTAACTGTGCCAGGGGCTCTTAGGTAGAAAGGTTGGCTCTCTCAGCAAGACCCCACCACAAACATCCACGGACGCCAACACCTCAGCACACAACCTCCACCGCTGGATCTCCGACTGCGCCAACACACTGACCCCCCTGAGGAAACCCTCAGGCAAGCAGCCCTCCAAGAAAGCAGGCTTGTTCTCCCCCACCCTCCAAGAGTTCAGGTGCACCTGCAGACAGCTCGAGAAAAGATGGAGGAGCAGCAAGATCACGGCAGACCACTCGGCCTTCAAATCCACCATCACCGCACATCACCGCCTCATCAGATCAACAAAGAAAGCCGCCATCAAGGAACACATCAATGCGAACACACACAACAGCAAAGAACTCTTCACTGTGGTCAAAGGATTCTCCAAACCAAGCACAGAGACAGCAGACAACCCCCCGTCTCAAGACCTCTGCAACAACCTCGCCACCTTTTTCTACCGGAAGATCAAGGTGACCTATGACAGCTTCACAACCCAAGACTCACCCACCCCACCTGCAACCACCGCACCCAATGGCTCCAGCCCCCAGTAGACCTTGACCAACTGGACTACCCTCACCTCTGACGACACCCTCAGGATCATGAAGATCATCCACTCCGGAGCCCCCTCGGATCCCCGCCCTCACCACATTTTCAACAGAGCCTCCATCGCACCCAAACTCTGCTGCACCATTAACTGCTCCATTGAGTCCACAACCTTCCTGGAAGACTGGAAGCACGCAGAGATCAACCCTCTGCTGAAGAAACCTGCTGCCGACCCAACAGACCTCAAGAACTACAGACCCATCATCTTCTCCCTTTCCCAGCCAAAGTAATTGAGAAAGCCATCAACGCCCAACTCTCAGAGTTCAGAGAAATGAACAACATCCTAGACCTCTCCCAATAGGGCTTCAGAAGCAATCACAGCACCGAGAATGCTCTATTCGCCGCTACAGACGACATCCACACCCTCCTCGAACAAGGCGAGACTGCTGCCCTCATCCTCCTGGACCTCTCTGCTGCCTTCGACACTGTCTCCCACCACACCCTATGCGCAAGACTCCACAACGCCAGCATTCACGACAAAGCCCTAGAATGGATCCGCTCCTTCATCATGGGCCGAACGCAGAGAGTCAGACTTCCACCGTTCAACTCAGAATCCACATAGATCAGCTGCGAAGTGCCTCAGGGATCCTCCCAGAGCCCCACCCTCTACATCATCTACATGGTCCCGCTTGCAGTCATCGTCAGAAGCCACGGACTCAACATTGTCTCCTACGCCAAAGACATCCAGCTGATTCTCTCCCTCACAGACAAACCCACAGCCGCCAAGAGCAACTTTCACAATGGAATGAAGGCAGTCGCCACCTGGATGAAAGACAGCTGCCTCAAGCTTAACTCAGACAAGACTGAAGTCCTCATCATTGGCTCCTCCCCTCCACCTGGGATGACTCTTGGTGGCCTTCAGTGCTCGGAATCCGTTCACGGACTATGCACAAAACCTTGGCATCATCCTGGACTCCTCGCTCTCAATGAACCGCCAAATCAACACCGTTTTATCCTTCTGCTTTCACACACCCTGCCTGCTTCATAAGATCTTCAAGTGGATCCCCACCAACTCTAGGAAAAAGGTCACCCATGCACTCGTCAGTAGCAGACTCGACTACGTCAACGAACTCTACGCCAGCACCACCCAGAAACTCCTCTAAAAACTGCATATCGTCCAGAATGCCTAAGCAGACTCATCCTTAACATCCCACACTGCAACCACATCACCGGCCAACTGAGAGACCTTCACTGGCTATCTGTCAACAAAAGAATCACCTTCAAGCTTCTCACACGCCTACAAAGGTCTCCACAAAGCCAGACCTGCATACCTCAACCACTGCCTCTCCTTCTACACTTCCACCAGACATCTCTGCTCCGCCCAACTTGCCCTGGCCACCATCCCAATGAACTGCAAGACCACAGCTGGAGGAAGATCCTTCTGCTACCTTGCTGTGACAACCTGGAACTCCCTGCCTCTGCACCTCAGGCAATCAACATCACTGCCGCAATTCAGGAAGGACCTCAAGACCTGGCTCTTCGACTGAAGCGCAGAGCCACTTCCCCCCCCCCCCCCCACCACCACTCAGCGCCTTGAGATCCTCACGGGTGAGTAGTCACGCTTTATAAGATCACTGATTGATTAAGCGCATGGTGCAGAGGAAATTGTGTGCCATATGGCCGCATACGTACTGTATTACATCATAAGTGCAGCAATGCAAAGGGTGGGGGCTTTGTGTTGGGTCTTAGTTATGGATTCAGTGCTGTGGAGCTCAGTAACTCAAATAAAGGTGTCATTAGTAGAGGAGATTTTGAGTCTCTCAGGGAGTCATCCGATTGGATGGTGGCTTCATCTGAAGACAAGATGTGCATGCCTCGCTCATCATCTGTGACCGCCGTCGGGGTGCCCAGGTTAGCCGCCGCCTGGAGGGCTCGTTTACGGTCAGTAATGATTTGTTCCAGGTTGGGTGAGAAGGCTGATGGCGGCTGGCCCTTGTTCAAGGCTTCCCCCATCTCCGGCCTTGCCGGTTGGAGGAGGCAGGCACAGGTCTATTTTGTGGTTGCGGTAATACGCCATGAAGGTGGGTCACCCAGTCCCAGGCATCTTTCAGGTCTGTGAAAAATGTGGCAGTGCCATCCAACATTATTTTGAGCCATGCTGGGAACAGTAATGAATATTGCACGTCTAATTGGCAGAGTATCTTCTTAACTTTCAAGAAAGTGGAGCGCTGACATTGGACAGCCGGGGTATAATCAAGAAATAGCATTATGATTTTGTCTTCCAAGCGAAGTGGCCCACCCACCTTGCTGCACATAGGATTGTGTCACGGTCTCTGAAGTGCAAAACGTTCACCAGCATTGGAGAACCTGAGGGAGAATCTTGCGTTGGCACTCAATGGGCAACCTGTTTGGTTGCAGGTGTAAAAGTCTTAAACCAGTTTTCTAGGTAGGTCAGTGGGTCCGATCCCTCAAATCCCTCTGGGAGCCCCAGAATGCGCATATATTGCTCAATCGGGAGTGCCCTTCCAGGTTGATCAGTCTGTCCTCAAGGTACTGGACACGGTCTCGTAGGTCCTGGATTGCAGTCCAGTGATCCGCTGTAAGTGGTTGTAAAGTAGCAAGGGCTTTCTCACCTACTGCGATTTTTCGGTGATTGTCTCGCAGAAAGCCAAGTTCTGCAGTTAAAGAGCCAAATCTGGCCTCCATTGAAACTCATGAGTGCTCAATTGCCACCAGTAACCTGTCTAGTTTGTCCGAGGTGGAGAGTGAAGAAGCATCTCCAGACTGAAGGGTATCCTGGACCATAGGCGGTGGACCTGTCGAGAGCGGAGTTGGGACCGTGGTAGTGGAGCGGAGTCTGCCCATGGCTAGTGATCACTCTGTGCTAGGTTGGGAGCATGAAGATAGGATGCCTGGAGTGGTGATCCAAACAGGTGGGGGGCCCAAGCACAGAAGGAATAGGGTATAACAGGGAAGTCCACTGGCCACCCAACAGGGAGCACGCTGCAGCTGTAGTTAGCTCCCAGATAGAGACCAGGGGTTATTGCCAGAACAGGGCAGGGCGACAAGCTTAGGCCTTTGTCTGCGGCCGTCTCTGTTGCACCGCTGGAGCAGGAGGGATGGAGTGGGCAAAACAGTGGGGATTCCAATTGCCACCCCCAAGCACCCTACCAGGTAGTCCGCACAAGTCGCTGAAGTGGAACCGGGAGGTCTCTGTTCAGGGGTGAACAAGTTCACCATTTGGCAACCACCAGCCAGTGCCATCACTAAAGATCATGCCTGCCGGGTAGATGACCCCAATGTGTATGGGTACGTCCAGCCTGTTACCCCCGCCATCGCAGAGGGTGAAATATCAGGAGGTGTCGAGATGGTGCATTGCAGGCCTTGTCTAGTACCCCTGCTGAGACCGTAGTCCCCTACGCACCTCAATTATGGTGCAGAGGGTACAGAAGAGACCAGATCCTCAATTATGGTGCCAAGGGTACAGAAGAGACCAGATCCTTATGGCGTGAGCCCCCACTTGCAGAGTCACTGGCCCCCATGCCTCTGATTGCGATGCCGAACAAGGGGGAAAGAGGGCTGGGAAAAAGACCAAGTCCAGCAATTGCCATCGCACCGTGCACCGGAGAGGAAGGTAGGGGGGCGGGAGGCCTTCCACCGTTCATGCCCCTCACCTGCTGTCTCAATGTAGGGCCGGGGAGCCTTCGGCGTAGCAGGGCCAGTCCAAGAGCGCATGCGAGTGGTCATGGGTCCCGTCTCCTCAGGTTCTGGGTGTGGGAGTGGTAGAAATCCAGGCAGGCGATGCCTCCTCGCGCGCTCCAATAGTGGCAAGGAGGTGAGTTATGATCAGGCCTGCGGCGCGGGAGAAAGCCACATCCGCTCTCCAAGGCAGGCCCCAGCTTAGATCCGGTTGGCATGGCAAATGAGGCCCCCCTCTGTCAAACACAGCTCCAAAGCATGAGATGGCACTCCTGGCGGCTCCCCGGTTGGAGCGCAGCTCTCGCTGGAAGGGGCGCGCCGCTGGGGTCTTCTGCTGCAAGGACTGTCAGGGTGAGGCTTGCTGGCGCCTCACCAGTGATAGGTCTACTACTGGGACAGGTCCCCCATCGGCGAGGAGACTACAGCATTCTGGGGGGTATTAGGTCCTTCAGTGACTCCCCCGGGAGCCCCCGGTCAGGATTACAGTTGATTGTCGAGTGCAGCGCTAGGAAGACGCATCCACCATCTTGGCTACCTCGGCCATGCCCCAAGCCCACACTTTATGATGAACTTTGCTGCATCTCGCTTGCCAACAATAGCCAGGGTGAGTATGGCTCGAGCCTCCTCCAAGACCACAGGCAGTACTTGTGCAACTAAGTCCAATATTGTATGGGAATAACAGCCAAAAGGCACACAGTGTTCACCGACTGCAGTGCTAGGCTGGCGGAAAAGAGCACTCTGTTGCTAAAGGTGTCCAGCCTTTTGGATCCTCTATCCAGTAGAAGGGTAGGGAACGTGCCAGGGTTAATCCTGGATGTGGTGGCTTGGACCACCAAGGTCACCGGTGTGGGGTGCTGGGTGAGGAAACTGGGATCCCCAGGGATAGGGCGATGGTGGCAGGCAATCGTCTGATGCACAGGAGGCCCGGTGTAGGGCTTGGACCAGGCCCCAAGTAGGACATTTGTCAGGGTTTCATTGAATGAGAGAAGAGGTTCAGAAGGGGAAACTCCCTGCTGAAGCACCTCTGTTAAGATGTTCGTCTTGACTGCCACAGTGGACAACTGAAGGTCCAAAGGCTCAGCAGCCATATGCACCACCATCGCGAAAGAGGCTCCCTCCTCCGTGGCCACGGTAGGAGGAGAGACCAGGCCAGTGTTGAGTGAGGTGTCTAACCCCCTCCCCTCCGCCAGTTCCTCATACCAGTTGTCCTGTTCCTGTTATTCTTCAGGGAACTGGAACCATAAGGATCTGTAGAACCCTTCCATTCATCCTTCTGTCCAGACCTATCAAGTAAATAAGGCACTGGCTCCAGTCCTGGAAGCATGGACCCAGTTGTAGTTGGTTGGCGTTGCTCTGGCTCCGTGTCGGAGTCGGGAATAACGATGGGAGAGGTGCACTGGAAAGGGCATTGTGGAAGGTCACGGTCTCGCCGACGGCTTCACTCCAGATCCAGTAAGCAATCCATGGGGCTCAAATGGTGCAGAGGAGGAAGTGGCGTAACATAGGGCCCCGCAGGCCCCGGGTGCGGGGGGCACCAAGCTCTAGGGGCCCCCCTCAGCACAGTACCATGGCCGAAGAGCTCCTGAAGGAGTCCGGAGGGGGCCCCTCCACGTAACTTCCAGGGGGCCCCCTCAAGTTTTGTTATGTTACTGCCCACCAGCGTGGATTCAGTAGGGGCCCCTCCCGTGCCCATGGGGCCCGAAGGCGCTCAGTGGGGCTGCCTCACCCAAATATGAGGCGAATGGCCTCATAAAACTCTTTCAGCTGGCCGGGGGTCGCTCTGGATCTGAGAAAATCAGGGAAGTAGATCCTGGTTCAGGTTCCACCGATTCGCAGGGCCTGGAGACACTCCAGCGTCTCAGCAGAAGTCGAAGATCTCTTCAATTTCTTGGCCTTCTTTTGTTTGTGGGACTCACCTGACAATTTTGAGAATGACGACGAGCATCAGGACAGGCTCCACGAATGGTCCTGAGACCTCAAGCGTCGCAGAGTCAACCGACGTCAGGCGGCAAGAAGATTGAGGGAGCGGTCCCTCAGTGCCTTGGGGTGCATGGTGCAGCAGTCTTCGCAGGCCTGGAAGTCACGGTCCTGCTCCAAGCACCACAAACACACCAAGTGGGTGTCTGTCACCGACATATGCCTGTGACAGGCCTCACATGGTGTAAAACCAGCTGGCTTCTTAGGTGGCATACCTAAAGACCAGGAGTGATCTCAAAAAGGTTAGCTAAAAAGTCGCAAAAAGCCAGTCAAAAAGTGACTGAGGGGTAGCTCAGACAGTATCAGTGCTGCCTGGCGCAGAAAGGAAAGAACTGACGTTGGCATGCTGAGGTGGAGCCTACATAGGTACTGGGCACATCATTTTCAGCACGGACGACACCAATGATGTCACGCACAGCGGAATGACGTCACCTACCGATGCCCAGGTGTACTGCGCGAAACTTATCCGGATCCAGTCGGACACCTGGGGATAATTCTAAGGTGAGAAATCTGCTGCTAGAAGTCTCTATTAGATCACACTATTAAATGTAGTGGAGGTGGATATTACTTAGAAGAGGGTTCTAATTTGCACTCTGATACCGCTCCCTCACACTCTGAATATCGAATGCTGAGCATTTTTGCTTAAGGTTAGTCACACTCACAGGGGTGCTGATTTATAGTTCACCCGAAGCCAAGGCCAGATTTGTGAATCCTTTATGGACATGACTATTCTTTCAAATTTTAGACTCATTTCACTACTATCTTTCCATATCATGTTAATTGAGACCTATGTAAACTCTCAGCTGACATGATAGCTGGAAAATAACCAGCTCTTATTTGAGACCCAGGCCGGGTTCAGATCTTTCCACAGTACTGAGACTGTGCTCCTGGCTGTAGTTGAGAATCTTAGAATCATCTTGGACCAGGGCGGGCCACCCGCCTTTGTCCTTCTGGACCTCTCTACAGCATTTGACATGGTCTCACACCCAGTATTCATCACATGGTTAATGAATAATGGAGTTTCTGACCTTGCTCTGGATTAAATCTTTATTATTGGAAAGATCCAACTTTGTCTGATCTCCCTTTCAATTGGAGAATTTCAGCTTCCCTTATAGTGTCCCTAAGCAATCATCACTCAGTCCAACATTGTTTAATGGTTACATAGCCACCTTGGTTGCCCTGATTAGATCTTTTGGCTTCTGCAGCATGTCATATGCTGATGTCACCCAGGTTGTCATCTATTAAGAAATTGGATTATTATTTAGGTTAGGTGACTACCCACCACAAGGAATATACACAACCCATATCAGGGTGAACCCTCAAAGTAGCAAAATTAACATTAGCTGAACCCGCTGGTAGCTCTGGCACAGAGCAGACAGGCTTAACTTAGGACAATGTTTAAAGTATTTATGCAGTACTAAAACACTGACAAAGTCAAAATGCAAAACACTAAAACCCCAAACTGAATTAAAAAAATACAGTTAGATTTAATAAACAAAATGATGCCAAAATGATTAAAAATCCAACAAGGGGAACTGTAGATAAGAATTGTTAACATTTTAAGTAGAAATAGCTCCATAAAGGACAAAGCGCCAATAATAATGAATGGTTGCAGCAGAGTGGAACCTAGGAGCAGTTTTGAGGCTGACCGCGATGGAGCGTGGGTCAGATACACCTACCAGGTTCGAGCTGGTCATAGGTTACCTTCTTACTTAGTCCTTTAAGTCGCAATCCACCACAGGAGTACATTTCTAAAGCTCAGGGGAGGCACTTATAGACTCATAAGGTCTCAGGCAGAGGCCAACAGCAAGGTCCAGTCCAGGTTAAGTTGCCACTGGTCTGCTGGGTACTTACAGGATATAGCCTCTCATAGCTTGTTGAATCCCTGTAGCATGAAAAGGAGGTCAGCCTTATAACCCTTGGAGTCAACTTCTTTGTCCTGAGTACAAGAGGAAGCAGATCCAGTCCTTCAGGGCTCCTCTGAGGTCATAGTCAGCAGGTCCAATCGTCTTCTCATCTTCAGCAAATCCAGTAATTATTCTGAATGAAGGCAATAGCCGCCCTAACCAATAGGGTAAAAGTTCCCAAGGCCAATCTTACCCGTTTTGGCTATTTTCAAGATGGCAAAAGTCTTCGGGCATAATAAACTTGTGTTGTAAGGGCTGGGGTAGTGTGTGGGGACTGTACTGTGGTAACCCTAGTGTCCTCCCATATCTAACACTAAAATCCAGTTTGGAGCAGCCACTGTACCCACAGCAAACCCAAAGATAGATGTCTGGCAGAACATAAGCAGGGTCCTTCAGCAAAAAGACAGTGGATCCACAAGAATTGTCTTGACATCTTGTTCTCTCTCCTATCAAGTGCACCCCCAAAGCTTATAAGGAAACCCAGAGATAGAAGTCTGGTAGGAAAAAAGCGGAGTTCTTCAGCAACCAGATAGTGGAGGCACAAGAATTGTCCTGGCATCCTGTTTTCTTCCCATTCAAGTGTTACATATAAACCCAGTACACCTGTCATGCTGGATTTAACATTACAGTGTCAAAAAGGGTGCCCACCGCCCCTACCCTGCATATGTGGTGGAGGTCAAAGCCCATTCAGGTCAGCCCATTCTCTGGGAGGCATCTCACACTTATTGAAGGCTAATTGCTGGTTAGAGATGCAAAGCAAATTAGCCTGTAGGAATTTCAGGCAGGGAAAAGATTACTTTCTAAAAGTTATGTTTCCTGAATATTTATGAAAAATCTGACTTCACCATTGAATTCAATTGTTAATACCCATTAAAAATTGTTCTTTAATTATTTTCTACTTGGTCCCATTCCCCAAGACAAAGTATTCGTAATGTAATATGTACTCTTGTTTTCTACATAGGACAGCTAGGCCTGCAACAGTGAAAATTGTTTCTGAGTGCTGGTCACTTTAAGGACATATTAACGTTAATTTTATACATATCCTACTTTTAAATACCATGCACCCAGTCTTGTGGGCTACAAGGCCTACATAGGGGTGACTTATTAATATTTCAAAGGGACGTTTTATCTGTTAAACTGGTTTATTTTGACAGGTCGAATCACAGTTCTCACACTACTACAGTCAGGCGACAATGATAGGCCCTTGTTTGCACTGCTACTACAGTCGATGGCACACTAAGTGCTGCAGTCCACCAGTGGCATTTAACCTTCAGGCCCCATGTACATTCTGTACCAAAGACTAGGGATTTATAGGCAAGTTAAATATACCATTTAGGAGTATGCCAATCCAAACATGTTACAAAAAATGAGAGCACCAGCACTTTACTGCTGGTTTGCAGGGGTAAACAGCCCAGGCTTCTACAGCCAACAAAACAGATAGGGCAAAAATTTGAGGTACACCATGCAAAAGATGGTAATTTCCTACAGGCTCCATCTCCGATAATCTGGGTGAAATTTAGAGCCATTTCTGGATGAACACCATTTTCTTGACGCTGAACTTAGAAAAAAGAGATTTTTACGTATTGGTTCTAATTGCCTAACTGGTGCTCAAACTGGTTACCCACGGCACTGGGTACTTTTCCACTTCCTACTACTTGTACCAGAACTTTTGGTGTGCTGTTCGATTCCAGTCTCTCTATTACTTTGCAAATTACATTGGTAGCATCTAAATTGTTTGCTTTATTACAATCTATCGATAACGTTCTTTCTTATCTTTCAGTGTCATACTCTTGTCACCTCATGACTGGATTATGCTATTTCACTGAATCTGGGTGTCCCTGCTTTTCTTTTGAATAGGCTACAGATAGTTCAAAATGCAGCATCCTGTGTAATTCTCAATATTTCTTGGGGAATGTCAGTTAAGCATCGCCACCCCACTTTACACCAGCTTCTGATTCAGCAGATGCTCTTTGGTTTATAAAGCCATTAAGGGCATGAATCCTATTTTTCTGTCAAGGAAAGTTTGCCTTTATAGGCCAGCACGTACCCTATGTTCTGCAGGTTCTATGCTTCTGCTGGTGACGAAGATTTAGAAACATCCAATTGGAGGCCGGTCTTTTTTCTATTACACTGCTAAGCTGTGGCATTCTCTCCCTCTTTGGCTTGCACCCACCTATTCTGCCTTTAGAGAAAAACTGAAAACATTTATTTTTCAGCAGTCTTACATTATTTTGCTCACTTTTGGGTCAGTAGCACCAGAACATCCCTTTTTGGGGATAACAGTGTGCTCTATAAGTATCATTTATTCATTAATAGAAAGCATCATCAAACTTCCAGTGCAAAGAGTGCTTCAGGGAAACAGGACTTCCCGGAGAAGGGTCAGGTATTTATGTGTCCTTGCAAAGGGGAAGAGTTAATGACTTTTGTAAAATTTAAAGGGCTGTCAACTCCCCCACGGTTTCTGAGGCTGAAGCAGAGGTGGGAGATGTGGGTGGGGGAACTGGATGACACAGACTGAAGGGCAGCTAGGATGGCTCCTCTGGAACTCGCCATCGCCACACGCCTCAGGTTGATCCAACTCAACTATCTTCATCTAACCTACATGACCCCCTCAGCAGCTTTAACGGGTGGTTAGGATTTCACAAGCAAACTGTTTTCGTTGCTCATCGCTGGATGTAGATTTTTTCCCATGTGGTCTGGTTATGCCCGGCATTCAGCCCGTACTGGCGGGGGATAGAGCAAGAACTCTCATAGGTCCGGACTGGCCCTTAGACCTGTCCCCTAAAGTTGCCCTTCTGGGCTTGCTGGAAGACTTGGAGGGACCGTGAGTTCATAGGGGTAGCCACATTGATCGCCAAGAGGGACATCGCCGGGGACGGAATTCCAAGAACCCTCCCTTACTGGACGGCTGGTGGGCGGGAGTGGACTGGTGTGCCCAACAAGAAAAGCCTATCTATACAGCCAGGGAATTTTCACAGAAGCATGGGAAGATTTGGAGCAAATGGTGGGAATATCATGGTCTGGGTCTACATGACTGATCAAATTATGTACGTGTATTGTGGGGCTATCTGAGACATGGTTGGTTTGACTGTACTGTCATTTGTGTCTTATAATAAAATAAGAAATGTGGTTATCAAAAAAAATATAAAGGGCTGTCTGTGTCTCAGACATGATTCACTCACCCTTTTTTTAAAAATTTTTATTAGTGCATGAGTTTCAATGTTTACAGAAAAATGACATTATAATTTAGCATGTTCTATTAAAGAAAAAAAAAAGAAAAATGATTATATAGTAACATATTCAATATTCATAACGTTACATGTTTTTAAAGCCAACGACCTTATTGCAGGATATGAGAAAAGAGAAAAAAAGCATTAAATTAAGTCTGTAACATTTCTATAATATGGTCTCATGCACATTTTTAGAATTTTTTTCCCTCCCCCTTCCCCGGGGTTGACCATCTGTCTAAATGTGAATTTGTGTTAGATGATCTTAAATATACTAGGGTATAGCTGAAGTGCCGTGTTCCACTGTTTTTATCTCTCGAGCCATTTAGTCAGTGGTTCCCAGATTTTTAACCCTTTTGACCGGGATCGAGTCCCCCTTTTCCCATATATTGCTTTTTCAAAGTTGTTGTTCGCAATTAGACGTGTTAGCCACTGATTATACCCTGGAGGAGAAGAATCTAGCCAGGCTGATGTTAGGGTAAGGCGATATATTGCCATGCTTATAAAAATTAGCTGTTCTCCGGGGAACCCTTGAGTCTCCTGATCAACCCCTAGACAAATCAAAGTTGATGAAAGGTTTATATCCCTTCCTAGAACTTCCTTAAAAAATTTCATGATATCAACTTTTAGAGTATTTAGTGTAGTACATGAAGCCAGCATATGTTCTAAATTGGCCTGAAGCAACGAGCATCGAGGGCATAAGGTCCCTTTCCCTGTTCCCCATTTAGCGATCCTTTGCGGCGTATAATAGAGCGAGAAGCAAGTTTTATAATACTGCGCCTGCAGTCGTGCTGGTATTAAAAGTTTCTGTGCTGATTCAATGGAGTATTGAAATAAGCCCTCTGATATATCGATTTCCGCTTTCCATTTATTAGCTCGGAGCTCAATGTCATCAGTCATCAAGGAGTTGAGCAAGTTATATACCTTTCCAATTGATTGATTATTCTGTCTTAGTTTGTCTATGATGAAATTATTTATGAATCCTATTGGGCCTCCACATTTCTTACTTAAAAGTCACGTATTTGTAGATACTTAAAAATCTTTCCAATCTAATTCATATTGTGTTTTAAGGTTTTCAAAGGATATTAAATCAGTGAGAGAATAAAAATCTCCAAGCTTAGATAGGCCCTTGTCTATCCATCTCCTCATTGTAAAGTCTTTAAAAATTCCGGGCAAATTAAAGTTATTATTAATCGGGGTATAATAGTTCAGGCGGCCCAATCCTAACATCTTCCGGACTGCTTTCAAGGTTTTAAATCCCGGAACCAACGTCTTATATCGTACTTTTTTATAATGAGAATCATTCAAGAATCTCCAGGCCCATCCCCAGGCCAGATTACCCATTATTAATTCTATAGGTGTGGGGGTGTAGCTAGGGGAGTCGTCTAATGGTTTATCAGAAAAAAGGGTGTAATTGTATAGAAGAGTAGTTGCCCAATAATAAAGTTTAATGTTTGGAAGGGCCAAGCCACCCCTATCCTTTGGTAGAGAAAGAAACTTATATGCTCTTCTAGGTTTCCCATAAGACCAAATGAACCGGGAAAACATATCTTCGATCTTTTTAAACATTTAGAATTAAATTCAAGTGGAATAGCTCGTATAAAATAGAGGATCTTAGGGAAAAAGAGCATTTTGATTACGTTACATCTCCCAATTATTGAGAGATGCAGATTATGCAATCGCCTCAATTCTAGTTTTGTTTTTTCTATCACAGGGTCAATATTTATATCGACTAGCTTTTCAATATTAGCGGTAATGTCTACCCCCAAATATGTGGCTTTTTCCACCTGTCTCACGTCATCAACCATGTTGACATTTTTGCAAATAATCTGGGTTTTAGTTCGATTTAGGGAATATCCTGCCAGAAGGCCGAATCTCATTGCCTCTAGCTCTACCTCTACCATTGACTCTATTGGGTTAGATGTTACAAGCGCTATATCGTCGGCATATGCCAATACTTTTGTTTCCCATCCTTGAGTAATTATCGGCCTAATCCTTTGATTGTGCTCCAAGGCGCGTAAGAAGGGGTCGATATATATGGCAAATAGTAGGGGTGAGCTAGGGCATCCCTGGCGTGTGCCTCGAGTTATTTTAAAGGTGTTAGTAAGTGCACCATTTATAAATAATTTCGCTGTTGGTTGAAAATACAACATCTTAAATGCCTGGATGAGATGTTGGCCTATCCCAACCCTCGACAGAGACTCCCAAAGAAACGGCCAGGAGACTCTGTCGAAGGCCTTCTCAGCATCTAGTAAGATGAGTGCCATTGAATCTCCGGAGATTTGCGCTGCATCAAGGAGTGAGATGGTTCTTCTTATGTGATCTATGGTACCACGTCCAGGGATGAACCCATGTTGCCTTGGGGAAATAATTTTATGGATTACCCCAGCTAATCTGGTCGCTAATATTTTAGAATAGATTTTACTGTCCGTATTTATTAGTGTAATTGGACGATATGAAGCGGGGTCTAGTGCTGATTTATGTTTTTTCAAAAAACAATTATTTTTGCTTGCAATTATGATTCAGGTGGTCTTCCGCCCTTGAAAACATGTACAAATAAAGGAAAAATGGCTTCTCTTATTTCTGTAGACATTTTTTTATAGAATTCTGCTGGAATGCCATCTAAACCAGTTGCTTTGCCGTTAGGAAGACTGTTAATACACAGCAGAGCATCAACCCATTGAGGGGATTCCTCAAGTTGGGCCTGATCATCTGAAGATAGTTGTTCTGTTGAAAATTGGTTAAGATATGCCATAATATTATTTGAGTGAGATTTAGTAGTTTCTTGATATAAATTTTGATAGTAAATTAAAAACTTATTGCGTATACCTTCAGGGTCTGTGATTATGGCCTGGGTGGTGTCTTTTATTGCCGTAATAATATTTTTTGTGGCTTTTTGTCTGGCCCTTATCGCGAGATGGTGTCCGACTTGTTCACTACACTCATATGCTTCTTTTCTCCAAGTCTCCAATCTATCTGCTGCCCTTTTGGTTATTACTTCCAAAACTGATGATTTGGCTGAATTTATTTTAGCCAGTGCTTCTGTAGGGTCTCCCCCATCTCTGTATACAGTAATTAAGTCTTCTTCTGCAGCTGCCAGTTGCATTTGTAAGATATCCATTAATTGGCGTTTTTACCTATGAAGAGCTAGCGAAAAGCTCATTGTTTCTCCCCTTACTGCGGCTTTGAATGCGTCCCAAACCACTTCTATCTTGGTACTACCAAGATTCTCTTTAATGAATTGGGGGATCCAATGCCTCATGTGTTTGCAATAATCATTATTAGCGAGTAAAGAACGATCAAATGACCAACTGATCATATCTCGATTAACCCTTCTTTCCCCACTTATTTCCAGAACCAAGGGATTATGATCTGAAACTATTCGTGTAGTCCTTTCTATTGAACACTTGTGGAGAATAGAATGAGATGTGAGGATGTAATCTAATCGGACCGGTTTTCTGTGCGGAAAAGAGTAAAAAGTGTAGCCTGGATCTGTAGGGTAATATGATTGCCAGACATCCATTAATGCCTGTTCCTGGCTTAAGGCCTTGAAGACCTTGGGTTTCCTACCTGTGTAATTCCTATTGGTATCTGAGGATATACTTTGACTAGGTGCTATATTTATATTAAAATCACCGCAGATAATAATAGGTAAAGACCAAATTAGGTAAAGCCAATTCGTTATTTAAATAATCGAAAATTGCAGGATCATCAACAATGCTGCCATACACCGTGCATATCGTGATTATGTCACCATTCTCTCTACGACATTCGGTAATAACCCACCTCCCATTCTGATCTACAGATGTACGTGGAAATTGAAGTGAGCCTTTAGCGGATAATATTGCGACCCCCCCGTGTCCTAACACTCTGTGACGTAGCTCCTATTACCGTAAATCCAAGTGTGCCTAAAAGGTGGGTCTGTGTCCTGTCCTATATGTGTCTCCTGTAGGCATAAGATATCGGTTTTAAGCAATCTAAGGGCAACTGCAGTATTTCGACGCTTCCTTGGATCATTCAAGCCACATATATTTAATGTGGCTATACGTAATTTACTCATTTCATTGTCTAAAGTTTAGCCCATTCAATAATACCCTGGACAAGACATAGTAGTATCTCCTGTCCATATAACAAGATAAACATTTAAAAAAAAAAAAAAAGGAAAACTTAAAGAAAGATCCACAACTAGAGCAGATGCTCTTAAGGTCAACCCGTTCCTGCATCCCCCCCCCTCCCTTTCCCCCCCCAGCGAGACCATCCCCCCCCACCACCTACCACTGAGGCCTACCTGGTTCCACATGAACCAGGATGTGGACATCTGAGAAGGCAGAGTCCCGTGTCACCCCTCCGGTCCGGTCCCTACCCTGAACTGCACACTTTATCTAAGTCTACTCATATTGTGATAACCCCAATTTGAAACTTAATAGAGACTAAACATTTACTTATTAAGACCATAACAGTTCAGACTTTAGATCTGTCTCTGCTTGTCCCTGTAATTTCTTGCAAATATGCTTGCGCTTGAATTTCCACCCATTAAAGATGATTTTTAAGCGTGCCGGATTCTGTAGATATACCGTAGCTCCGATCTGCTGAAATGAAGTAAACAATTGTCTCAACCTCCATCGATGCTCTACAGTGGCATGTGCAAAGTCTGGCCTGGTAAAAAAGGTAACGCCATTATATTCTTTTTTGCTTGTAGGCCTGGCTATATCAAAAAGAGCTTGGCGTAAAAGGAAATTTCCAAAATACACTAATATTGCACAAGGGTATTGGTCTTGAGAAGTAGGTCGTTTAGAAAGTATCAAAGGAAATCGATGGGCGCGTTGTACTTCCTTATCCCAGTCCCAGGATTGCATCTCAGGAAATGCACCTTTAAAGAGTGATACTATGTATGCCCTGGGGTCATTCCCTTCCAAACCCTCAGGGATCCCGAGAATGCGTAAGTTGTTACGTCGCATTCTATTTTCCTGTTCCTCGATCTTCCCCATTAGATCTTTCACTATGGCATCGTGCGCGTCTCCCTGTACTTTCAATGAGGAGACATCTTTCTCTAGGTTCTCGGTTCGAATTTCAACCGATGACATTCTGTCTGCGATTTCGGTGCATGTGCGGCCCACTTTCCTAATAGCACCTTGCAAATTTTGTGTAGCCTGTCGGCTTTTTCGATTGTCCTGCTTGACTTCTTCTTGAAAACCCTTGATCGACTGTAAAACTTCCGCAAGGGTGGGTTCTTCCATGAATAGTCTCCTTGGGAGGCAAGATGGCGTCTGAGCGGCAGTAACCCGGCAGAGCTCCGCCGGTCCGGCCCTAGTTACAAATTAAATGGCCTTAAACTGCATTGCGGTAATTCTCCCAAGTGACAGCAATATTTACCAGATGATCTCTTTCACAACCGCATGACTGCCATCCCGACCTTGAAGCAGCGCCGGCATCTGCGCGGCTCACGAAAGACAACACGTCCGACGGCTGTATTCCGAGCAGGCAGTCCGGCTGCACTCCGAGCAGGGTGTCAGGTGGATCCAACATCCTCGCTTCATGCAGCCCTGCGCCTGCCCTCCACGACGTGCTGCATTACGTTATCGGCGGTCTGGAGACTCCTGACGACAGCACTGGATACAGTACAACGAGGGAATCACCGCTTTAAGATTCAACAGTGGATACTTTGTTTCCCGGTATCCAGCAATATCAAAGAGAAGCAAGTAAGGATGTCGGGGCGAGGGGGGAAAACTTTGAAAGTGATAAGTAATCAAACACTGCCCCCTACAAATAAGGCTACGCAGCTTAATAGACCGGAAAGCTTACAGAGACGCCCTGAAACACGGGGGTTGAAAAATAAAGTGCAAAATGAGCAAAATGAGCAGAATGTGCAGTTGATAGCGGGAGATAAGGCTAAGCAAAATAAAAAGCTACAATCTAACCCCATCAAACTTTTGGACTCAGCACATAACTCACAACCTCTGATCTCCAAGGTCTTCAACCAGATAGAGATGGGGAGACATGGTAATAGATCTGTAGAAGGGGCGGCATCCGGAGACCAGTCAGAAGTATTGGTCCCAGAGCCACTCTTAACAAATGGCGGGGCAATTTCAAATGTTACCACCTCTCCACCTGTGACTCTTATCATACCTGATGTACACTCCATCCTACCTTCTACAATTGCAGACACGGGCAGTGAACAAACAATTAAGGCTGGAACTACACAGCCGGAAGATGCTCCCTTGGTCGCTTTATCTCCCCAGGACTCAGGAACTTTAGGGATGGCATCGAATGCAACAAATAACCAGCCAGAAAACGCTGAAAGCCCCGAACCCCTCGACATCCTGGAAAAACTCTACCCAAATACAGAAGAATCTGAAATGTACGAAACTGGCATATCAACATCAAGTGATGGGGAAGGAAATGGTAGTAAACATGAATGGGGCGACAGCACTGACTCCAAGACTCTATGGCAAGCGGCGGCACAAAAAAAGAAGCTGAAAAAGAAAAAGAGACATAATGGTCTTATAAAAAAAAAAAAACTGGGGAATCCACGGATAAGGGTAGCAACCCCGAGCTCAGATGGGACTACTCATCCTCCCAATTCGCGACACCATCAGATCGTACTGTACGGGCAGGTCACAACCTTTCCGCGACTACAAATCCGAGTGGAAGCTCCAGGCACATGGATGATTCACTCACCCTTCTAATGTAACTACTGCAACGAGGAAGAGGTACAAAGTGGTAATGCACTCTCAAGGTGGGAAGTTAAGATCATCAAAATTGGTTGGGTTGTAGATAAAGTGGTCTCTTCACAGGAAAAATATTTTCCCTATGGAGGAAATAAACAAACAAAATTTTAAAATGCAAGCGTATTTCGGAAATGCCTACTTATATAACATTTACAATTTTGCATTTAGAAATGCCTCTGCATTGTCGCAAATAGAAATTCACAAGTTTTCCTGGTGTATGCCAGGATGCCTACTGCTGTTGTAGGGTTCCACGTGTACGTCTGGAAAGCTTTGGGCATGCCTGCATCCACGTGAGGTAGTGAGCCTCTGGGTAAAGATTTATGTTTAGTTTTTAGAATCAGGCCCCCCACTGTGACTGCAGGGTGTTCATTTAAATTCTTCTGGCAGTGGGGCTCTCCATATCTTGCTGCAGCTTCAATGTACCTTTAAAAACTGGCCAGCAGAAGCAGACCAAACATCTCCACTGTATTCATCCTGCAATAATTAAGCTTAGGAAGCCACAATGAATGTGGACGATAAGAAAGGCTACACATTTGTGACTTCTCGAATGAAAGCGATGAAAACAAGATTTTTGTAGACTTGGCGAATACTGACCTGCCTTAATATATTCATATTTATTTATACATGGTGTCCTCTTATAACTTATCTTGCTGCCAAGCTATTCATGACAAGGAGTAAGTTACAAAGGCCTGGCTAAGTTGCGAGAAGAAATCTGATATTGTAAATCAAGCCACAGAAAATCCCATACATATATGTATGTATTATGCAGAAATTCGCTATATGTATGCTTTTTACATCAGTGCAAAAATATGTTTTATTCTGGAGTCCAATATAAAAATGCCGGACCTATAAAATTGACTGCATTTTGATTATCTATTTCCCCCATGACTTAAAAAAACCAACACACACAAACAAGAAATGAGTGCAGAATAAAGGAGAAAGATGTTTGCAGCGGCTGGGTCAAGGGATCAGAGGAAAACATGTATGCTCGCTGATGGCCAAATCCTCATCCTACAATTTTTCAGGCTGGAACGCCTAGAAAACCATAAAGGGATTTATTTAAAAAGGGAGATTTCAGGAGACGTAGTACTTTCTGATAAAATGTACATCTCCAGCAGCACTTCCTGTATATTTATAAACCAAAATCCTCTTAACATGCAAAGTAAATAGATTATGATATACCCGAGGATTACGGATCACTGTCTGGTGTCAGATTAATCCCCCATTCAGACCATCACTTGCAGTGACAGAAACATGGCTGCAATTCAGCAAAAACAAACTGGTGATTAGCTACTGTACAATGTTGCAAAGTGTTACTGAGTGGATATAAACTGGCATAATTATCCATATGGCAATACATCTATTTGTGATTATTTATTTGTTTAACGTCTTTTATAGCACAATCCATGCCCCGAGGCACATACAAACCCTCTGCAATGACAGGAAGCGTCAGTTAAGAACAACAAAGCAGAAGGACACATTTAGGCTCAGGCTGAATTTTTATTCGCTGGTGAATTGTAGTCACACGAATTTTAAACACAAAGTACAACGCTATGATCCCTAATTAGAACCTTTTGTAATAGTAAAGAGCAGTGTTTCACTTTTTAGTCTCCATTACGAAGCACAATGTCCATGCTGCCACTATTTTTGGGACATAGGGGAAAGACAGCGGCGTGAATTTACTATTTCTTTGCAAAGTCTCATGCCGGCACAGACACTGAATGGTTAATTGGTCACAAAGTCAAGAAAAATACCCAGTAACTTTAAAAAAAATGATGGGGGCATTGACTGCATCGATCTTCTAGGGCATTCATTATTGGTCGCTGGTCTTGTGCCTCCCTGGAGGTAACCATTTCTAGAGAGGTATGGAGTCGCTCCAGATCACGTCCTATCTGATGTGAAGGGGCTCCTGGATGTAGGGAAACACTATTTTCATCCCTCACACCCAACCTATCCTTTCCTCCTTCCATTACAATCCATGTCTGCTCTAGTTTCCTCCTTCCATTGCAATCCATGTCTGTTCTAGTTTCCTCCTCCCATTGCCAACCATGTCTGTTCTAGTACCCTCTTTCCATTGCAATCCATGTCTGTTCTAGTGTCCTCCTTCCATTGTAATCCATTTCTGTTCTTGTTTCCTCCTTCCATTGCAATCAATGTCTGTTCTAGTTTCCTCCTTCCAGTGCATTCCATGTCTGTTCTAGTTTCCTCCTTCCATTGTAATCCATTTCTGTTCTTGTTTCCTCCTTCCATTGCAATCAATGTCTGTTCTAGTTTCCTCCTTCCAGTGCATTCCATGTCTGTTCTAGTTTCCTCCTTCCATTGCAATCCATGTCTGTTCTAGTGTCCTCCTTCCATTGCAATCCATGTCTGTTATAGTGACAACAGTTGCCATGATGAGAAGACTGCATTAGGATTCTCGGGCTAGATGCCTGATGTCCTATAATGGGCCTCCCTAGAATCACAGCCACACTCAAGGGGATACATAGATGCAATCTACTTCATGAATCTTAACGAAGCAGCGCAGTTGTGAGTCTTTGAACAGAATGGTTTGAATAGCATCGAAATTGTTCAGCTGGTGCAGCACAAAAGAGGGCAGTGACCAGGCTCATTAGTAAATCTATCTCCCTTTTGTATAGTGTCTTTTATTCATCTGGAAATACACCTCAGCCTATATTCCCTTTTGAAAAGAGTGTCATGTTATTTAAAGTTAAGGGTTTGTTAGAAGCAAATGATTGTGACACGACCCTTTGATGTTAAAGATAATGATCCATGTAGACGTGGCTGTTATACTCCAAATGCATCTTCTAAATGTATGTATAGGCCACAGAGAGGAGTGCCACATTCCAGTTGTTTCTGTTTCTTCTCAGAAGGATGCCTATATCCATAACTCTAAGTGCTAGGGAAATCTAGTCGGGCATAACCCCAAAAAGGGGGGGATTGCCGGTATGCAATAGCTGCCTTGAAATGGAGAATGACTTAGTAGAAAAATGTCTAACAATAGAAACTTCTCTGAAGGGTTCAGGCTTCTGACGTCTCAGGTGAGAAGGCTGCATAAAGCGTCGGATAAACGTCCATTAAACAGGATTAAAAATAATTAGCAAACCTCAGGAAAAAAACACAGGAACTATTTATTGCTGCATAATCTACCATATGGAAATCTGAAATTAACACTGCTGTTACGCCCAAGAAGGTGTTTAAGATGCTTTTCTGTCTCAAGAAGAAATGGTCCTTTTCAGCCACGCATATGGCACGAGATAGATTACCGCACCCACCTTTAGAATGGTTTTTCTAAAGCATTGGTGCACAGACAAGAGGTAAGCCAGAATAAGGTATCAAAAATCGTGACTAATACTCTAGTAAGATCTCACATGACTCCAGGGTTGAGGCAGCTGCCTTGGCTGACCAGATCTAGTCCACATTAGCTTCAAGATTCTCTTACTCATGGTGCTCTGTATAAGACCACATCCACCTGTTTGAAGGACAGGCTCTATCTCTAGAAACCCAAATGTCCCAAGTAAGGCAGCACCTGGTAAAACCTACCTTTTGCCAAACCAGAGAAAAGGAAAGGAGCTTCCTTTTCAACGCTGCCAATTGCTAGAATTGTCTCTCAGAGGAATTTAGGAATTAGAAGACTTTACATGCTTCCGTAGGCAGTTTAAGATTATAATATTTTAGTTTTATCAGTATTAGGTTTTTATCCAGGGCGTCAATGTCTGAGGCTCTTTAGCACTTTATACATGTTTTGTTTTGTATTTACAACTGAAGGTGGCCTGGAATCTATTTTAAAATTGCAACCTGTCTATATGTTTTATAATAGTATTAGGTACATGCATATTTTTAAGTATTTATAGCTCTTTTGTATTTAATTGTATTAGGTATTTGATCTAGAACAGAATCAGCTCACAAGAACAGCAGACTACTTTACAAAGTACCTGGAACATGAGGTACGGCACATGGAACAATACAATAAGAGTTGTCAGGTTGAGACCGGAATATAGAAACAGGGATTCGAGAGGTGAAAACATGATGGGAATTGTATTAGACACAGTGTGCTTCTGTTTTTCCTAGGTATGCATTACTCAGATTTACAGTTTCAGGAAGAATTTCTCATGGTGCCCACACTTCTACACATGTGAACAAATCTGGGCAATAAAAGAACCCTTTAAATGATAGGAAATGATCATGGCTGTCTAACTACGTAAAGAACAACACTACCACGTCTTTGAATGAGTGACATGGGGTCTGAGGTACCAAGCCATTTTGTAGTTGCACACCTATGATTTGCAAATTTACAGGGATTGCAACCGCTAAATAGCTTTTAAAACCCATTTTGCAACCCAGAAAAGCATTTCTGACTCGTAAAATGAGCTTACCGACCAATACTGAATCACAATTGGGAAGTGGTGCAAAAAGGGCATCTCCTCCTAATTGCAGTTCAGTATGGTATGTATCAATGGTTTGCGACTGCAAATAAGGTTGAAAACCATTGAATAGTTACCCACGACTCAAAGGATTGGAACTGATTACAAAGTGTCAGCTGTCCATGTGTTGGACAACTTTCCCTTTGGGAATCATGTTGGGAACCTTGGGGGTGGGAGGGCAGACTGCTTAATCCCTCAATGTGTTTCCAAACTGGATTTTTTTTTTACAGCCACACCGGTTCCATTAAAAGGTTTACAACTTGGGAATGCAAATGCAAGGATGATGGTCTTCTGGTCCTTGCAGCCCAGCATCCCTGTGTTTCACAGGGGGTCACAACAGTGGACTCTTTAGAAGTGAATTTATAGGGGGCCACACATTGGGCCACAGAAAACAGTGCCAGCCCACTTACAAAGGTAACATATGTGTGTGTGTTTTCTTAAAATGTTCAAATCCGTTTTTGTATGTCTGTGTATACATCTATATCTTTACAGATATATATAAATATACACACACGTACATAAAAAAAGTCATATGTAAACATTTTAAGCAATCAACAGTGCTTTGAAGTGAAAGGTATTTGGACAAATTATTGTGTGTGGTGTTGATGTTATCTCGCCAGATAAAGCACCTACACAGGATCAGAGATGGTGTTAAATCTCAAGCATATATGAGACAATATGTCTCGCGGGGGGGGGTTAAAAGACAAAAAAAACCTTACCTGACCGGGTCCCTCACCGCCTCTGCTCCTAGGCCGGGTCCCGCGGAGCAACAGGAACAGGCATGCTCCCTCCCGTAAGCCAATCACAACGCTGCAATGGCAGCGTTGTGATTGCTGCGGACAGCGCCCAGCCGGGCGCCTGTTGGGAGGCCATTTTCTCTATGTAGGCAGCCTACATAGAGAAAATGTAGAGTGCGCAGACCTGCTTTGGTCGGCCCAAACAGTCAGGGTACTCAGTGGTGCAAGCCACTCCTCCCCGACTCGCCCACCCCCAACCAGGCATACCCTCCCGCCCGCCCACAACCAGGCATACCCTGCCTTCTGCTTTCTCGCAGCACAAGAAGCAGAAACATAAAATGGTATTTAAAATACATTTTATGTTTCTGCTTCTCGCACTGCGAGAAAGCAGTGGGGTGACGCTCCTCCGCCCTAATGGAGGAACCGCCCCTGAAATGCATATTTTGATTACAGAGAACAGGAATGAAAATACACACATTATCATGGCTGCACTAAAAAGAAAATGAAGTTGAGATCTAGTTCGAGCCTAGTTGTATCAAGCACAGAAAAATACAGTTCTGGTAAGTGTGGCATTGTTGTTTCAATGCAGAGATATTCATAATATTAAGCACACATTTTATTAAATCAAAATCTGCTCTATCAGTGACACGGTGCAGTGTCTGTTTTTCTGTGCCGCTTACTGGCACATAGCAGTTGTAGTGGGGGGGGCCCAAAGGGGGCCAGGAGACACTGATCTGCGACCTGGGCCCCATCTGGCCCGCCTCTAGAGAGGCCAGTGGGTCACAAATAGCGCCCTGCCTAATTAATAATAATTAGGTAGGTCCTTCTGCGACCTTCTGGGACTGGAGATTTTGCAATGTGACCTAATGGTATATAGGTCAAATCGGAAAATTAAAGACTAGTCGCAAAAAGTCGTTCACAATTTGGAACCACTTTTTGCCACAAGTCTTTTAATAAATCAGGCCCCATGATGCGAATAAATGTTTTTCATGATCAGTATTTCTGTGCATCAGGCCTCATGCTCCATCAAATCTATTTTCCATAAGTCTTGAGCTTCATCAACAGTAACATATATGTAAATGTTCGACTCTGCACAGTGGTTCCATGAATTGAACACTCTTGCTTGAGATGGCCGTGATCTCTAGATCACAAATCAGAATCCTATGAAGTCCAACCCAGCTTTCCAACCTTCAAGGATTGATAAATTGAGTAATATTAAATTGAGTAATAGTAGCACCTGATACATACAAAGCCTCATTGCGGCAATGTCGCTGTCTGAGAGACTACAAAAAAACAATGTATTATTACATAAACCTTTACTTACAGCAATTGCAATTTATATTGAGACAAACATCACAGTATGATCTCAGAAACCACAAGATACATATATAAGGAAACACACGTTAACTCTGATGTACTCTCTGTAGGAGTCCTGTTTTACTAGTAGGAGAAAACAATATTGATCCCCCATATTCGGCCTGTGGCAGAATAATGAGCAACATTTCTTTTTATGTGACTCACTGTCAGATGACCTTTTGCTGTGGCCAATTCAGAAATCCCAAAAAAAACTACCGATTAGCGTTTTACCACTTCATATCCTTAATTCCTTGTGCTATAAACTAAATATGTTTTGTTTATTTATTGTAATTTTCGAAGCACCCCATTCTGTTGAAATTTGCCCCCTAAAAGTTAAAGAAGAAAAAATTAGACTTGACATGTCAAACAACTAGAAGGAATTTAAATGCTACACATCGAGTGGAAGAGATGAGTTATCAGGCTTTGCCGGAATGTCAAAAAGGGGCCCTATAGTTTTGTAGCAAAGTCCTCTGCCACCAATTTGTTTGCATTTGGTAGGTAGAATGACGAGATAATTTTGGTAGGCATATCCCAGCCTTCCCACAGTATGGTAGGTTTGGAATATGTTGGGCAGACAATTAGCTGGTCCCACGGCGCTTGGTTCCGGTCCAGGGAGGACCTGGCTTGGCAGTTCGGGCTGGACTGTTCCCATGAGGAGTGTCAAGACTGATTTGCATATGGCTGAGTCCAAACTCATGGATTAAACCCAGATCTTTGTGACGAGGGGTGAATGTTTGCATTGTTCAGCATTCTGTCCATCATTTGTTCCTTTTGAGCAAACAATTAACGGCCATGCTGGGCTTTGTTAAACCAAGCAGTGTTTTCAATTGTAAACTTACTTTGATAGGAAATCAATGTAGCACTTTGAGTACTCTGTCTGTGACTCAGGTTTAATATAAGCCAAGCTGCATGTTTATGTGCTCCCTAGAATTTGGTGAGATGCTTTAGGTGTGACAAATATTACCTGAAATTATACAGAAAGTTTCTCTCCATCTACTCACACAACGGTGTCTTTCACCACTAGCAAACTTGCATATAAGTCTGCAATAGGTACCAAGTGTAGTCCCACTCGAGTAACCACGTGTAAATTTGAAGCTTTTTAGCCTTAGGGAACGTACCTGTCATCTTTACAGTGAAGTCAACCTCTCTCTTCTCACCCATTCAGCCATTTCAGTCCTAACTAGATGCGGCACTGCCCAAAACGGTAGGAATGATCCTCCTTGATAGTGGAGTCAAGGTTTCAAGATTGAGATTTAATTAACAAGGTCACAACGTGGTGGTTGAGCTGTCATTCACAGGGTTTTAAGGAACACGCTCTCCTAAACTGCATCAGACTTTTCACTAGTGAACCAAACAGTGTAACCAATCACCACGGTTTCCCTTTAAAATCGGGACTGGCATTCATACATGCACCATCCCTATGACATAACTTTCTAATACTTCCCCATCTTTTAACACTTACTGTGGGTAAAAGCTATATACTGTTAGAATACAAGTCATGAAGGAGTCATGGAGGGGCGTGGCTTAGCTGAGGACGATGGCGGACGCGTGAGCAGAGAGCTCCGCATCAGCCCGTTAATTCTCCTTGTCTAACTAACAGCCGGGACTGATTTGACCGACACCAGCGCCCCATGAAGGTCTAGAGGCACGAGAGGAGGGGTCGAGCTGATCTGTCGACCGCTCCGACCTACGATCTGTGAGCTGCGACTGATGCTGGAGCAAGGAAGGCCGACGCGGCACAAAATGGCGGAGAGGACGGCATTGGAGGTGCTCGCGGCCCGGCCGGGTCGTTAACTCTGTTCCTGCCGGCCGGGACCCCGACCGATCACAGTGGAACTATTGGGTCGGGAGCGGTTAGCGGAGAATGCTGCAGCACCTCTTGGCTATGCAGATGAGGCTGTGAGCGCTGTTGGATCCGGAGCTGCGGGGCGACCGAGGCGAGAGCTTATCCCTTTCCGGAGCGAGTGGGGCCGTGGGCAGGCGACACAGCGCCAGGAGAACCGACACGCAGCGGCGTATTGCCGGAGAAGATTGCAGCGGGAGGCTCCCTAGCGGGACTGATGCCTGTGACACCCGGGTGAGGCGGCAGGGCGGTGAGCCCCTGGGGATGTCCATGGACAGAGGGACGGAGGTGGAAGCGGGGGCCTCCCGGGCAGGGGGAGGGCAGTGCCCCCAGCCGGGGCTTCCCATAGCAATGGAGATTTGCTCTGTTTAGCGGACGGGCCTGCACTGAGCACAAGCCCAAGGGAAGAGCGACGAGCGGGACTACGCCTCACCCGCGTGAGAAGTACGGAGGCACAGCTGCGGTCTGCTGGTCCGGAGAGCGAACCTGTGCGGTGAGAGGGTGCCTGGCAGAACTCAATAGGGCTGGAACAGAGACCTGCACCCACCGGGGGGCTTGCTGAGGAGGAGGTACGTGAGCCGTCCCTGGAGGAGGTAGCGCGAAGTGGCTGTATGAGCCGCATCGGTGGGCCCTGGGGTGTCTTGGTCTCGCACATAAGGCTAACGCTGAGCGCGTGGAGCACGGCGCACGATCCCACAATAACAGTGCCCGTCCCTGGTGTGTGCCAACGCGGTGGGTTTGACTTCGACCACCCCCGGTGAGAGTCTGACGCCGGGCAGGAGTAGGGAACGCCCTTACGAGGGGAGAACCCACACCGCCATGGGTAAACCCAAGGGCCGCCAGGCCGACGCCCCCCGGGACCAAGAAGATGGCGCCCCGGACCAGCCGCGGGGCACCCAGAAGGATCCACTGCAACAACAGTTTCAACGAATACTGGAGACCATAGCGGACACGAAGGCGACCCTCCACCAAGACATCAGCACTGTCGCAGTGGGGCTGGGACTACTGAGAGATGAACACAAAAAGCTCTCGGAGAGGGTCAAGAAGACTGAGTCCAGCGTCGCAGAGCTGACACCAGCGCAAAACGATATGGTACGGAAGATGGAAGCCCTAACGGACAGAGTGTGCAATCTGGAGCGCAGGGCCGAAGATGCAGAAGGGCGTAACTGGAGGAACAACGTCAGGGTGGTGGGCCTGCCGGAGGGAGTGGAAGGAGGCGACATGGTGGCCTTCTTAGAAAAGTGGTTCAGGAGTGTAGTGGCCCCGGAGGGTCTCAATGCTTTTTACACTCTGGAGAGGGCCCACAGAGTACCGGCCAAGACGCTGGCCCCGGGAAGGCCTCCGCGGCCCGTGGTGGCCCGCCTGCTCCACTTCCGGGATAGGGACTTACTTCTGCAAAGTGCGAGGACTGAGGGCCCCTTCACAGTGGATAGCCAGAGTTACTCTTTTCCCGGATTATACTTTGGAGGTGCAGAGAAAGCGAGCCTCCTATGTAGCAGTTAAGAAGGCACTGCGGGACGAGGGCCTCCAGTATTCTCTGATGTTTCCGGCCCGCTTGCGCATTATCCTGGATGGGGTTACACACTATGTTGACTCTCCTAAGGATGCCTGGGACTGGCTGGAGACGTATAAAAAAGAGACGCCGCAAGGAGAGAACCCTGAGGTGCCGCAGGACCGAGCCACGACACGGACATTACGCCCGAGACGTCGTCCCCGTAGCAGGCTCCAGAAGAAGCCCACGTCCTCCCAGACTGCGCGGGAGCGGGCGGAGGCTTTGCAAGCTGTGGCGGCTCTGGTGCAAGGCCGGACCGCAGTATCGGAAGAAGAAGCAGGCTCTACCAGAGGCTCAGTGGGCAATGCATCGGACACGTCTCATGGAAGCGGAGAAAGGATGCCCGAGGTGACGCCGCAGACGGCAGATGACATCATTTGACCGGGGGAGGTGAGCCAGAGAGGGCAGAGAGACTAGAGACACATTTCCGTTACTAAGGCCTGGAGAATACCCCGGACTGTACTGCTTACGATGGGGCTGATGGGCGATGGTTAGTGAGGTCCCGAGCCAGCTGCGGACCCCAGAACCTCTGTAGTTGACGGAGGACTCATTGTGTTCTTGCTTTGGTATCCTGGTTTGGATGGGTACTAGTTTAATGGTAGCTGTCCTGGGGAGGGGGAGTTGGGGGTTTCTGTTAGTTAAGGGGTTAGTTAGGGCCAGGCATGCCACTAGAGCAGCTTTCATTGTAGGGTTACCGACGCTGTTGGGATGGGTACCACCAGTGACTTGAAGTGTATGTGGCGCCGACATAAAATACATGCATATTTAGTCCGTAGGGGGTTCACATAGCGATGCTGCAAGAAACCCATTTACAGGCGCAGGAAGGAGCAGCATTACAACGGCACTGGAGGGGCCAGGTGTTTTATACTGCCTACTCCGCATTTGCACGGGGAGCGTTAATTTGGGTGCGAGCGGGGGTGCCCTTTTAGTGCAGGGAAAAGCTCATTGACCCGGAGGGCAGGTAGGTGGTGGTACTTGGGAAACTGGATGGGCACGACATAGCCTTGGGGAGCATCTATGCTCCTAACACGGAACACCTTGCCTTTTTCTCGCAGTTGTCCGGGAAGCTAGCACCCTATATTGCTGGGCCGGTATTGATGGGTGGGGACTTTAATTGTATATCGGATGAGACTTTAGACCGCTCACACCCCCCCCCCTTCCTAATGCACCTATTCATAAGATTGCTGAGGCGAGGCGGAATTGGCAGGACCGCTGGGGATTAGTAGACACTTGGGAGGGCTCAACATCCCGGGGAGCGCGACTATTCCTTTTTTTCTGCGTTGCATGACCTCCATGTGCGCTTAGATGCGTTTTATGCTCTCCGGATGTGCATGCGGGAGCACAAGGTAGCCAGTACCTTGCTAGGACAATATCGGATCACAACCCCATTTTACTTCGGATGCAATGGTCGAGGGTGCGATGCAGGATACCGACTTGGCGATTGCGCCCAGAGGCACTGGAGGACCTAGTGTTTCGCGACATGGTGGGCACTTCCATTACTCAATATTTTAGGGACAATGAGGGCACAGCTTCGACATCTCTAGTGGAATGCGACGCCTTTAAAACAGTGATTCTGGGTCGTAGTATTGCTGAGATGGTGGGCGTCCACCGGGTGCTGCTGGCGGAAGTGGGAGCGGCGGAGCAACGCCTTCGGGAAGTGGAAAGAGACTGCCCTGGGAGGCCGGATAAACAGGGGGAGCTAGAAGAGGCGAGGGAGGCAGTAGCGGTACAAGTGGAGCGGCTGAGATGCTTCGATCACAGGGCTTGTCTCGCGCGCGCCCATGTAGAGGGAGACAAATCCGGTGCACTCCTGGCCTGGCTGGCTAACCCATCGCGCAGGGGTTCGATGATTCTAGAGCTCCGAGACCCCAGGGCGGGCGCATGCTTTACACAAGAGGGTATAAATGCGTTGTTCCAAGACTAGTATACAGACTTATATAAGAGCAGGACGACTCAGACGGAGGGAGACTTGAATGAGTTTACACGTGAGCTCCAACTACCACGTTTGGATGATGATCAGGCGGAGGTATTAGGTAGAGATAATTGAGGTTGGAGAAGTGAGGGCGGCCATTAAGCATATGGCACGGAATAAAACGCCGGGAACGGACGGCCTCCCAATAGAATTCTACCTAACTTATACTGAGCAGCTAGCTCCGCGATTGGTAGCGCTCTATAACGATGCGAAGCGGTTGGGTCAGCTCCCAGTAACAACGAGGGAGGCAGTTATTATCCCGCTCCTTAAACCTGGTAAACCAGCTTGGGACCGCTCTGCCTACCGTCCGTTATCCATGCTTAACACGGACTACAAAATATTGAGTCGCATATTGGCCACTCGACTGTTGCCTTACATGTCGACAGTAATACACCAAGATCAGGCTGGATTTATTCCCGCCCGGAATACGGCCTTAAATATTAGGCGTTTGATGCAGATTCTAGAAGATGACTCCTATCCAAAGGCCACAGCCACAGTATTTGCTGTCGATGTAGAAAAAGCCTTTGACAGCCTGGAATGGCCTTATTTGTTCCATGTCATGACTAAATTTGGGCTGGGAGGACAAATTTATCGAATGGACGGCGATACTGTACAATTGCTCCACGGCACGGGTTAGGACGGGAGCGTTGATCTCAGAGTCTTGGGCTGTAGGCCGAGGCACGAGACAGGGTTGCCCGCTGTACCCACTCCTATTCGCGCTGGCCATGGAACCACTGGCGGCTAAGGCCAGGACGGGGCGATACTACCAAGGCCTGCAAGCGCATGGGCAGAGCCACCATATAGCCCTTTATGCTGACGACCTGCTCATGTTCATAGAAGACACGGGACAGGCGCTCCTTGGGGCGAAGACATTGCTGCACAAATTGGGAGTGGTCTCTGGACTTAAGGTAAACTGGGAGAAGTCTCGGTTGTTTCCAACTAGCGGAGGTAAAGACGGACGCAGGACGTAGCGGGAGTGCAGTGGGAATACAGGTGTCTTCTGTATCTGGGGGTTAAAGTATACCATACGCCAGTGGATATGTTGGAGGGTAATATTGGTAGAGCAGTAAGAGGTCTGGCGAGTAGTTTTGCATTCTGGGGGACACTCCCATTAGCAGTGGCGGGGCGAGTGGCTTTACTTAAAATGGTGACCCTCCCTCGGCTGTTATATTATTTTGGGACCTTGCCGGTTTGGATTCCGGCGCGGATATTTAAGCAACTTACGACTATGATCACTGGATTCCTGTGGGGTAATGGACGACGAAGAGTAGCTTTGAATATACTAATGCGTCCGAGACCTGAGGGGGGATGGGCGGTCCCTGATTTTGAAACCTATTACATAGCTGCACAGCTTCAATGGCTTACGCAGAAAGTGGCAGCTCGACTGCGCGGCCCTAAGAGAAGAGGGAGAGGGCCCCAGAGTTAGTATTGCTATCACGAATCGTGCTGAACCTTCCTGTCTGTGTTGGAGCACTCCCAGAGGATCTTAAAACAGCGAGGCAATGCTGGAGACGGTGTCTAAAACGGGCAGGCATTGCGGTGCCCTATGCCCCTGAAATACCACTGTCCATGTGTGAGGCGCTGCCCCATGGAGGCTCCTGGCGGGATTTGGCGGGCTGGTGTGAGAGAGGGTTGACTACTATAGGAGATCTGTACGTAGATGGTAACATGCTGCCTTTCCACGACTTGCAGGAGCGATTTGACTTACGAGGGGGGGATTTTTTTTCTTCACGCGGCGCTTACTGGCGGCTATTCGGGACCACTGGAAGAGCGGCCTTACCGAACCGCGCACCTCATTGGGCTGTCAATATATAGTACTGGCTGCAGGAACGTTTAAAGCGGTCACGTGCCTGGATAGGTGTATGACGCAAGAAAAGCTAACACCCCTGAATGATCTTAAGCGCAAGTGGGAGGCAGATGTAGGGACAGAGATACCGGACAAAGCGTGGGCTGCGGTAGTGGAAAGAGTGTGGAAGAGCACCAGAAACATCCGTTTTCAACTGGTGCACTTTTACATCTTGCACAGAGCCTATCTCACTCCAGCGAAGATTAAAACATACTTTGCCACTGATTCAGATGCGTGCCCGCGCTGCCAGGGAGAGGGAGCGGATTTTTCTCACATGTTTTGGGGGTGC
This sequence comes from Calotriton arnoldi, assembly GCA_963921515.1. NCBI lineage: Eukaryota > Metazoa > Chordata > Amphibia > Caudata > Salamandridae > Calotriton > Calotriton arnoldi. Next base: position 2,940,563 of record CAWUFW010001150.1, on the reverse strand, counting down.
CCGCACTTAGATGCTTATTGGACCGAGGTGGTGGCCTTGTTGAATGCTGTAACGGACAGAGAGCTGGAGCTGGAAATGGGGCCATGCTTGCTGCACTGGTTTCCACATACGGCTAAAAACAAGGTCACTAGCAAGTTTTTAGATATGGGCCTTTTGTTGGCTAAAAGGGAAATAACGATGCATTGGAAGACACAGGGGGGGCCCAACGTAGCTAGGTGGAAGAAGGGCTTCATACACCAAGATAACACATGTTATCAAAAAGGGGTTAAGAGGAAATATATTATGGAGAGTACATCTCCCGTGTAACAACACTGAAATCACAAAAAGTACTCCCCTAATGCCACATGCATATAGATTTGTAGATGGAAAAGACCTCAACAAATAGAGTACACCACCTGATGGTGGGCAAGGAAGCAATCCTTTTGTTTTATATACCCTCACACACCCTAGTGGTGTCATGCTTCATCATCGGGTCATCCTGACGCCTAAAAGTCAGGATGGGCTCGACCAATCTTTCAGGGAGCTCTTAATAATATGTTTTTGGCCAGGGGGAATAAAGATTAAAAATCTCAGAGAGATCCCGGTGTCCCTTTATTTTGGATCTCACTGAAATATTAAAAGAAAGTAAAACTAGGGTCTTTGGGATATTATGGTCCTAGGACCCTAATGCCAACATGTTTCAGTCCATGAAAAGTCCCACTAAGGGTACTGGACTTTCTTCAGGGCAGAGGAATAACACCCCCTGGAAAGTAAACGAAAGGGAGAGGGGATTTCCTACCCTAATTATAATAAGGGCAGATAGCTGCTCCTTAAGCTACTCCTGTTTAGGACACAGAGTTGATCGCTCCATCTGTAAAGAAAGAAACAACAAAACAAAAAAACATAGTGTAAGAATCTTTCTAAATGAATATGCCTTCTTAATTCAGTGAAAATACTCCTCACCTTCATGCCACGTTGGATGATGAGGAAACGACTCACTCACTAGCCTTTATTTGGCGTGTGTGATACCACTTTAACTCATAGATTCATTCCATTGCGTGATCTAGAGAAAGTAGAAGTGCAGTGGCGGACTGTTTCCGCAAACTGACATTAACTGCAATCGTGTGTCTGTGATTCATTGTGTGTTCCGCAATACACTCATTCTGTAACTCAACATCCGCCATACTCCCTCGTCCTTAGGCTCGCATTCACAACCACCCATCTTACCCCTATTACGGTGGAGTAATGCTCCACCGTAATAGGGGTAACGTGGCATGAAGGTGAGGAGTATTTTCACTGAATTAAGAAGGCATATTCATTTAGAAAGATTCTTACACTATGTTTTTTTGTTTTGTTGTTTCTTTCTTTACAGATGGAGCGATCAACTCTGTGTCCTAAACAGGAGTAGCTTAAGGAGCAGCTATCTGCCCTTATTATAATTAGGTAGGGAAATCCCTCTCCTTTCGTTTACTTTCCAGGGGTGTTATTCCTCTGCCCTGAAGAAAGTCCAGTACCCTTAGTGGGACTTTTCATGGACTGAAACATGTTGGCATTAGGGTCCTAGGACCATAATATCCCAAAGACCCTAGTTTTACTTTCTTTTAATATTTCAGTGAGATCCAAAATAAAGGGACACCGGGATCTCTCTGAGATTTTTAATCTTTATTCCCCTGGCCAAAAACATATTATTAAGAGCTCCCTGAAAGATTGGTCGAGCCCATCCTGACTTTTAGGCGTCAGGATGACCCGATGATGAAGCATGACACCACTAGGGTGTGTGAGGGTATATAAAACAAAAAGGATTGCTTCCTTGCCCACCATCAGGTGGTGTACTCTATTTGTTGAGGTCTTTTCCATCTACAAATCTATATGCATGTGGCATTAGAGGAGTACTTTTTGTGATTTCAGGAAGAAGGGCTTCACCAAGTGGGCGGAATGTGATGTCCGATTACAACTGGCAAAGAGAACCGGTAGCGAGAAAGCATTAGAAGCGGCCAAAGCATGGGAAAGGTTGGTGGGCTTATTGAAGGATCCAGACATAGATAGCGATGAAGAAAGTGAAATAGCCATTCCGGCGATAGGAAACTAAAATGCTAGCATCCCGGCACCTCAGCACTGTTGCCCCTATTGCCTAAGGGACACGTGAGCACACAGTGGGAGCGTACTACCGACTTCACTATTCCCCTTGATATGTAGGTGAAACCTATACATAATAGCTGAACACTGACGGTATTATGCAGAGTTGGAAATGGCATGCCTGGGGGAGGGAGGGGTGGAGGGAGGTTCGGGGTTTTAGATAGCATAGAATGATGTGAAGTCATAATGTAATTACCACCCAAGGATAGTACTGTAAGAGAGGATTGTTGACTGTTTTACTTTTGAGTCTTAATCACTGCAAGGGCGGATTACTGCTATGCAATGTAGACCTCTCTTTGAACAAATCTATATGATAAGCTTGTAATGAGTACTAGGGTGGGATTACTAGGTAACGGTTTTTGCACACTGTCAAATTGCACTGCAAAAAACTTAATAAAGTTTGTTTAAAAAAAATGAAGGAGTCATGGAGCTCAACATAGGCATCATGTCATTGGTATTTAATTTCTAACACTTCTCCTCTTTTAATGAAAAACAATGAAATTCCTATATGGACATACATTTTGCTGAAACGCCTCCAAATATTTTATATCGCAATAAATCTTCCTTTCTTACTCATCCATCAGCTGCTCTCCCAACTGGCTCTGACTGACTCATTCCTGCAACTAAACATTCACTACTCCCTCAACATTGCCCAAACTCCTGCCAGTATGGTTTGTGTTTGTGAACAGTTAATTGGGTAGGAAGGAGGAAAATGAGGCAGATAGACACAGGAGCCAGATTAGTGCAATTAATCCATGAAAAAATAACCAGAGATACACCATGGCAACATTTTATGCACCAGTGATTGAGGACTCCTTCTCTCTGCAAAGCCTTGCTTTGACACAATATCTAATATCTCTCATTTTAGTGGGGATTTTACATTGGTGCTTGTTCTCTTGGTAGGGTGCGTCCTTTGTGGGGAGCATAGGTTTTTCTTCCAAAACATAAGATGAGGAGGTGTATTCAAGAGGTGATTGGGACATTAAAATTAGTCGACATTTGGAGGCTTGAAAATCCTGGGGCTCAGAGCTATACCTTTTTCTGTGCCAGCTTTCAAAGTAAATCCCCAACGGACTACTTTTTGATTTAGAAAGATTTGCATAAGGCACGTTCAGAAATGAAATGTATGGTTTTCTCCAACCATAACTTGCTAGCACTGGAGGTGTGGCTTGGGGTTTCGAGTTGCCTTGCAGAGTTTCTTTATCAATTTCAACAAAGCCTGAAGTTAAAAGAGACTCTATATTTTTGTTAGAACTATTAAGAAATAGCACAAATGTACATAATGTGCGAGGCCTTTAAGGTGTTTCTGCACATGTTGGTCAGCTTGGAGCATATTAAGATAAGGTGGGATAAGAATAATAGGATAGAAATTATACATACACAGCCAATGCTTCTCCAGATAGAACTTTTTTCTAGGCTAACGAACAGTTAGAGTGAGAACATAGTTATGGGGCATAATCCGCTGAAACTGTAAATTCCAAAATATTCAAGCAAAAAATATTATGAGGAAAGCAACAAAGCATGAAAGTTATTTACTTGGCAGAGTAAAGAGTGAGTGGTGCCTGATAATAAAGCAAAAGTCTGAGTTCCTGAAACCGTGTACCCCTGTCGAAGAAAAAAGTTGTCAGACCTTGAAATCGAGGTTTGCAAGTAAGAAATTGTTTCTGTCTGAATTAAATTTTCCAATCTTGATACCCGAGGGGACATAGGTCTTATTGCAGAAAGGTACAGCAAAAGAGATAGTAAAAACTATCTAAGAATTATCTACTGGGAAGCCGCCAGAGGAAAACTGAATTGGTGCATAATGGTGCTAAGAAATAGTTATAGAGATTTCTCAACTTTTCAACCCAGCATTGGAATTCCTTTATCATTTAAAAATTGAAAATTGACAATATTCTTCCAACCTAGTAATTCATTAGCTAGCCATTCATGCTGCTTAATAGCTCACCATAACATAGATCATAAATTAATTATGAAGATTCTGGAGAATCCATTGGGTAGCTTATTAGGAGACCCTGCCGGTCCTAAAAAAGTAGGATACATTTTATGATAGAAGCGCTTAACACAGCAGTTACTGATGAAATTCCCACACTGTTTGTTTTTGGTTGTATGACAGATACACCCAAGGCTAAACCACACGTGCCTCTTCAACGCAGCCCAAACCACGAATGTGTCTTAACCACGCATGCCTTTACCACGCAAATTGTTGCAAAGGCATGATTGGTAAGGGGATATGAGTGGTTAAGTTCGGCACTATCCTGACCCCCCATCCCGCCCAAAGCCCTAAAATTCTATTCCCACTACTTCGCCCCTCCACCCCCCGCCCTGAGGCCTAAAACCTACCTCATCCTGCCCTTAAATCTACTTCTCACCCCCCTTCGGAGGCATAAAACGTACCCCTTTTAAAGAATTTAATCTGGTGAAATGAGAGTTGTTATATTTAGTCTTGGACTGCTTTGTTTTTTCCTCCCAGTCTTTTTCCCAGTCCTACCGGCGATCGCTAAACATTCAACGAAGAAAACTTATTGTGATCGGATCAAGTGCGGTCTTTATCAACATTGCAGCAATTACCAATCTGTAGCTGTCCTAAAGTAAAGGTACTTTCAGTAATGCTCTTTCTGGTGGATACCATATCTACCTTCAGATTCCTCACCCTTTGAATATCCCAGGTGCCAGTCGGGATCCAGAAACCCTTTAATGAATGAATGAGGGGATTTATATAGCGCACAGCTACTAATTGAGTGTCCAGGCGCTAGGCGTGTGGCAAATATAGAGGTCAGCGACAATCTATTCTTTAGTGTTCTTTAATGTTGGGACCATATCAAGATGACATGTGGAATAACCAGCCATGCAACGGGGAGGTTGGTGGGTTGGTCAGGAATCTGCAGGTAGAGAGAGTATCCACCAAAAAGAACATCACTGAAAGTAACCTTTTCTTCTATTGGATACTTCTGCCTGATAATTCTTCAACTTCTGAATAGATTCCCCAAGCAGTCCCCAACCAGGAGGTGGGTGCATGGTTAGTTATACCAAAACATCCTGGAGGATGAAGCGTGCGTAGTGGCCTTCCCTCCTCATTTCAGAGTCCAAACATTCAGGCTTTGCAAACATGTGGAGGTAAAAGCCCTGCTCCCCACCTTCCAGATGTCTGCTATTGGCACCCCTCTAGCCAGCACATAGGTTTCAGAATGTGCTCTGGTTGAGTGAGCTTGTATACCTTCTGGTGGGTCCTTGTGTGCTAAGCCATAGGGCACATTTGGATATACAGGATTATGCACATGAACAATGCCCTCTTCTGCACTGCCTTGCATCGTCCCCACGTATCCAATGAACAGCTGGTCGTGAAGTTTGAATTCACTTGTCCTTCCCACATAAAAGCTGACCACTCTTTTGGGATAAAGCCTGTGGAGTCTTACTTCTTTCTTCGTAGGATGTGGCGGAAGGAAGAAGGTTGGCAGGGTGATGGATTGGCGTAGGTGGAATAGGGTAACCACTTTCGGACAGGAAGGCAGCACTGGTTCTTACCACGATCTTGTCAGGAAAGAAAGATGTGAATGGAGGCTTTACACTCGATGCTTGTAACTCACGTACATTCCTAACTGACATGATAGCAATGAAATAGACCATTTTGTAAGTAAGCCGCTCCAAAGGGCAACTGTGTAACGGTTCAAAAAGAGAAAATATTAAACACGTAAAGGCAAGGTTGGGGTCCCATTGAAGCATTATGAAAGGAGTTGGGGGAATCTTGTTCATAAGCACTTTCATGAACCTCATAACTGTGGGTGACTTGAAAAGAGATGGTGGTCAGGTAGACAGAGAAAGGCTACAAGCCAATAAGTAACCCTTAACAGTGGCCACTGCTCATCCCTAGTGGGCCAGCGAGAGGGTGAAACATAGGATATCAGGCTGACGGGCCTGAAGAGGGTATACTGAGTTGTCAGCACGCCACTTGCCAAATTGTCCACATCTGCCTGTGTGCACCGTCTTAGTGGAGTGTCCACAGGAGCATTAGATAACATCCACCACTTCAGGAGGCAAGAAAAATGATTTTAGTTACCCCGCTCAATCTCCACACATGGAGGTGGAGGCTATGAAGGTAGGGGTGCAGAACCTGTCATTACTACTGCAGGTCTACCCTGTGAGGGAGACGGAGCGGTAGGTACAGGGAGAGGTGAATGAGGTTTGCATACCACACCCTTCATGGCCAGCCCAGGGCTATCCGAATTACTTGGGCTCGGTCGAGGCAAATTTTCCTCAAAACACGAGCAATAAAGGGTATCGGAGGAAATATGTACAGAAGTGAAAAGTTCCACCTCAAGTGAAACGCGTCCCCCAATACTACTTGCAGAGGATACAGAATTTAGGACATTCAGCATTCTTGTGAGTGACAAACAGGTCCACATGAGAAGTCCCCCAGATCTGCAAGATGTACAGGCTGATTTGCGCAACCTTAGCTGAACCCTGGGTAGCTGTGGCTTCGAGTAGTGAGGCTTTGTCAAAGTAATACGCGCAAAGCATTTACAAGTACCAAAGCATCTGAAAAAGAAAGAAGCACGACGCAAAGAAAATCTGAGACAACTTTATAAAATGTATTTTTATGAAATGTTAGACACCAAAATGAACAAAACCCACTTGTGGGTTCTGGAGATATAAATTATTAAGCAAATAATAAATCACTGCTTTTTATTCAAATCGCAAACAAGCATTAGCAATTACTGCTATTAGCGGTTACTTGGAAAACGTTGGTAAATTCCTATTCCTATTTGTAATTTTGTAAGCGTGAACATATGACCCCCTTAAGGGTTTCAAGGCACTGGTGGCCGTTGGGGAGATTAAGTGAGCTATTGCCCAGAGTCACATGATGCTGAGCTAAGTTTGCGTCGGGGATTTAACAGTGAGCCCTGCGCTGCTCCACACCTCTCCCACCGCTGCGCCACACCTCTGCCACAGTTTTAAAGTTGTGTTCAGTTCCTCCAGCCCGCTTTGGGCAACCAGCTCTGGCAGACAGCATGTCACAGGCGCCAATAAGGCTTGGCAGGACAGTTACCTTGCAGTCAAAGCAGTCTCCAGGCTCTATGGGAAAATTGCCATAGACACCAATGGAGTGGTCCAGATTCAAAGGATACAGGATGCTGAAGGATGCTGGTCCAGTGATGGGGGTCTTTCTGGGGCCAACCTTCGGTCCAGGAAGACGATGGGGTGACTTTGGCTACAGAGATCGATATCCCTCAAAGTCCAGCCAAAAACCATTTGTCACTGGTCTGCTGGTCTCCGGTTACAGCAAAACCAACAGTTCCCTTTAACTGAGCCTAGTATCCATCTTGGGAAACCAACCTGCACTCCGATGACTCTCCCAGGTCCAAAAGACTCAATGCAACTTCTGAATGACAAGACTCGGTCTACCAGGATGCACTTCAGCAGTCAGAGTCGATCAAGCGATTGTGGCTACCAACTCAGCAGACTACTTCAGCTTTTGTGGCCCTGTAGCAGGAAGTTAGCCAACTGACTCTTGGAGTAACGTCTTCTGTCTGGAGCCCTGGATGACTTTTCCTCGAGGAGGGCACCACAGGCACTGTCCTCTCTTTGCTTGTTCAAGGATCAGCAGGTAATGTCCAATCTTTGATGCGGCCTCTCTTTGCCAGGCCCTGGGAACAGCAGGGCAGTCCTTCTTTGGTACTCTCTCCAGTGCAGACATGATCTGAGGTCTGGGTGCCACGTTTATTCCCAGAAATGTACCATGACGATTCAGTTACTACTAGCTAATGGGCTGCCAGCTCCCCTCCCACATGGTGATGACTTCCTGCAAAGTATGGATCTAGCTATCTTGTAAGGCAATATTCTGCCCACTTCCAAGATGACAGAACCCCTCTCTCATGTGTGGAGCTTGGTAGCCAACCCCAGAGGAGTGACTACCTGAGGGCTACACACCCACGGGAAAACTGGTTTGGCCACTGTTTCCCCCTCTCTGTCCCTGACGCCGACCTATCGACCAGAACAAAAGGCCAGCCCCTCTCGTGTACGTTTGCCCTTCAAAGGCGGCTTCTAATTTAATGCTCACCTTTTGGGCTTACATTCTGTTTGGCCTTCTTGCCAGGGAGAGGTAACACCTCTTCCAACAGCAGACCCTTTGCGTTCCTTCCTGAGAGTCGTTCACACCTCTCCCCAGGAGGGAAGAAGGCTGTCTCATGGCCAGCAACCATAAACAGTCACTGGAAATCTTGGGCAACAAAGTGCTAACTTTCTAAAGTTGCCATTCACTTAAAAATTACATTAAATTCAACTTGAGGATCAAGTCGAGTTTAATGTAACAATTCTTTTAATACCTTGAAGTACCAACTTCAGTAGTCTTATTCAGAAGTTAGCACAGCGTGTAACGCTGTATTTGTCAATGGGGCTACTAGCCTTTCTACAGCAAAAATGACAATTTGGGGTTTTTACTGTTAGGATATATAAAAACACATGTCCCACTTTTTAATATAAAGTACACTGCCTCTGAGGCTCGTTAGGCTTGCCTTAGGTGTGACATATATTAAACAGGAAGGTTTGGGCTTTGCCTTTACTTTAAATGACTAAGTCGAGTTAACCAGTTAGCTGCCTCAACAAGACTTTCCCAGTCAGTCGCAAGCATACAGGAGAAAATATAACCACACTGATGTGAAGTAAAGGACATTTGGTGAACTTTTGCAACCCAGAAGACACCCTCCTGGATCCTCTTGCAGGTATTTTGGAACCAAACCAATTTACACTTTGTCCACACGCAACGGTTACTAAGAATACATTTGCTTCTGATGAAGAAGTCAACAAGACTGAATATAGGGTGTAGGAAGCAGTCAGCATATTTAGCAAAAGATTGGTGTGCTAATTCATGCAATGTCTGTGTGTCATAATCCAGTGAGACGTACTCTGTTGAACATCAAGGGTGCATGATTATTCAGAAGCAGGAAAGTTCTACGATGTACACCAAGTGTGAGGCTTTGCAGCTTCAATACATGCACTATGAGAAGAACACAGGTGGAGTCACAACAGACTACAGGTACAAGGGCGCCACAAGAGTCTCAAAAGACTTAAAACACCAGTGACCAGCTTGGATAGATGCTACAGCTGGAAACCTGTTACCAGAGCTGGAATACAAGCGCTATGCCAGGTGTTATCTCACATTTACTAAATCCAGGGGAAGAATTCTAGGATAACATTGCGCTCAAGGAGTTGAAGCCTCATATACTATTATTTCATTCGCAAAAAGAGTTCACAAATTGTGCACAGAGGTTTTGTGCATGTCGGTATACCGAATCACAGGGGGTTACAGAATGACCTGCTTAGGATGGTGCCTGTAAGGGACCACAGACCACCACCATTAGAATTGCATTCCAAAATGGAATACATTCTTTTAAAGCAGTCTGTTCTAAAGGAACCAGTGCAGCTTAAAAAAAAAAATATATATATATATATATAATACAAAAAGAGTTGCCTCTAGGTAGGATGCACTCCCAGGTCCCACCTAGAGGCAACTCTTTTTGTATTTTGTACAGCGGCCTGCCTGGTCACGGGATTGCACCACCGCGAAACACTTGCGGGTCCGCGGCTGCTTTATTGGGGCAGCTAACTGTGGAACAGGAGGTGCCTGTTATATGCAGGGGTGCCGGCGCGAACATCGGCAATCCTTTTAAAGACATTTTTGAATGTGAGTGCCGGCGGCGACCCACTTGGGTTTTACTGAACCACCAGTCCCAGGAAGCATTGCTTCAGGTGGTTCACCTGAGCATAATTATTACGGGGATTTACTGGTGGTTGCCGCACGCCGGCACGTCACATGGTCTGCCACTGAAGAGGGCGTAGGCCCGAAACGCGTCTGGCAGGAAACCAGAAAAGGACTTTGTTCATGGCGTGTGCCCTTGCTTTGGCGTAAATTCCACCTGGGAGTGGATCCCACCTAGAGGCAACTCTTTTTGTATTATATATATATATATATATATATATATATATATATATATATATATATATATATATATATCAGCAAAACCCCTACTCCCAACGGAAGAGAGCAAGCACACAAGGGCTGCAGGTTTAAGGCTTCTTCATTGCTTCGGGCCTCCCTCGACACAGCAACCAGGAGAGATGTGTTTCGGCTGCACCCAGCAGCCTTTTTCAATACATATATATTTCTATTTAGGAAAATGTCATGGCCGCCAACATGATTCCCAAATCGGAAGGGAGTCTAATGGGACCCTGTCCCATTTGCGAATAAGTTACCACTCCAACTCAGGGGTCAGTAACTCATCAGTGTTTGCGACCACCTTTATGGTTGTACAATATTGATACATTCCTTTCCGAATCAGAAATAAGAGGCGGATGCTCCTTTCACACCCCCTACTATCAGCAATTGGGAGAGGATTTCAAAAGTCCTTTTACAAGTCTGAAAAAACTTCAACTTGTAGAATGGCTTTCATACATAAAGAAAAGACTTTTTGCGATCCAAACGCTGTGATTTTGCAGTTCACAGAGTTTGCAATCATAATGAATATGTCACTTATCTTCGGTAACACTCTTATGTTGGATACTCTAAATACAGATTCCTCATTTTTAGACTATTCCCAAGTGCCAGATTGGATCCAGTAGATTTTTCAACATAGCCCCTGAATGCCAGTAGGTTGTGTCATGCGGCTCTTCGTCAATTCTGCTCCACCCTGGAAGTGGCGGCTGGAGACACATACAAGTGCTACCCAAGTGTGCTGATGTCAGCTTCTTTCTGGGCACCATTGGCGCCCTCTGACATGGAACCCAGAGACAAGCTGTTCATACCAGTTTGCAGATCGCTAAATTAGGACCTTTTTAGATAATAAAAAAAAGAGTCCATTCCACAGAACGGGGAGGGCGATGAGGAAACAATGGGTTATACAGAGTATCCACCAGAAAGAGCATTACTGAAGGTAACTAACTTGCTCTTCCGATGGATACTTCGAACTGCAGATCGCACACCTTCCTCGGTAGTGGGCCTGTTGAATGACTCGCACCAAAGATTGCTGCAGGACCAAATGGATAAAATGTCCTTCCTGTTATGCCTGGCTATTGAGACAGTTCTGCTTTGTGAACATGTGCACCAGTTTCCAAGTAGCAGCCTGACAAAAATCCAGGTCAGGCACTCTGCATACCAGTGCAGTAGTAGTAACCCTAGCTCTGGTGGAGTGAGCCTTCAATCCCTCATGGAGCTGCTTCTTGGTCAACGCGCAGCAGATCTTGATGAAGAGGGCTATCCACCTCAGTAGCATCTCCTTGTACACTGCCTTCCCTTTCTTGTACACTGCCTTCCCTTTCTTTTCCCACAAGAATCTTACAAAGAGGTGATCGTCCACCCGATGATCTTCAGTGCAGTCGATGTAAAAGCTCAGCGCTTCTTTGGGATCCAAATAATGGAGTATCTCCTCCTCTTTTGAGGCGTGAGGTGGAGCAAAGAAGGCGGGAGTGGGATGGGCTGGCTGATGTGAAACGTATGTAGAAAGGCAGTTCTAATATGTAGCATCAACTTGTCTTGAAAGAAGGTGGTGTAGGGCAGCTGAACTGAAAGAGCTTGAAGCTAGCTCACGCGATGAGTTGAAGTGATCACAATGAGGAAAACTGTTTTCTGACTCAGGAGACAGTTGTGTAACAGTTGAAAGGGGGTACACATAACAAACGTAAGGACCAGATTAATGATGAAATGATTCCTCACCTTTAGACTATTCCCAAGTGCCAGATTGGATCCAGTAGATTTTTCAACATAGCCCCTGAATGCCAGTAGGTTGTGTCATGCAGCTCTTCGTCAATTCTGCTCCACCCTGGAAGTGGCGGCTGGAGACACATACAAGTGCTACCCAAGTGCGCTGATGTCAGCTTCTTTCTGGGCACCATTGGCGCCCTCTGAGATGGAACCCAGAGACAAGCTGTTCATACCAGTTTGCAGATCGCTAAATTAGGACCTTTTTAGATAAAAAAAAAAGAGTCCATTCCACAGAACGGGGAGGGCGATGAGGAAACAATGGGTTATACAGAGTATCCACCAGAAAGAGCATTACTGAAGGTAACTAACTTGCTCTTCCGATGGATACTTCGAACTGCAGATCGCACACCTTCCTCGGTAGAGGGCCTGTTGAATGACTCACACCAAAGATTGCTGCAGGACCAAATGGATAAAATGTCCTTCCTGTTATGCCTGGCTATTGAGACAGTTCTGCTTGGTGAACATGTGCACCAGTTTCCAAGTAGCAGCCTGACAAAAATCCAGGTCAGGCACTCTGCATACCAGTGCAGTAGTAGTAACCCTGGCTCTGGTGGAGTAAGCCCTCAATCCCTCATGGAGCTGCTTCTTGGTCAACGCGCAGCAGATCTTGATGAAGAGGCTATCCACCTCAGTAGCATCTCCTTGTACACTGCCTTCCCTTTCTTTGCCCAAAAGAATCTTACAAAGAGGTGATTGTCCACCCGATGGTCTTCAGTGAAGTCGATGTAAAAGCTCAGCGCTTCTTTGGGATCCAAATAATGGAGTATCTCCTCCTCTTTTGAGGCGTGAGGTGGAGCAAAGAACGCGGGAGTGGGATGGGCTGGCTGATGTGAAACTTATGTAGAAAGGCAGTTCTAATATGTAGCATCAACTTGTCTTGAAAGAAGGTGGTGTAGGGCAGCTGAACTGAAAGAGCTTGAAGCTAGCTCACGCAATGAGTTGAAGTGATCACAATGAGGAAAACTGTTTTCTGACTCAGGAGACAGTTGTGTAACAGTTGAAAGAGGGTACACATAACAAACGTAAGGACCAGATTAAGTTCCCACTGAGGAATCATGAAAGGCTTTAGGGAAAACATGCAGACCCAACCTTTGATGAAACGCAAGCCAACAGGTGATTTAAACAAGGACAGCTGGTTCAGTAACCCAAAAATTATGAACGGGCCAACAGGTAACCTTTAACAGTGCCCACTGCAAGTCTAAAGACAAAACAAACACATCCAACAGTTTGTCCTGCAATGGGTCCATGTTATGGGCACCACACCAAGCCTCAAAATTGTCCTCGGATCTCCAATTCTCCCAGTTAACCTCCTTGGCCCAGCAGTGATTAATCCACCACCACCATCAGCTCTGGGTGGAGGGGGGGGGGGGTCCAATTGCATTTGAGAAGCCACCACAACAGATCATCTGTAGTCTCCTCTGATACCCGGATGGAATCTGATAGATTCCCCTGGAACTGGGCCCAGTGAATGTCCAGACTCCACTGCAAAGCCTGCATGTGCTATCTGGCATGGCCAACGAGCAAAATGCAGAAGGCCAGAAGGTCAAGAAGCCTCAGAGCCACTCTCACTAAGACCCAGGACTGAGGCTGAAACGCCAGGATCATAGTCCATTCCCGGAAAGTGTCTGTTGTGGGGGTGGTGAACCTTTGCATGGACTGGTCAATTCTCTGCAGTAGCCTCAAAAGTGCCAAAACTGGTGAGGATAGTGTCTTGCTGGGGTAGACAGGTCTAAAGAACATACTGTGGCCCGACGTTCTTTAAAGTGTTTCAACAGGGGGCATGGCCAAGATGGCGGCCGTGTAGGACGTGTTTTGCTGATCCTCCGGCTCCGCCAAGACAATCGCCTTGTATTCGCCCGCTCTGACACCGCATCCTTGGCAGGAGAGAAGAGCATCGGCCCCCGGTACACGTCCAAAGCCTGGGGAGGTGCCTGACGACAAGAACCGACGTTCCGGAGTGGCAGTGGCCGGCGGCAGACGAGGGGACGCAGGCGGCAGGCCCGGGACGCGAGGTGAGAGATCCCCGGCGCCTTAGCAGAGAGCTCTCGGGGCGTCCGCCATGAGTGCTGCCTGTCCCATCTGCAGCTTTTGGAGGTCCGGAGAGCTCGGAAGAACCTAGTGCTGAGGATCCAGGGCGAGCGGCCGGGGGCGGGAGAGCCGCTGGGAGAAGGCCTGCCACGTGGGCGGTGCGGCCGCTGAAGAGTGTAGAGCGGAGTGCAGGCCCCAGCCGCCCGAGCGATCGACCGCGCGGCCAGGGACGGTGGAACCTGGGGCGTCTATCCGGACCTCGCCCGAACTTGGAGCACTAGCCTGGGAGCGCTGCCGGCGAAAGGGGCCACAGGAGTGAAAGAAGCGCGGTTGCATGGCCCGGAGCCGCATGGTGGTGAGGCCCTGGTGAGCTGACGGGGTGGCGGCCTGCAGATCAGGGACGCGCGGTATACGCTGACCGGATCACCAGCTGGGACCCAAGCGGGGGCTGACGCCTGGTCTCGGCCGGCCTCTTGGTGTACGGAGGCCAGAGCGGAGTTCTTTAACAGAGCGCAGGGGCGCTGCGGCACAAGTGTCCCTGCGGAGGAGAGCGGGCAGCTGGGGGTGTCACAACCACAGTCCGAGGCATCTGCCGACTTTCAGCAGGAGGGCTAGAGATGCCAGAAGGAGGACCGGGGGCCCGACCATTGCAGATCCCGAGGCCCGGGAGCAGCAGGAGGACCTGGGAGACACCGATAGGTGCTCAGACGCTCGGGGCCTAGAGGCGACCAGCCAGACGTGCCACGGGATAGAAGAGCACAGTGGCCAGCCGGTAAGGGGGAAGCGTGTGCGTAGGCCCCTGGGGCAGTGCCGGGCACCGCTAACAGTAGAGCCCTGGAAGCGAGGAGGTGTGCATGGCGCTTAAGCCAAAGTTCGTGGTACAAGGGAAGAGGCCCGCTCAATGATCTACCCGTGATACTGAACTTTAACGCGCATCTTTGACGCATCCATAGAGCGCTGGCCTGGATTGAACTCCTAAGCGTGCTATGGAAGGGGCGCCTCAGGCACAGAAGAAGATACGAGCTGCTGTTGAGACGCCTGACCCCCTGCAGGGGGCAGAAACCAACACATTGCATAGCCCGGATCTGGTGGTGTGGAGGGGAGGCTGGTTAAACGGCCTGGGGGGGCACGGACCTTATTTCCCTGGCACATGGAGTACATAGACTGGGGCAAGTAATCGCAGCCGGTGGGAGGGCCCGGGCCCTGGGCAACGGCTATCACTGCAATACCAGCACTTAGCTACTGACGGTGCGGAAGAACGAAGTCGCCCCATCAGACGAGTCGAGCGACGTGTATGGCCAGCGCACGTCTGAAGAAGGAGCGCTCCGTCAAGGAGATGCTCCTAAAGCAGTCCACCCAAGGGACAACTGACAGTACAGGCCAAGAGACGGAGGGGTCGTTGGGGAGTCCTGAAGGGGCGGATGCACCGGCCACGAAGGCCTTCATGACGGAACTGTTTACGTCACTAAGAGCCGATCTACAGGAACTCAAAGAACAAATAGCAGCCGACTTCAAAGAAGTGAAACGCGACGTGGAGGACATTGGGGAGCGAGTGGCGACTCTTGAGGAGCACGAAACCGGATGAGACGAGGAGATTGAGATGATGCAGCAAGAGCTCCTCCGCCTTAAGGAGCAAAATATCGAACTGCAAGGTCAAGTGGAGGATCTGGAAAACCACTCCCGCCGCAATAACGTACGCATCCGAGGAGTGCCATCCGGCGCGGAAGGGGAGGACATCAGGGAGTTTGTGACGGCCCTATGTCAACAGGTGTTGGGAGACGAGCACACGGGTGAAATCCAGATTGATAGAGCTCATAGAGTTGGCCTGCCTAGGGGCGGGAAGGCACCACCACCGGACATTCTCATTTGTATTCATAATTTTCAATTGAAAGAACTGATTATAAAGAAAGCCAGAGCGGCACATCCCCTGCACTTCCGAGGAGTCTCCCCAACACTCTACCAAGACCTGTCGGCTGTCACCGTAAGTAAATGCAGGGACTTCAGACCGGTTACAACACACTTGAAAGAACTGGGGATCGCCTACTCTTGGGGCCATCCTTTTCGTATTATCTTTAGGTATGAGGGCAAACTGCAGCAGATTTGCTCTCTCCAAGAGGCTAGAGAAGTATTGGGAATGGCAAGGTCCCAGTCCCCAGAGGCACAACGCGGAACCACCACAGGCTCGAGCCGAGCACGTCAACATTGGCAATCAGTTGGGAAACCCTCCTCCCCACATAAGCCTGACGCAGCAACTATTTTCAGAGAGCAAGAAGCGGTCATCTCGTCCCTCTCCAATGGCCCTGATCAGTCCACCACCTGCTGAATGTAGTCCTGGACAGCATCATAGAGCGCACACCAGAGGCGGAGCCAGAGACCGAGCTCGCTTTTCCTTGCGGTCCGCCTAGGTCACTAACTCCCTACTTGTTTATTGCTGACGAACTTTGGTCATTATGGACTATTGTTTTATGCCATCCGGTTTGATGGTTGAGTATTTGATGTTTATTGTTCCGGGGTTTATTTTTCTTTGGGTATACTGCACCGGGGCTAAGACTTCCAACCTTACGACGAGGCGCTTGCACACACCCGGATCCGTACCGCTTAGGCCTCGCCAAGCTGATCATGACTTACAGCCCTTTCCCCCAGTAGGCTCCGATGGTGGGTAAAGATCTTAAGGTCATTTCCCTCAATGTTCGGGGGCTTAACCACCCCGTAAAGCGCTCAGCTATTCTCTTGTTGCTAGAAAATGCGGAGGGGGACATTTTCATGCTACAAGAAATCCACGTACTTTCCAAAGATACACCTCGCATGCGCACATGCAGATTTCCGCGCCAATATTGGTCTGCCAGTATCTCCAAAACCTGGGGGTAGCTATACTGCTTAGTGCGAAATTTGAAGGCACAGTCCTCTCAATGTCTAAGACGTGCGGGGGAGGGTTCTTGCTCTGAGGGTAATAATGGGGCACCACTCTTCTCATTCTCCTCAACATGTACTCACCTAAAGTGAACCAGGAACCCTTTCTCCTTAAGACTCTCACTGAAGGGCTGGTATCCGCTGATGCAGCAATTCTGATAGGAGGTGACTTTAACTTAGTGATGGACAATGACTGGGATCGATCCTGCCAGCGGCAAGTCCAGACAGGGGCGATCTCCCCAGAGGGGAAGGGGTGGCTTGCGGAGTGTGGGTTGCATGACATTTGGCGCCTTCATCATCCAGACACACGAGATTACACATACTACTCAGCTGCGCATAAGTCCTACGCGCGCCTAGATCACTTCCTAGCGTTGACAGCGCTTTTGCCTACCATACGGGAGACCTCGATAGAGCCTCGCTCATTATCGGATCATGCCTTAATCACAGTTACACTACGCCCAAGTGGAGTCACTCCCACTCTGCCGCGATGGCGCTTGCGAGAGGGGCTATTACACTCACCGGCGACAGTGAAGGAGATTCGGGGGAAAATTGTGGAATATATCAAACACAATGATAGAGACGACACGTTGCTCGCTGCAATTTGGGAAGCCCTGAAATTGGTGATACGGGGGGAGCTCATGGCCATATCCTCTGCTGAAAATAGAAAACGCAGAGAAACTAGACAGAGCATTACACAAGAGGTGAGGTAGTTGGAGGTGATCCATAAATGCACAGGAGCGCCGAGGGTACGGCGGGAGTTGGAAAGAAAGAGACTCATACTAAAGCGTCTTGACTTGGATAGGGCGGAGTATGCGCTGCTGCGTTTACGGCACAAGTTTTACTTAAGCAGTGACAAATGTGGGAGTATGCTGGCTCATCAGCTGAGGGCTCGGACTCTAGCGGAGGCGATACCCATGATAAGGAGGCCATCGGGGGAGGAGGTATATGCTGACAGTCAGATAGCAGCCACGTTTAAGCAATTTTATCAATCGTTATACACCACAGAGGATGCAGGGCAGCTAGCTACCGGTGACTACCTCGCAACGTGCAATATCACACCCCTTCCCAAGGCTCAGGCGAGTCATCTGGACGAGCCCATCCGACCGGAAAAAGTCATAGCGGCCATAGCTCGGTTGAAGGTAAACAAGGCCCCGGGTCCTGACGGGTACCCCGCTTTGTTTTATAAAACCTTCTGTGTAGAATTAGCTCCTCTGCTTACGAGACTCTTCAACTCCTTCTTAGACAGTGGCACGCTCACTGATTCTTTGATGGAGGCAGCGATCACAGTGATCCCTAAACCGCATAAGGATCCTAGTAAATGCGGGTTGTACCGCCCCATCTCCCTCCTTAACCTGGACGCGAAGCTTTTAACGGGGGTGCTAGCTGCACTGTTGGGCCCGATGATGGCGGGGCTGGTAGACCCAGACCAGGCAGGGTTCATTCCCACTAGGCAAGGCGGAGATAACACGAAGCGTCTCCTACATCTTATGGACAGCGTGCGCCGGTCTGGGAGGGAAGCCCTATTCCTGTCAGTGGATGCAGAAAAAGTGTTTGACAGGGTGCGGTGGGACTACTTGTTCGACACTCTGAGTCACTTCGGCTTTGGGGAACGATTCATGACATGGATCCGCTGTATATACCAGACCCCGCGGGCGTTCGTTAGAGTCAACGGGACGTCCTCTATGTCCTTTCAGATAGAGCGGGGCACGAGGCAGGGGTGCCCGCTCTCGCCCCTCCTCTTTGCTCTATATATGGAGCCCCTGGCCCAATGGATTAGAGACTACCCTCTGATAAAAGGGTTGCGCTTTGGAGGGGACGTCCATAAAATAAGCCTCTACGCGGACGATGTGATTCTGTCGCTAGCGGAGCCACTCACCTCTCTGCCAGCTCTCTTGGAGGAGATGGACACTTTCGGGTCCTTGTCAGCGTTTAAAGTCAATATGAACAAATCTCAAGTGCTCAATCTCACTACCCCACCACAGCATGAGGAGTCCCTACGGGAGAGATTCCCCCTGCAATGGGCTTCGCAGCCAATAACCTATTTAGGTATCTTACTAGCCCCGACGATCTCGAAGACGCTGGAGCTGAACTATTCCGCGCTGTTAGAGCAGACAACGAAAGCCCTAGCTGGGTGGGAGCGGTTAAAATTAGCCTGGTTCTGTCGCATCGCAGCAGTTAAAATAACGGTGCTGCCGCGAATCCTATATATTTTCCAGTTGCTGCCGTTGTTTCCCCCGTCGAAGGTACTACGGTCCCTCCAATTGGCTATTAATAAATTTGTTTGTGGAGGGAAGAAGACACGCCTGCCCTTTGCTCAACTGTCAAAACCCAAGCAGGAAGGGGGTGCAGCCCTCCCTGTAATACAGAGATACTTATAGGCCTCTCATCTACGATATACCGTGGAGTGGAATCGAACACTTTCTGAAAAGCACTGGACCTTCATGGACCAGGCGGTGGCCGGGATTAACATCTGGAGAGAGGCCTGGCTGCCACGCAAACTGCGGGCATGGGGTCTCTACTCCTCACCAGTTACAGCAGCCACGATGAATGTATGGGACGCAGTGGCGCTTAAAAGGGGTCTGACGACTTTTCCATCCCCAATGTCCCCCATAGTCGACAATCCGGACTTCCCTCCGGGATGTAAATCTGAGGTTTTTCAGAGATGGAGAGAAGCGGGGTGTAAACGGATTGGTTCGCTATTTGACACCCAGGGTATCATTCCGTATAAGCAGCTGCGACAAGACTATGATTTGCCTAAAGCTGATGAATTCCACTACCTCCAACTCCGACACTGGGTCACCTCCCCATCATACATAGCGCAGGCTTCCAGACGGCTTACGGCGTTTGAGAAGTGGCTGGTAGGCAAAACGGATGATAAGCACCTTATATCAGACCTATACACTATGTTGGCCACGGAGCAGAGGGAGGGAAGGACTAAAGGACAGCTCCGTTGGGAGGAGGAACTGGGTAGGACTTTGACGACTAAGGAATGGGAGCACATACATTATAGGGCTCACCACACAGCTCACAGTACGGCTGGCACCGAATCGGCTTTCAAAGTCACATCCTACTGGTATCTAACACCGGCACGTATTCATAGCTGGGGCAAGAATTACACGGAGGAGTGTTGGCGGGGTTGTGGTCTCACTGGTTCTCTAGCACATTTGCTGTGGCATTGCCCTCATCTGGAGCGCTTCTGGGAGGGAGTGTTAAATGGCATTGACAAAGCCTTTGACACGGAGATCCCGCGATTTCCGGCGTATACTTTACTGGGTCTCCCAAACGCACTAACATTTCCTCTACGTTCGCTGAGAGACAGGCAAATGGCGCTGGCGTTACTGGCGGCCCGCCAGACGCTTTTAGCACAGTGGGGCACCGCAAATGTACCAGACCACACTGCGTGGCTACATAGGCTCTGGTTAACCCTTGCCATGGAACACCTCTCCATGATCCAAGAGCACAAGGGGGAGAAATATGCAGAGTTGTGGGCCCCCTTTATACGAATACTGTCTAAAGAATTTCGGGAGGTAACTTGCCCTAAATTTCTCCAAATACTGCATTTACTCCCTGAGGAGAAAGAGGCTGAGCCACCCCATAAAGGAAGGGTTGTATCCTGGGAGGCAGCCCACTGAGTTGAAGGATAGCTCCCGCGCTAAGCAGAATACTGACCGGTGCAGATACCCCTTTTTCTTTCTTGTTCTGGGGAGGAGAAGGGGGGTTCTTCTTTTTCTTTCCTTTTTATGGCGTATATATATAATTGTGTTTTGTTCTCAAGTGGTTACATACAATCTATTACGCTGCCGGCCTCCGAGTTGTAGGCAAAGAAGCTGTGTCTCTGTAGTATATCTGTGAATTTTGCTGCCGGCCTTTATGGTTGTAGGCGTACAGCTGTGTAATGCTATTACTGCAGGATTGCCATCTAAAACGAATAAAAGATTGGTTCCATAAAGTGTTCCAACAATGAATCAGCCTTCTCACCAAACAGGTGAGACCCATCAAATGGCATGCCCATTGAAGAAGCTTGCAGGTCTCCAGAGAAGCCTGTGGATCACATACGAGTATGCCGCTGAAGCTCCACGCTAGTGCCAACCGCTCTACCCAAGCAGTCAGTAGTGTATAGTCCAGAGCACCTAATGTGCTTTGCCGTATCCTGCCCATCTTGGATGGTTAGAGCCAAATTAACTTGAAATTCCCCTGGGACTGCCAGCAAAATCTTGCTCACCATGTCTCACAAAACTATTCACTTCCCCAGCAAGGCATTGCCCATGACCGACCGAGGGCTAGGATGACCGAGGAAAAAATCTGCTACCCAAAGGTCTCAAGTCATTTCAAGTTCACGAGGAATCGCTGGGAAAGACTTGGGGTTCACCATATTGATGAAAGCATGAACCACCAAACTCTCTGCCACAGGGTGCTGTGTCAGAAAATAAGGTTTGCCCAGTGCTGCCTCGTGGCTTCTGGCAACCTGCCTGTTTACTGGAGGACAGGAACAGAGTTTAGACCAGGTGCCCATAAGAGTGTCAGTCAGGGCCTCATTAAATGGGAGTAAAGGCTCAGATAAAGTTTGTCCAGGTTGTAAAACCTTTGTGGAACATTGGTTTTGACTTTCATAGTGGGCAACTGTGGGGGGCGTGGCTACGGCGCGTTGCGAAATGGCTGCCTGTTGAGGGAGCTCCGCAGGCCAGGCTGCAATATCCGGCAAATACCACATGCTCAACTCGGCCTGAGACCGAGAACAACGTATGCCCTGATCACTGGACCTTTCCTGCACCAGCGGCTGCAATCTGCGAGCCTGGTCGCGTCCTGGAACCCCCGAACTACCAAGCGGCGCGGATCGGCGGACCTGCCGAGAACATGGCCGCCGCCATCTAAACCCCAGACGTGGCTGTGGAGGGTGTCTGGCGAGTGGCGAGGTCGGCTGCGAGCGGGGTGCCCTGTATGGCAGCGGAGACACCCTGAGGTGACCCGGGGACGGCTGCTGACCTACACGTGAAGCACAACAGAAGCGGAGATTGCCATCGTCGGAGAGAGGGGGACCGGTGCTGGCCGCGAGGCGGAGGGAAGAGACTGTGGTGACCCGATCGAGCCGTGGAACTCCCGCCTAAGAAGTCCAACTCACATAAGGTAGGAGCGGCTGGGCTCTGCTCGGCCGGCGCTGTGCTGGGCATTGCGGGGCGGCCGGGACCTGCACTGCGGCTATTGCGTTGGGGGTCCTGCGGTCAGCGCCGTATATGCTAGGGCCTGTGCGGGTCTTTGGGGCCTAGTCTGCCTCCTGCAGTTGAGGTGCTCCCCCCCTGATCGCTGTTGTGGACCTGGGGCGGTACGCGGAGGGCTGCGGGCGCCGTCAGACACCCCCCTCGCTGGGCTTGCGGGGGGTTTGTCTCTAGTACGGTGCGCGGGCCGTCCGCTCCTGCTCTACCTCCGCGTGGTGGCCGGGCGGTGGGCCCTCCTGTGTTGCGCTCATGGTTGGACGGCGGCGGTGATCGCAGGCGGCCCTACGATGTCACTCCACTGCTACCTGACCGTCTCTCTATAGGTGGGGTCGTCGTCCAGCTGCGGCTGCCACCGGCCTTGGCATCTGTGTCGGCCTCCCCTGATTGATCCGCTGGGAATAGGCCGGATCCGGCCGCAAATACGGCTCACTGGGGACAGTAGACTGCTTTTACCAAACGTGGGAGCGCCACTGTACCGGCCCTCGTCGGCTGTGGACTGCCATACTGCCCGCTGCCTGCAGTGCGACCCGCTGTGATACCGGCGATTTGCGAATATGGGCAAAACGGACCCCAAGCAGCCCAAACTCCCCTTTGAGAGTGCGAGGCGCACCCGCACGGCGGAAACCCCGCTAGACACAGGCACACCGGACAATGCTGATGACCCAGAGGAAGACCTGAGAACAATACTGCTCGAGGTGCGCACCGGTCTGAAAACAATAGACAGCAAGATCGATGCTCTTGCGACCAGCCTGGATGCCGTTAAAAAAAAGGTAGATGTGCATGAGACCAGACTGGATGTCCTGGAAAACAGGCTGTCAGACACACATGATGCCACTGCAGAGACGAGAACGCAGGTCCTGAACATGGAGCGAGTACTGGAGGTCAACAAGCTGAAAAATGAAGATTTAGAAGCGCGTTCGCGCCGAAACAATGTCCGTATTCTTGGCCTTCCGGAATCGACAGCCATCTCAAAGATGGAGACTTACATCGATAACCTACTCCGTGAGCTGTTTGGTCCAGTGTTGTCTCCGGTTATGATTGTGGAGAGGGCGCATAGATCCCTTGGCCCTCGGCCGGCTCCCGGAACTCCGCCGCGACCAATAATAGCACGCCTGCTGAATTATGCGGATAGAGATGCTATACTCCGTGAAGCAAGAGCTAAAAGTCCGGTCGTACATCAAGGCAACACCCTGTCCTTCTATCCGGACTACACACCGACTGTGCAAGCAGCTCGCAGGGAGTTTCAGCCGGTGAAACGAATCCTGCAGTCCGCCTCTGTTCCTTATGCCATGCTTTACCCGGCCAAACTGAAAATCACCCATGAAGATAAGGCACACTTTTTACAGAGTCTAAATCGGCCTTGAAATTTGCGAAACACATCTGCCCTCGCAAACCTCACAAATCTGTTTCTCAGAATGCAGCCTCGTCGCCGTCTCACAGCGATGCGGACTGATGGTCAAGCTACACTAATGCCCAATGGGGGAACCAAAGTGCAGGCCCACCTGGACTGGCGTCTTACCAATTTACTCCCCATGGCTGTTCTTTCGGATTGTAAAATGTGATACTGAACTAGATTCGCGACCTGCTTCTGTAGGGTCTCCCTCATAATGGATGTGTCCCTAACCTGCATGGCAGGGCTGATTAGTTGTTTAGTATTCCTTTTGGGGTCTCAGTGAGAGTCAATTACACTACATACGCAGTCTGGCCACCCTGCCTATCGGTGGGTGTTCGCCGCTGTTCCTCCCCCCCAGAGGGTGATCCCCTACTTGGTTGTAACTCTTGATATATTTGGGGTAATTTTTTGGGATGGGGAGGGGTTCTTTTCTCGACCTAATTGGGAGGTTGGAGTGGGAGGAGGGTGGGTGGGGGACACCGTGCGTTTGCATGTAGCCAATGTAACTATACAGCCGTGTTGAAGGATGTTTCTCTTGAATGGATCAATACCAAGGTTATCTATTGTACTGCTCACTTAATACATCATGACTCTCAGATGATTACTGTGCCTTTATGTTATGATGCCACAGGGCTCCATGGGTGAGAAATATACACTGATAACATGGAACATTAGAGGGCTCAACTCCCCGAAGAAATCCCGACAAGTGCTTGCATACTTAAATCGTCATAGCGCCCAAGTCGTACTCCTACAGGAGACGCACTTGACCAAGGCATCGGAGGTGAACTTTGCGCGTAGTTGGGCGGGCTTCAGGCTGGCCTCCTCCTATTCATCCTATGCCAGGGGAGTCATCATACTGATTAAAAAAGGGGTCCCGTTTGTGCCTCATCGTACCCACACAGATGAGGAAGGTAGATGCGCGATGGTTCAGGGCAAGCTGGGAGATACACTACTCACTCTCATAGCTATGTATGGCCCCATAGCAGATGAGCCGGAGGTGTTCTATCGCATGTATAGCGAGCTCCAGACAGTGGCCCGAGACAGCTATAGTGTGGGGTGGGGACCTCAACACATATTTAGATCCTACACTTGATAAGTCCAACCCCCAGAGCAACCGCACCCTAGAGTAGCTCGGAGCGTTAACCAGGCCATGCTGGAATTTGGACTGGTGGATGTGTGGCGGCTGCGCAATGCCTCCACCAGGGAGGGCACACATGCTACGCCTGCACACAACAGTTGGTCTAGGCTGGACTATTGGCTGCTTGACGAGAGTACAGCGGAATGGGTGACAGAGGTCACTCACCACCCACGAACGCTTTCTGATCACAATCCTGTACAGCTTTCCCTCTGTGTCCCTACTCCTACCCGCCGCCCGTTCACATGGCGCTTCCGATCGGAGGCACTCCTTGAACCACTATATAACGATACTGTTCGTAAGGCCATAGAGAATTACTTTCTTGAAAATAAAGGCACCGTGGAGACCGCCTCCTCGCTATGGGAAGCGTTCAAAGTAACGATTCGAGGAGTCTGTATGAGCACAACCGCCGGTATATTGAAGGATTTACGTACACAACTCCACAAGATAGAGACCTCCCTAAAAAACTTGAGAGAGCTTACACAGTTAGCCCCTCCCTGGACAAGCTATCGCGCATCCAAACTCTGATTCAAGATTATGACGCGGCCGCGGACACAGAACTAAGATACATCAACCGCAGACACATGGCCAGGCGCTATGGCGAGGGTGGGAGACCGGGCCGCACATTGGCTAGGAAAATCAAAACGGTCGAGGACCACTACCATGTTGACAAGATAGTTGATTCTCAAGGCAAGGAACACTACACCCCATTGAATATTTTAGAGCAGTTTAGGGAATACTATGCTAGCATGTACGAATCACGCGGGACGGGACCAGACTCCGCAACTGCGGACTATCTTGATAACATTGCGTGCGCTTGGCTGGCTGACGGTCACAGAGAGTATCTGAACCAACCGCTGGATGTGGCGGACATCAAGGCCGCGATATGCGCCCAGCCGAATGCCAAGGCTCCAGGCCCGGATGGCCTGACCGTGGAATTCTATAAGGCCTACGCGGACCTCCTGGCCCCTTTCTTACTAGAGATGTACGATGAGGCGCATGATACTGGTGTGCTGCCTCCATCTCTCCGGCAGGCTCTCATCATAACCCTTCTTAAAAAGATAAGTCCCCGGATGCCTGTGAATCTTATCGGCCTTTATCTTTGATCAACACGGACGCAAAAATCTTGGCCAAGGTCCTGGCCACCCGGCTCCAGCCATTAATGCCACGTCTGGTCTTGCCGGACCAGTCGGGGTTTATACCAGAGCGCTCCACTTCCCACAACGTACGAACCATTTTTGCTATGCTGCATGTCCTAGATCCCAACCTGCGTGCTGCTGCTGTCATGCTCGACGCTGCTAAAGCGTTCGACTCCATTGAATGGGACTATATGTTCCGTATTTTACAGCGCATGGGTTTCCCGCCATTGTTTTTGGGCTGGATTAGGATTCTATATGCGGCTCCGTCGGCCAGAGTCCGAGTTGGGGGACTGACATCAGAGGCCTTTGCTATTGAGAGAGGCACGCGTCAGGGGGTGCCCCCTGTCGCCACTACTCTTTGCCATTGCTATCGAGCCATTGGCGTGTGCAATACGACAGAGGCACAGAGAGACCGCCCTAAATTTTAACCATCGACCGGTCGGCATCTCACTCTACGCCGATGATATGGTTCTATTTCTGAGGGAGCCAGAGCGCTATCTAGCACAGGTGTTGCGGGAATACACCAGATTCGGACTAATCTCGGGCCTTACCATCAACTGGGACAAATCGCTTATCATCCCCCTGACGGCAGTTACCTCCGCACCCCCACTGGAATACCCTATATTGTGGACTGTAGACCCGGTCAAGTACCTGGGAATCTGGGTCCACCGGGACCCTGAGACGGTGGT
Organism: Calotriton arnoldi; assembly: GCA_963921515.1. Lineage (NCBI taxonomy): Eukaryota > Metazoa > Chordata > Amphibia > Caudata > Salamandridae > Calotriton > Calotriton arnoldi. The sequence goes on along the minus strand of CAWUFW010001150.1, from coordinate 2,914,187 downwards.
AAGGGAGAACTATGGGCGGGCCTGCGCCAAGCTGGATCGACATATTGATACCTGGACGACACTGCCGTTGTCCCTCGCGGATCGTGTTGCTATTCTCAAAATGGTGGTGCTACCCCGCTTCCTGTACCTTTTCTCTAACATTCCAATTAAGTTGACGCAGGGGTTCTTCAGCACATTGCGGACCTCTATTCTCCGGTTGATATGGGGAGGCAAACAGGCTCGTGTGGCCTGGGACACTCTCACTCTAGACTACATTAAAGGGGGTTTTAGTGTGCCGGACCTCTATATGTACTACTTAAGCGTGCAGGCGCAATATGCATATTACTGGGTAAACACACATGACTTCATACCTCATGTGGCGGTTGAGGATGGGGACGCATCGCCGGTGCCTCTCCGCAGTCTCCTCACTCACACACGACGCGAAAATCCAAAAACGGAAATAAATACGATCGACACCACAATAGCAGCCTGGCGTTCTATTGGGCAACTTGCGAACAGGCTTCCACTCTATGCCCCAGCGATGACAATAGAATATCATGCGGCGCTTACCGTGACACAGGAGATCGGCCCCATGCGTTTGCTCCGGGAGGCAGGACTCACCACCATGCGGGACCTGTTCCCGGGCGGCACCTTCCTGTCAACGGAAGATATACAGTACGTTACTAATCCCACGCCACTCTTTCATTTTGCTATACACCGCCTGAGACATGCTATCAGATCGCATTACCCCACGTATCCAGTTGAACCGCAGCCACTTGAGTCTCTACAAATGTTATTGACCACCCCCACACGCAAGAAATTAATTACTAGGCTGTACAGAGCAATCAGGAATGAGAAAGCTGGTAGACCAGACAAAAGTTTAGCAAGGTGGAATGCGATACTGCCCATACCTTTGACGCTGAAAGACTGGGAGCATGTGTGTGACCTTACCCGCAGACTCTCTCCCAACGGGAACCTATGCATTATCCATTTTAAATACTTACATCAGACGTACCTCACGCCCCTTCGTCTATGCAAAGCTGGTTTGCGGGACAATAGCAGATGTAAACGTTGTGGGCGGGTGGAGGCTGATTTTATGCATCTCGCTTGGGAATGTGGGGGGGTGGGTTGTTACTGGGAACAGGTGGTGCAGCATATAAAAGAAATGTCAGGATTGGATGTTCAGTGTACACCTTCAGTTTGCCTTTTGAGCTACGTCCCTCATGTAAAGGGAGTATTGGGGAAGTTTGTGCGTATTGCTCTACTTATGGCTAAGCGAGTGGTGGCTGTCACGTGGGACTGCAGACGGACGCCCAGGGTTGCGACCTGGATCAGAGATATGGTTTATTGTAAAGAAACATTGGAACTTTATGCGGAGGAGCTACCGATTTCCTCTAAACCTAGAGACATTTGGGAGCCACTACGTATGTACCTGCAAAGACAAACCAGCGCAGTCACGTAAAGAGTGGCGTGTTGACCCCTCCACATGCGGGAGTCTCATCTGCCCTATGGAATGCTGGATTTTGGAATCTGAACTGTCCTCTCCCTTGTGGCACTATGGTATTGATTGCTCTCAATGTTGCATTTGGCTGTTCTAACACAAACGATGCTTTGTAACGCAGAAATGGTGTTTATTATTTTGAAACACAAAATAAAAAGATTTAAAAAAAAAAAAAATAGTTGGCAACTGTCTCAAACTGATGCTGCATGTTATGTTATGTTATGTTATGAAGATTTCTAAAGCGCGCGATTACCCGGAGGTGTCCTGGCGCTAGTTACTACTCCAATTGCTGAGACCGGAGGGACAGGAGTTATTCATCAAAAAGCCAGGTCTTCAGCCCTTTCCTAAAAGCCAGAAGATTATCGGCGTTTCTCAGATGAAAAGGCAGACCATTCCAGGCCTTAGCTGCGCATAGCGAGAAACTTCTGCCACCCCACTGGGCTTTTTTTACGGGTGGGACTGCAACCAGTTTGGCTCCCAGTGATCTCAGTGTTCTTGCCGGTCTATACCATTGAAACTGGCGTTGTAAATGTTCTGGTCCCGAACCCTGCAATGCCTTAAAGACCATACAAAGAGATTTAAAGCGCACGCGGCTCCTCACCCGGAGCCAATGCAATTTTCTTATCTCATTAGAGATTGGGGAGAATTTAGATGAGCCTGTAAGAAGTCTGGCCGCAGCATTCTGGAGCAACTGAAGTTTGTTCAGAAACTTTTGCTGCATGTTAAGATATAAGCTATTACAGTAGTTCAGCCTTGACAGAACCAAGGCTGTGACCACTGTTTTCCAACTCCCCAAAGGGAGAAGCCGCACAATTTTCTTGATAGTTCTCAGGACATATACTGTTGTTGACACTACTGCATTAACCTGGGCACCCAGAGACAATTTCTCATCCAACATAACTCCCAAATTTTTCACCTTTTTAGAGGGAGATGGAAGAGTTCCCAGAGAAGCGGGCCACCAATTGGGGGTCCAGAAGTTAGTGTCATTCCCGAACAACATCACTTCGGTTTTACCTGAATTTAGCTTAAGGCAGTTATCTGCCATCCAGCTCCCTACTGTTTCCATACAGATCTGAAATGTATTATCTATCCCTAGCTCTTGGCCGGGTAGAAGAGACACCACAATCTGTGTGTCATCCGCATAAGACGTAATCCCAAATCCAAAGGCACTGATAACAGGAGCTAGCGATGAAACATAAACATTAAAAAGTGTTGGGCTCAGAGAGGACCCTGCGGCACTCCGCATGGCAGTGTGAAGAGTGTAGACTGAAATTTCCCCAGGGATACAATCTGTCCTCTGTCTGATAAAAAGGACCTGAGCAAATCCCAGGCTTTACCCTGTACCCCACATTCTCTGAGACGGTCCATCAAAATATCGTGATGGACCGTATCAAATGCGGCGGATAAGTCCAGTAGGATCAACGCAGCCCTACCTCCTCGATCCACTGCTACTCTAATCTCCTCTGTAGCCTTAATGAGGGCCGACTCAGTGCTGTGTCCCTCTCTGAAACCATGTTGGGAGGGATCCAATGCTTGGACCTCCCTCAGAAAGGCACTGAGTTGACAATTCATAACGTTCTCCACCATTTTTGCAGGGAGAGGCAGACGAGAGATCGGGCGGAAATTATTGGGATCATTGGGATCCAAGCTTGGCTTCTTCAAGAGAGGGAGTATTGAAGCCAGCTTCCACAGTTTGGGAAATTGTCCAGTTTCGAACATACCATTAAAGATGGCTACGAGATATAAGGCAATTGGACTGGGAGCCAATTTTGCGATCATTACTGGGCAGGGGTCAAAGGCGAGCCCGATTTGGCTCCCTTAAGAAGCTCCAGAATATCCTGTACAATCAGTGGACTGAATTTGTCCAAGGCACGGGGGACCCTCTTAAATTCGAAGGTCTCCTTAATCATACTTGATCCAGCCTCCCTCGATCCACTGAACACTGAAAATATACTAACCACTTTATTGAGGAAGAATTTAGCAATCTCCTCACATAACTCTTGACTAGATTGGACAGTAGCTGGACTCAGGGAGGCTAATTTGGAGACTGTTCTAAAGAGCTCTTTGGTAGAGTTCTTAGATAATTCAATTTGGGTAGAATAAATTTTTTGTTTTGTGACAAAGATGGCCTGTTTATATGTTTGCAGGCTGGATTTATACACTTTCTTCTCTCCTTCCAAATAGCTTTTCCTCCAAGAGCGTTCTAAGCGTTTACAATTGGATTTGAGATTTTTAACTCCTCTGTAAACCATGGAGCAGAGGGATGTAATCTTTTCGGCAGAACAGTCTTTAGTGGCGCTAATTTCTCACACGCCTGTGCAAGCCAGTTGGTATAGGAGGCGGTTGCCTCCTCTACCCCCTCCGTTAACTGATCTGCCGTGGAGGTTAGAAGCTCCTGAAGAACGGTCCCATCGACTCTGTTCCAAGCCCTAGTCTCAATCCGACCTTTGTGGAAACTGCTCCCGATACGCTGATCTGTCATACTTATACTAAATTGGACCGCAGCGTGGTCAGACCACACCAGAGGTAATACGCCTGTAAAAGACAAGCCTGGATGGTTTGAAAATATTCCATCCAGGGTATGTCCTGCCACATGGGTTGGTCCTCTCACAAGTTGTTTAAGATCAGCACTGTCCATCATATCCATCAACATTGCTGTGTCAGGGTCATTTGGGAGTTCTAAATAAAAATTAAAATCACCCAGGATGGTATATGTGCTACAGCAAAGACCTTCTTCCAGCAAATTCCCCAAGGGAACATCAAACGAATTTCTGGCCCCTGGTGGTCTATACAATAGTATGCCTTTAAAGGTATGATGATCAGTAAGGCTGAAGTTAAAAGACAGAGCTTCACAGGCTATTAGAGAAAGAGGCAAAAAAATGGCTTGGATGGAGTTATGGTAGATTATTACCAACCCACCCCTTCCTACCTGGCCTGTTTAATACATGGCATAGAAAACCTGGTGGAGTAGCATTCACTAAATCGGGTCCAGAAGCCTCGTCTGTCCATGCTTCAGTGATAAACGCCATCTTTATGCCATAATCCTCTATTAGCCTAGCGCACTCCAGGCTATGTTTAACCAAGGACCATGGCGTTCACCAAAATACATTTTAAAAATTCATTATTATATCCGGCTGCAACTGGTCTATTCTCTTCCCTAGACCCAATTGGCTGATAGCTGATAGCTGGCAACACCATCTTACAATTTGGACAAGCCTCTGGAAGGACTGCCAGCTGTAAATCAAAATGGATACATATACACTCCGCCGCCCTATCTACCCTATTCAAATCTAGCAGGGTAGTTCTAGAGTATACATGAACCGGGGACTCACCTGACACCAAACGGACAGGGGTTTGGGCGCTGTGCGCGGCCAGAGCATGGACGGGCGCAGACGAGCTTGCCTTAGGCGCGCCTTCGGCGCGTCCGCTGCGCGCTCGCGCCAGCGTCTACCTATGTAGGCAGCGCCAGAGAAAGTCTAGCCTGCTACCCTTCGTCCTCCCAAGATGGCTGCCCCCGCCCAGTCCAACCGAAATCAGCAGTGTCTCCCCCCACAGATTTAGGGAAGTTCAGGAGCACGAGGTAGGCATAAAACACAGTTTAAAAGTGCTAAAAACGAAGTTAAAACAGACAAACTCCACTGGTCAAATGTGCAAATAAGCGCTGTGCAAATGCTGCATATCACTGAGAAATATGGTTGTTTTTTGTACAACAATTCAACAAAGAGCAAGGTTACCTCTAGCCCCAGCTAATTCTATCTGTCTCCCGGCTCAAGCCTCAGGAGAGTAACTGTGCGCGCCGCGCCAGCGTCTACCTATGTAGGCAGCGCCAGAGAAAGTCTAGCCTGCTACCCTTCGTCCTCCCAAGATGGCTGCCCCCGCCCAGTCCAACCCGAAATCAGCAGTGTCTCCCCCACAGATTTAGGGAAGTTCAGGAGCACGAGGTAGGCATAAAACACAGTTTAAAAGTGCTAAAAACGAAGTTAAAACAGACAAACTCCACTGGTCAAATGTGCAAATAAGCGCTGTGCAAATGCTGCATATCACTGAGAAATATGGTTGTTTTTTGTACAACAATTCAACAAAGAGCAAGGTTACCTCTAGCCCCAGCTAATTCTATCTGTCTCCCGGCTCAAGCCTCAGGAGAGTAACTGTGCGCGCTCGCGCCAGCGTCTACCTATGTAGGCAGCGCCAGAGAAAGTCTAGCCTGCTACCCTTCGTCCTCCCAAGATGGCTGCCCCCGCCCAGTCCAACCGAAATCAGCAGTGTCTCCCCCCACAGATTTAGGGAAGTTCAGGAGCACGAGGTAGGCATAAAACACAGTTTAAAAGTGCTAAAAACGAAGTTAAAACAGACAAACTCCACTGGTCAAATGTGCAAAAAAGCGCTGTGCAAATGCTGCATATCACTGAGAAATATGGTTGTTTTTTATACAACAATTCAACAAAGAGCAAGGTTACCTCTAGCCCCAGCTAATTCTATCTGTCTCCCGGCTCAAGCCTCAGGAGAGTAACTGGCATGTTTCATCACCAAGGCAAACAAACACTCTCTTCTGTCCCTGGTCCAGGGAGAGAACACAACCCAGGCCAAGGGAAGTGTCTAACCCACTGGCATTTTGTAAGTCCAAATGAAAAAGTTACTTACCTTCTGTAACACCTTATCTGTTAGAGACTCTATCTAGCCGCAGATTCCTTACCTTACCTTACAGTATTACCCAGGTGTCAAACTGGATCCGGAAAATATTGAGAAGTACCTCGGTGCGTCGATCGTCTCTCTGCGATGTCGTGAAGTGACATGCATGGTGCCTATATAGGTGCCACCCCAGAGTGCTGACATCGGGTTCTTTTCCTGACATTTCCACTCCAAAAGCACAGAGCCACGCCAGAAGGCTGATGGACCAGTGTGCCGATACTAAGGACCTACAGGGGCTTTCTAGTTAGAAGGAACCCGTTTGCAGAACCGAGCAGGTGGGAGGTTCGGTGAGGAATCTGTGGCTAGACAGAGTCTCTACTAGAAAAGAGGTTACCGAAGGTAAGTAACTTGTTCATCTGATACAGACTTCTAGCCGCAGATTACTTACCTTAGAAAAGATACCAAAGAAATACCTCCCTGGAGGTGGGTCTACGAACTGGTTCAGAACAAAAAGTCCTGGAGAACCAAACAAGCAAAATGACCATCACAATGGACCTGACTGTCAAGGCAGTAGTGTTTTGTAAACGTTTGCAGAGAAGCCCATATAGAAGCCTGACAGATGACCAGGAATGGGGCTATGCAAGCTAACGCGCTGGCCACAGTCTTGGCTTTGGTGGAATGAGCCCGCAAGTCTTCAGGGGGTTGCTTCTTGGCCTGTGAGTTGCAGATTTTAATCTGCACTGCTTTTCCTTTTTTACTCCAGCAAACCCAAAGAAGAGTTGCTCATCCAACCCATGTTCTCTGGTGCAATCAATGTAGAATGACAGTGTTCTTTTTGGGTCCAGGCAATGGAGTCTCTGGTCCTCCTTAGAGGGATGAGGTGGAGCGGAGAAGGTGGGAAGCATGATGGTTTGGACGACATAGAAAGGTGTCACCACCTTTGGCAGAAAAGAGGCATGAGTATGGAGAACCAGTTTGTCTGGAAAAAAGCTGGTGTAAAGAGGATGTACAGAGAGCGCCTCTAGCTCGCTAACTCTTCTGGCCGAAGTGATGGCCACCAAAATGACAGTTTTGATGGTTAAGAGACACAGAGGGCAGTTATGTATGGGCTCGAAGGGCGAACACATCAAAAAGGTTAAAACCAAGTCAAGGTCTCATTCGGACATAATGAAGGGTTTAGGTGGAAACGTGTTGAAGTCCCTTCAGGACTGAACAGGTGACTTGAACAGGCAGAATTGATCTGGCAACCATAAGGATGCCAAAATGGTCAAAAGATGCCCGTTAACTGTGCCCAAAGCAAGCCTTGCCGGGTTATAGATAAAACAAACAACAATACCTTGGATAAAGGTGCAGAAAGAGGATCAACATGCTTTTCAGCACACCAAGCCACAAACTTGTCTCAACAGCAGGCTTATACAGTCTTTGTTGATGAATGCCTGGCTGCCAGTATAACTTCACAGACTTTGGAAAAAAGATCAAATGCTGTCAACTGCCGGCGCTCAGTCTTCATACATGAAGGCGGAGTGTGGACAGGTTCATGAACTCTGCCCTGCTGCTGTGACAGGAGATCCTCCCAAGGGGCAACCTGACCAGAAGACCGATGTTCAGGAGTTTTGGGATACTATACTCTCTGTGCCCAATCCAGAACCACAAGGATGACTTATGCCCGGTTCACCCTGATGATCTTCAGAGCTTGAGGCAGGAATGGTATCGGAGGAAGGAGTACAGGAGTCCTGAACACCACTCAAGACGTAATACGTCTCCAAACGGGAGCCGCCTTGGAAATTCCAACACTCAGACATTGCACATTTTCAGCAGTGGTGATAGATCTTACCAAGGTTCTCTCCAGTTGCGGAACAGAGCTTGCACCACCTCCAGATGGAGATGCCATTTGTGATCTGCTAGGCATCGATGGCTGAGTTAGTCTGCCCTGGTGTTCAGAGAGCCTGCCAGCTGCTAATGATTAAGAAAATGTCCTGATGTTCCAGGATTGCCAGAGGCGCAGGGTCTCTTAACATAGGGTCCACGACCCCACCCCGCCCTTTGTGTTGCAATACTACATGGCGGTGGTGTTGTCTATGAACACCTGATCCAACCCCCCTGATAGAGGGTAGAAAGGCTTTCAATGCCAGGCAGATCGCTCTCAGCTCCAACAAGTTGATGTGAAGCTGAGAATCCACCAGAGTCCTCTGATCTCCACCTCTCCCAGATGGCCGCCCAAACCCAAAAGGGATGCATTTGTCTCCACTATGAGGTCTGGGTGGGGAAGGGAGAGGGGTCTGCCACTGACCCAATCGTGGTTTGTCATCCACCACTGAAGGTCTTTTGCAGTGCCCTCTGATATCTGGACCAGGTCGGAGAGATTCCCGGGATGCTGGGCCCACTGGGAATTCAGGTCCTACAGCAGGGCCCGCAAGTACCAGCGGGCAAGCTTTACCAGAAGGGTGCAGAAGGCCATGAGACCCAGCAGCCTAACAGTCAATCTCACCGAAATAAAGGATAGAGGCTGAAACATTGAAAACATAGCCTGAATATCCTGGACTCGCCTCTCTACAGGTAGGGGCGGAAATGCAGTGTGTCCAGAATGGCTCAGATGAAAGGGAGCATCTAAGAGGGAGTCAGGTGTTTCTTTGAGATGTTTATAGTGAAATTCAGCAAATGCAGAAGGTCTGCCATAGTTTGGAGGGAGGAGACGACTGCCTGGGGCGAGCCCACCTTCAACAGCCAATCTTCGAGGTAGGGAAAGACTGGAATGAGCTGCAACCACCGCCATCAATTTTGTGACACCCAAAGGGCAGTGTAGTCATAAAGCCGAAGGGAAGCACCAGAAACGGAAAGTGCTCTAGGCCCACCATGAACCGCAGGTAATGTCTGTGGGCAGGCAGACAGGGATGTGGAAATATGCATCCTGCAAGTCCAATGCTACCATCCAGTCTCCCATGCCCAGGGCAGATAGAACTTGTGTGAGCGTGAGCATGTTTGAATTTCTCCCTTTTCAGGACGAGATTGAGAAGGCTTAGGTCTAGAATTGGATAGAGGCCTCTGTCCTTCCTTGGAACAAGAAAGTAGCGGAAATAGCAACCATGACCTACTTCCGATCCCAGCACCCTCTCTATGGCTCCCAAGGCCATGAGAGCCAGCACTTCTTGACGGAGCAAGGAGAGGTGGCCCTCCATCAGCCGGTCATAAGTGGGTGGCATGGGTGGAGTGGTAGTCACAAATGGGAGAGAGTACCTCCTGTGGATGATTTGCAAAACCCAACAATAGGATGTTAGTGACCGCTAGTGGTGCAGGTTATGGCATATCCTGCCTCCCACTTGGTGCCCATGATGATCGGAGGGCAAACAAAAGGGGTTTGGAGGCTACAGCTACTGGGTGGGTGGTGGACTGGCCTGACCTCTGGATACCTGTCCCACGTAGTCTGTTGGACCTGCGTCCTCGGCCACGGAAAGGGTGGGAAGTCTGGTGGCCATGGTGGTTACAAAGCTATGGACACGGTTTGGGACCCATTCCGTAGCCACAAAAGGGGCAGAAGGCGGACTGGTGGTGAAGAAGGGCCATAGACAAGCCCAAGGACGTGGCCGTAGCTCTGCTGTCCTTAAAACGCTCCAGTCCACCTTCTCTCCAAAAAAGACGAGAGCCATCAAAGGGAATGTTCATAAGCGTGGTTTGGACATGCCCTGAAAAGCCAGTGGTTCTCAACCAGGCATGGTGCCGCAAGGCCAATCCCAATTTAACAAGGTCCAGGGATCCCAGTCCCGGATGGTATTGCTCAATATAGATGTAAGTAAGTTCGGAGGAGGTACACTCGAGGCACTGGACCTCTCCAGCCTCAAAATTCTAACTGTGACCGCCAAGACGCTTATATGAGGGATTGACCCTGGATTTCTCTGCTTGAATTTCGAAAGAAACACCGACATTATCAATATGTATGTGAAGATTGTTGAAATCTAAAATGGTGATCATAGAACTTAACTGAGATGTATTAACGATTGAAGAAGCCTTGAGAAAGCCCCGGTCCAACTGACCACTGAGGGCGAAACACGTGTCGACTGGTGCAGTTTTAGCAATGCAATCTCAAGAGTATTTTGAAAAATAAGGATGTAACTTCTGTGCTTGGACCATACTAAGAACATACAAAAAACAAAAAAGAATAAAAAAACAATTTTTCTGAAAAAGGAATTGAGATTTCTCCTTGTTTATTTATACAAAAGAAAAGAAGGAGGGGTATACACTCAACAAAACATTTCACATGGTGCCGCAAGGCCACCCACAATGAAATCGCTCTACCCAGCGAGTCGGTCATGTCCATTTCACATCGTATGGTTAACTTTGTTACGTCTCTCCCTAAAAGAATCTGCAACTAGAAGTCTCTATTAGATGCTATTTACAGACAAATATCGTTTTTAAAATTAATACATTTATACTCCAATTGGTAGTGAGACTCTTCAAAGGAGTTGTCATTTGGACATTAATTTTTTTCTTTTTGCTCTTTCCCACTTCCTCGTCTGTAGTTACATCTCCCTGCATGAATGTACACTGGCTTCAAAGCATTTTTCAGTTCGAGTTAAATATAAGGAAATTATACAATATGTTTAAAAAGTATATTTATTGTCTATAAAATGCCTTTTAGTATTCTTTATAAATTGCTACATTGAAAGATACATAATTAGAACCTTTTAAAATAATTAACAATGTAAACCACACAAAACAATGAAGGAGCTATTTTAAAACAGAGAAAACGGACATGACTGCACAATTTTCACAGACTTGGAGCACTTTAAATATACAATCCCAACATATGGAAATGAATGTTTTTGGGGACTCATTTATTTCAGAAACTTGTAGCAGCATAGATAAGAAATATTTTCATGTACATATTCAGCCGTTTCCACAGGAAGATGAATGATTTTAAAACTGTCTTTTCCGGCAGCATGTCTCCCAGTGGAGGCACAATCTGTAACATAGGAGAACATCCCAGTTCTTTATTATAACTGTGTGATCTTCACAAGCAGCTGTAATGGGAACAAGGCGCAGTGATATGTAGGATGACACTGTAATGAGACTTAGGATGACACTTGTCTCACGTTTTAGCTATGAAGCTCTTGGGTATATACTGATAGGAGCCAATCAAAATTCAACATTTTCGGTAGTGTACAGCTGATTTACAATAAGTCTTATCGACTAACTGGCAGCTGGAGACGAGGTGCTGTGCCATAACACCAACAAATGATTCTGCCTGTGATTAAAAAACATGAGTGAAAAACTAATCTCAGGAGCATGACCCTGCGTTTGTGGAAGAGGGGGAGCTAAGCAGAGGAAATGTTGACATTCTTACCTCAAATACCAGATGCCATCTGGGTCAGGGCTTTGTGAACCCATGGGCAGACACAGTCTGGTACTGAGTACCTGCATTTCTTTTATTTGAAAGGGTGAGTACCTACACTTCTCAGAAAGGGTGCAAAACTTTTAATGGGAGAGTACCAGCACATCTCAAAACCAAACAAGTACTCTGGGATAGTGAGTGCCTCCTCTTCTAAGTTTCCATTTCAAGCACTGTGTGGAAGACTGTCATTGTCTACCAGGCCGAAAGGTGGTGACAGGACAAGCAAGACAAATAGGGCTGCATCTTCCCTGATCTATTACCAGGATGCATGTGGTGCAGGCTGGGCAGAAGCCTCATTAAAAGATTTTGACAAAGGCGTTTGAAGTGACATTTTGTTGCCACCTAATAGATATACACTCAAGCTACACTTTTTCAAGACAGTCTACCTACAGACCAGCAGTTTCAGGTTAAGGACCTATGTAGGATTTTTGTTCATGACGGGGAATACATCGAGCATATATAAAGTGTTAACAAGCACATCTGATGGAAAGCAAGAAATTACTACTGATAGCCAGAGCATAATATTGAGATTAAATGGTTTTGGAGCCGAGATTGGGCAGTGATTGTTCATGCAGGCCATTTTTCTCAGGAGTGTGGAAAATAAACCAGATGTGGTCTTTTATCTACATTGCCAATTGCAACATGATGTATGTTGTCTGATACTTTTTTTTAGTTTTGTAGATTTCAATATCAAAATGCTGTTAAACAAAACCATTATTTTCATTTCAACAAAACTGTTCGCTTTATTGGTAATTACAGTACATCAGTAAACTTCATACCTTTACAAACACAATGTCCACTACAGATTTTTAATTCAAATGGTACATTTCTTAACATACCTTACTCCTCAGCTCTATTACCTCTATTCTTACCTTAATTCCTTAGTACATTATCCACTACACTAGCCTTTCTTCAGACCTACTCATATGTCCCAGCACAATACATCATCTGTGACTGCAGCTGTCCTCCTCTGTCGACGTGGAGTCCAGAAACCTGTGCAAGGCAAAATCACCAACACAAGAATATTATTTATTTAGGTCCTTTGTCGAGTGCTAGTTGACTTCTTGCAATACATTTGAAGCACTCTTGTAGAGATGCCACTATATAGTAAGCAATATACCGTTACATGGGACATTAGAGTCCAGCGGGATGAGATGAGGACACAAACCAACATGATTTGAATGTGACCTCAATTTAGGCAAATGGTTTGTGAAGAGTTCAATTTTATGTAGCATCCTGAATTGGAGGTTAAGTTTGGTTCTGATATGGGGATCCTGGGAATTATACAAAGATTAGTTACCATCTTTTAGAAACATTGAATGGGCATGGTAGGATCAGGTGTTCAGAGGCAGAAAAATGTAGTGTGGGAACAGTTTTTATAGGTGTGTTGGGCATTTGTTCCACTATGTTGTATTTGACCCTGGCATCCACTGGAGTACTTGCCAGTCTGGTGTGGCAAGGACAAACTTTAGGACATTCAGGCACATCTAGGAAGCTTGATTTTGGAGACTCTGATGATTGTTAATTAGAGCCTTTGGAAGGCCCGTGTAGAGTACAGTAAATCCTATGACCAAGCACTTAAGCTCAATCCTTTGGGTGGCTTCAAGATGAAGTTTTCAAAGCCTGGATATCTTCATAATGGTGATTTTAAGAACGGCATTCACTTGAGGAGAGAATTCAAGTTCTGAATCAAAAATGATTCCCAGTTGCACAAGTTACTAACTTGTGTAACGATATATCTGTAAGAGACAGTAGTTAGTGACAGATTCCTTACCTTAGAATATCCCCAGGCGTCAGGCTGGATCCGGAAAGTTTTTGTGTAGCAGTACCCTTGCGCGTCGGTAGGCGGCGTCGTGCGGCTCCGCGTCCGTCGTCGGCGTTGGGACCGCCTGGATGACGTCGCGGGCAGTACTTAGACGCCGCCCCTGCGCGCTGACGTCAGTTCTGTACATGACTTTCCGCGCCAGGAACGCAGAGCCATGCAAGAAGCTGACAAGGGTGTCTGAAAAATACTAGGGCCCTGAAAGGGATGTCCTTAACCCTAGAAATCAGTTTGCAGAATGGGGAGGATGGGTGGGGCGGTAAGGAATCTGTCACTAACTACTGTCTCTTACAGATATATCATTACACAAGTTAGTAACTTGTGCATCTGAAAGAGACACGTTAGTGACAGATTCCTTACCTTAGAATAGATACCCCAGCAATACCAACCCCGGTGGTGGGTCTGCGAACAAATATCAGACAAGGAAGTCCCGGAGGACAGAACGGCCAAAGAAGCCGTCCCTCCGGACCTGACTGTCAAGGCAGTAATGCTTGGTAAACGTGTGCAGCGAGGCCCACGTAGCTGCCTGACAGATATCCTGCAGCGGAACACCGCGGCCTAAAGCCGTGGTAGCAGCCGTTGCCCTGGTGGAATGGGCACGCAGTCCAACAGGAGGCTCCTTCTTAGCCAAAGAATAGCAGGCTTTGATACACAAGGTTACCCAGCGGGAGATGGTTCACTTGTGCACAGCCCGACCTTTTTTGGTGCCCACGTAGCCAACAAAGAGCTGGTCATCCACCCGGAAGTGTTGTGTGCGGTTGATATAAAAGGAAAGCGCACGTTTTGGGTCCAGACGGTGGAGCCTCTCTTCCTCTCTGGAAGGATGCGGAGGTGGAAAGAAGGTGGGCAAAGTGATGGTCTGCCCAATGTGGAAGGCAGTAACCACCTTTGGCAAGAAGGACGGACGCGTCCTAAGAACAACCTTGTCTGGATGGACAGACAGAAAGGGAGGTTTGCATGATAGAGCCTGGAGCTCACTCACCCGCCGAGCGGAGGTGATGGCCACCAGAAAGGCTGTCTTCAGAGTCAGAAGACGAAGAGGACAGTTATGTAGAGGCTCAAAGGGAGCGCACATGAGAAAGGTAAGAACCAAGTTCAAGTCCCACTGAGGCATCACAAACGGAACAGGAGGGAAGAGGTGTGTAATGCCTTTTAGGAACCTGTTAACAACAGGGGACTTGAAAAGGGAGGGCTGATCAGGAAGCCTGAGGAAGGCCGAAATGGCACAAAGATAGCCCTTGATGGTACCCAGGGCAGAACCATGTTGGGCCAGAGAAAGAAGGAACAGAAGAACCTCAGAAAGAGGGGCAGAGAGGGATTCACAGCCTTTGCTGTGCACCATCCCACAAACTTGTTCCACCTGCAGGCGTATACCACCTTAGTGGAGGGACGCCTGGCTGCCAGAATCACATCACAAACTTCGGGAGGCAAGTCGAAGGGAATCAACTGCCGTCGCTCAATCTCCACGCAAGCAGGTGGAGACTGGACAGGTTCGGGTGGAGGACCGTCCCCTGCTGCTGCGACAGAAGATCCTCCCGAAGAGGCAGACGGATCGGGGGATCGACGCTCATACTGAGTAGCTCGGGATACCAAACTCTTCGAGCCCAGTCCGGAGCCACAAGGATGACTTGGGCCCGGTCGCGCCGAATCTTCTTCAACACTCTGGGTAGAAGTGGTATAGGCGGAAAGGCGTACAACAGACCGCAACTCCACTCGCGATGAAAAGCGTCGCCGAGCGAGTGCCGCCTTGGAAATTCCAACGCGCAGAACTGCTGACATTGCGCGTTCTCTTCGGTGGCGAATAGATCTAACCAAGGCTGAGTTCGTCCGCCCTGGCGTTCAGGGAACCTGCCAGGTGTTGAACCATCAGGAACATGCCCTGATGTTCCAGCCATGTCCAGAGGCGCAGAGCCTCCTGACAGAGGGTCCACGACCCCACCCCGCCTTGTTTGTTGCAGTACCACATGGCGGTGGTGTTGTCTGTGAACACCTGCACTACCTTCCCTTTGACAGAGGGAAGGAATGCCTTGAGTGCAAGTCGGATCGCCCGGAGCTCCAGAAGGTTGATATGGAGCCGGGACTCCGCCGGAGACCAGAGGCCTCTGATCTCCGCCTCTCCCATGTGACCGCCCCATCCCAGAAGGGACGCGTCCGTCACAACTGTGTTCTCTGGCTGGGGAAGGAAGAGGGATCTGCCCATGACCCATTGCCGGTTCGAGAGCCACCACTGCAACTGTTTTGCAGTCCCCTCCGAGATCTGGACGTGATCGGACAGGTTGCCCTGGTGCTGCGCCCACTGGAACTTCAAGTCCCACTGCAAAGCCCGCATATGCCATCTGGCATGATCGACCAGCAGGATGCAGGAGGCCATGAGGCCCAGCAGCCTCAGGGTCATCCGTACCGAAACCCAGGATAAAGGCTGATAGATCGGAATCATAGCCTGAATATCCCGGACTCGCCGTTCGGGAGGATAGGCCCGAAACTGCGTCGTGTCCAGAACTGCTCGGATGAAAAGGAGCTGTGGAGAAGGAATCAGATGCGACTTCGGCACATTGATGGAGAACCCCAGCGAGTGCAGGAGTTCGGCCGTAGTCTAGAGGTGGGAGACAACTGCCTGGGACGAGCCCGCCTTCAGCAGCCAGTCGTCGAGGTAGGGGAAGACTGGAACCCCTGCCCGGCGCAGATGAGCTGCGACCACCGCCATCACTTTCGTGAACACCCGAGGGGCACTGGTAAGGCCAAAGGGGAGCACGGTGAACTGAAAATGCTCGAGGCCTACCGTGAACCGCAGGTAACGCCGATGGTCCGGCAGGACGGGGATGTGGAAATAAGCGTCCTGTAAGTCCAACGCTACCAACCAGTCTCCAGGGTCGAGGGCAGTCAAGACCTGAGCTAGGGTGAGCATCTTGAACTTCTCCTTCCGGAGGAAGCGATTGACGTTCCGGAGGTCCAAGATAGGACGCATGTCCTCCTTGTCCTTCTTGGGCACCAGAAAGTAGTGGGAGTAGCAACCACGTCCTACTTCTGGGGTCGGAACATGCTCGATGGCCCTCTTGGCCAAGAGGGCCGTGACTTCCTTCTGCAGAAGCACCAAGTGATCCCCTGACATGCGGTGGAATTGAGGTGGCATGGCTGGGGGGTGGTCTCGAAGGGGAGGGAGTAGCCCCTTCGGACAATGTCCAAGACCCACCTGTCCAAGGTGATGGCACGCCAGTGGTGAAGGTGATGGCGGACCCTGCCCCCTACTGGCGTGCTGTGCACCTGAAAGGAAGGACTAGGAGGGCTTGGAGGCCGCGGACGGGGCGGTGTTGGTGGCCTGGCCCGCACGCTGGTTGCCTGACCCGCCACGGCCGGAGCCACGTCCTCGGCCACGCGAAGACGCTTGCTGCGCGGGCCGGTGGCTGGGCAGCGGACGTGACTGGACGCCCCTTCCGTGGCCACGAAAGGGGCGAAAAGCAGAGGTTAGCGGAGGGCGCACAGCAGAAAGGCCCAGGGATTTGGCAGTAGCCCGTGAGTCCTTAAAACGATCCAGCGCATGGTCTGCTTTGGTACCAAAAAGACCGACTCCATCAAAGGGCATGTCCATGAGTGTGTTTTGGACATCACTCGAGAAACCAGTTGTCCTCAGCCAGGCGTGGCGACGCAGCGCCACCGTCGTTGCAAGCGATCTGCCCAGCGAGTCGGCGGTATCAAGGCCACAACGGATGGTGTACTTTGCCGCATCCCTTCCTTCCGCAATGGTGCGGGAAAGCAGTGTCTGGACCTCCTCAGGACACTGGGGCAAAACGAGCGCCACCGAATCCCACAGAGAGTGGGAGTATCGGCCCAAAAGGCAAGCGGTGTTGACGGTCCGCAAGCCAGCACTTGAGGAAAAAAAGGCCTTCTTCCCAAATTGATCCAGGCGTTTGGATTCCCTATCCGGAGGGGCGGTAGGGAAGGCGGTTTGGGAGGCAGAGGCTTGGACAACCAAGCTCTCAGGGGTGGGATGTTGAGAGAGAAACAAGGGGTCGCCCGGAGCAGGGCGATGGCGTCGGGCCACGTTCCTATCTACAGGAGCCCCTGTGGCGGGCTTGGACCAGGTGCCCAAAAGAACGTCAGAAAGTGCATCATTAAACGGCAGCAATGGCTCCGAGGAGGTAGCTGCCGGCTGAAGCACTTCCGTCAGGAGGTTAGTCCTGACAGCCACTGTAGGCAATTGGAGGTGTAAGGCTCCAGCTGCTCTACGCAACACCGTTGCGAAATTTGCTCCCTCCTCCGTAGCCACGGAAGGAGGAGACAGCATGCCAGTGTCAGGGGAAGTGTCCAGACCACTGGCATCCCCAAGTTCTTCTGCCCAGTCCTGATCATAGTCACACTGCTGTGTGAGAGGGTCATCCGACCCCTCCTAGCTCTCCTGGTCCTCCTCCGGTTGAAAATAAGGAGGAGGAGGAGGGACGTCCGGGACCCAAGGTCTCATGGGCGCCGGAGCCGGCGTCGGGCGACGTCGGTCCGACGCCGCGTCCGGATCCGGAGACAACCGGGGAACGACGCCGCCCGGAGCCCCGGGCGGCGTCAGGAACGGCACCGGGGACATCGGCGTTGGCGGAGGCGTGGTTAGGTCAACCGGCGTCGATGGGGGTTGCGGTACCACCGGAGCCGGGATCGAGGCCGGGGCCGGGAGCGAGGCTGGTGGGACAGGCGGCGCCGGGACCGGAGTCGTCGGCGGCGCCAGGGCAATCCCATTAGGGCCCTCGGGGCCCGAAGGCGCACCGGAGGGGCCTTGAGGACCGAAGAGGCGGGCCATGGCCGACTGGAATTCCTGTATCTCGGCCGGAGTCGCCCCCAAACCCGGGAAGGACGGGTAATGCGGGGGCGGCGCCACAGGCACATCCGGAGCCGCGGGGACGGTGCCGACAGGGGCCTCAGCCGAGTCGCAAGACCGGCGAGGCGAAGTCTTAGAGCGATGGTGCTTTTTAGACTTCTTGTGCTTCGACTTACCCGAGGAGTGCGAAGACTTGGACTCCGATGACCGGCGAAGACTCCGCGACCGGCCCCTCGACCTCTCGCGTGTCCGGGGCTTGGTGCGGCGCGGAGCCGACTGCCGGACCTCGAGGAGCTTTCGAGACCGCTCTCGCAAAGCCTTCGGGTGCAAGGCCCGGCAGTCGGAGCACGACTTCGTGTCGTGGTCGCGGCCGAGACAGTAGAGACACTCTAAGTGCGGGTCTGCGATCGACATCATTCGACCACAGGCGTCGCATGGCTTGAAGCCGGGCATCCCTACCGACACTGTGGAGCCGAGATGACTCGAAGAAAACAGTGAAAAATCACCAAAAAGTTAGTCAAAAAATGACTAGGGCACTGCTCTTCCCGGATCTGCGCTTACTGGCGCGGAAAAAAGAACTGACGTCAGCGCGCAGGGGCGGCGTCTAAGTACTGCCTGCGACGTCATCCAGGCGGTCCCGACGCCGACGACGGACGCGGAGCCGCACAACGCCGCCTACCGACGCGCAAGGGTACTGCTACGCAAAAACTTTCCGGATCCAGCCTGACGCCTGGGGATATTCTAAGGTAAGGAATCTGTCACTAACGTGTCTCTTTCAGATGTTATATATATAGGAAAATTGAGCTAGTTGGTTGTAGGATAGCAGGCAACTCAAAGGGGAGATACATGTTGGCTCTTCCCAGAGCCAGAATTGTAATTTAAAGGCGCAAGTCATTTTCTTTCATCCATTCTTGGATGTGATCTACACTGTAGGAAATGCAGGGCAGGCACTCCAAATTATTTTCTTGGCGGATGCAGACTTGAGTGTCATCTATGTAGCGTAGCATAGACAGTGGGAGGAAGATTCTGGTGATCCCAGACATACCTGTTAAATTCAGCCAGTTTGGAAAGATTTGAATGAAATGACAGACTAAAAATCCCCTGGTAGCTTGCCAGGAGCCAGGGGTCTGCTGTATGAGTGTTTTTTAAAGAAGTAAGTGATAACAAAGATGCCTAGACACTATGCCTGTGGAAAGTGAGGAGTGTGGTCATGCCAGAATGAAGGACATGGTTCCACTTGCACATTAACTAATGCGTTACTGTAGCACATAATTTTTACAATGAACCCTGTGCTCTTCTGGCAGCAATTTGTGAATGAACTTTTACACAATAATGGTAGGTAGAGTGAAGTTAATAAGAGTAAACCTATACATACCCATAATAAAAATCACCTTGATGATACTGTGGTAGGAAAAATAGTGGAAGGGATATTTTTGTAGGTCGATTTTGTCAACCTCGATATTGGGTAATACAACTCCATTTAGTTGGCAGTAATCAGAAGTGAAATTACCACGGTAATATATCAAGGGTTAAATATGTGGTAACAGTAAAAGGGTGCCGTAGAACAAGTTACTGACCTTCTGTAATGCCTTATCTGGTAGAGACTCTATTTAGCCACAGATTCCTTACCTTAGAATCTTCCCCAGGTGCAAGATTAGATCAGGAAATTTTTGAGCAGTACCTCTGTGTGCTGTTAGGTGGCGGAATTCGGCTCTGCGCCTGCCACACCGGAAAGGACGTGTGAGGTGCATATATAGGCGCCACCCAAGCACGCTGAAATCAGTTTCTTTTTGTGACATTTCCATGCCAGAAGTACGGAGCCATGACAGAATGCAAATGGACCAGTGTGCAGACACTAAGGAACTACAAGGGTGACGCTATGTGGAGAAATCTGTTCGCTGAGTGGGGAGGATGGGAGGGTCGGTAAGGAATCTGCAGCTAGATAGAGTATCTACCAGATAAGGTGTTACCAAAGGTAAGTACCTTGTTCATTCGTTACAGACTTCTAGCCACAGATTCCTTACGTTAGAATAGATATCCAAGCAATACCTCACCAGAGATGGATCTGCAAAAAGATTTAGACCAGGAAGTCCTGGAGGACCGCTTGTCACAATGGACCTGACTGTCCAGGCAACAGTGCTTGATAAACCTGTGCAGAGATGCCCACGTTACAGCCTAACAGATGTCCAAGACAGGAACTCTGTGAGCTAACATTAACGCAGCGGTCGCAGCCTTGGCTCTGGTGGAATGAGCACGCAAGCCCTCAGGGGGTTGCTTCTTGGCCAGTGCGTAGCAGATTTTAATGCAGAGGCCAATCCATCTCGAGATGGTCCTTTTCTGCACAGCTTTTCCTTTCCTTGCTCCAACGAACCCGATGGAGAGTTGATCCTCCACCCAGTATTCCTTAGTACGATCAAGGTAGAATGATTAACGCTCTTTTTGGGTCCAGGCAATGGAGTCTCTCTTTGTCTTTGGAAGGGTGAAACAGAGCAAAGAAGGTTGGCTGTGTGATGGTCTGTCTGACATGGAAGGGTGTCACCACTTTCGGCAGGAAAGAGACACATGTTTCCAGAACCAGCTTATCTGGAAAGAATGTAGTCTATGCAGGTTGCACGGAGAGTGCCTGCAGATGGCTAAACCTCCTCGTCGATGTAATGGCCACTAGAAGTCAGTTTTAATGGTCAGAAGACGTAGAGGGCAGCTGTGCAGAGTCTTGATGGGGAAGCACATCAAGGACATCATGACAAAAGCAAGGCCAATTGGGACATTATGAACGGATTGGGAGGCACTGTCTCAGACTTTCAGGGTTGTGTTCCAGCCGGTGCCAGAGTCAACATTGGGGATGCAACCTGGCTCCGTATCGGAGTCGGGTAAAACGATGGAGTCAGCACCGCAGAGGGGCGTTGGCAGCGCTGGGAATGGTGCCACTGGAACGCGCTTCGGAGAAGGTTTCAGTCTTTCGACCGGAGGTGAACCAGGAATGGATCCAAAGGGCCTGACTGGTGCCGAGGGTGAACACACTGGCGAGAATCCAGTGGGGGTACCTGCTGAAGTCGTGGGGCCCAAAGGCGATCAAAAGGGGTAGGCCTACTAAAATATGGCCTCATTAAACTTTAACTGGGCGTATGTCACTGTGGCTCTGGGAAATTCTGGGAGGCGTTGAGCAGACCCACACTCAGGCTGACGCATGGGAGCGGCACCTAGATTTGTGATGATGTTCCCGCACCTCTTGTTAAGGCTTGGACCAGCATGGTGAAGTTGAAGAATGCTTTGACTTCTTAGGACTTTTTTGATTTTTTTATGCGAGTTACCTGATGAAGACTTTGAGCGCATTGATGAGTGCCAGGAACGGCTCAGCGAATGGGCTTGGGGCCTTCCACACAACCGGGACCTGGGGCGTCGTGGAGTCGACTGGCTTTGGGCAACCATGAACTTCCGAGAGTGCTCCCGAACTGTCTTAGGGTTCATGGCTCGACAGTCTAGGCAAGCCTTGGAGTTGTGGCTCAGCTCCAGGCACCAAAGGTAAACCAGGCAAGGTTCGTAACAGATATCGGCCTGCAACAGGAAATACACAGCTTTTTAGGGGACATTCCTTTTCGCACACTGGGAACAAAGCTCAAAAGAATTCAATAAAAAGTTGATAACATAGTCTAAAAAATGGACTGTGGTAGATCTCTCTGGATCTGCTCTGCTGACGCCGAAAGAAAGAAAAGAACTGATGTCAGGACACTGGTAGGAGCCTATATAGGCACCATGCACATCACATTCAACGTGGACACTGCAGCCGCCAACGTGGAGCCAATCGACGCCACCTAAAGGCACGCAGAGGTACTGCTCAAGATTTTCCGGGTACAGTCTGAAGCCTGGGGAATATTCTAAGGGAACGAATCTGGGGCTAGAGGTCTCTATCATATACAACTGAACATACTGTAGAAAAAAAACCTTTTCAGGGGTTCACTGATGCACCTGGTCCTTAAACCAACAAAGAAGAGATTGGCACGGAAGCTGGAATATCAAAATAACAACTTTATTAACCTCACATGAGGGAGACTGTGTCAATACAGTACCTGCAGGCCACTGTAGGAGACAGTCTAAGGAGTACAAAGATCCTGGGCCTTTTATGCCCAGTTTACCGCTGAGTTAGCATGTAGACTCAAAAAGAGGCGGTACAAGTATACACATGAATAGCTAGTTACATATAAGGATACATAAGAATTGCTTAGTCAACAGAGTGGGAGGGTTTACAATATTGCTGATATTAGTTAAAATAGCCTGACAGTTACTCTAAGAGCAGGTGCATTCTAGCAGCTAGACCTTTCTGAGCATGTGCAGTGCTCTGGCTCAGTACTGAAGGAGTTAATTATAGTTCCTGACTCAAGTGAAATACAAGAGCAGACAACAGTGAAGAGGGAGAAAGCACATGGCGAGCACATGGCTAACTAAAATGGCTGCCAAAAACAAAATGGCTTCAGCTGATGCTAACAACCATTGCAGCTAGTTTTCCACAATACGATCTCCAAATTTTTATGGAATGGTCACATTTCAGTAATTCAGTGCCATTTCTTGGTTTCATTAAAAGTCCATTAATCTATTCTGTAGATAAAAGGCAAACTGAGAGCGTCTAGGATGTATATGATAGTATGTCTATTTTTCAAAATGTTTGTAGACCTGAGTGGGCATGCGCCAAAAACAGGTACAAAATGTGCATGTACAACACTCTCAGGTGTTTTCCTTCCCATGTTCACAAACACTAGCAGGCAAAAAAAAAAAAATACAGCACAGCGGAAGAGCCTATGCTGGATAATTCATAATTCCTTCCCTGGCCTTGCAAATGGCAGGGAAGGCATGTGTGGTGTTCTCACCCTCCTATCATTCCCAAAGGCAGGGGGGGGGCAATTTACACCAGGGTTGGGGGGGAATAACTCTCTCCCCCTTCACCAGGATGATGGAGGAAATGCAACATAACTTCTCGCCCTTGCTCAACAGTGCTGGGCAAAAATAAACTAACGGCCAAGGGAGCCTAAAACAAATGAAAAGACAAACGAGTGAGCTGCCACCCACTCCTGAGACCAGTCCTCAATCTGAACAAGCTGCAAGGAAAGGTAGCAGGTGGCCCTCTTCTCTGTGGCCTGCACAATACTGTCGGCCATGGAGGAGTGGATCAGTTGGTACCTGCCCTTGCACACTATTTTCCAGTCTGGAATGAAGTGCAGGGGCGAGTGTCTGGTCACCCATCCCTACTTGCAAGGATTCAGTGGGGACCAAGTCACATAGGAGTTTCTTGGGGTCAGGAGGGAAAGAACAAGTTACTTACCTTCACTAAAGCACTTTCTGCTAGATACTTTATCTAACCACAGACTCCTTATGTTTAGAACATCCCCAGGTGCTAGTCTTGATTGGAAACTTTTTCAACATAGCCCCTCAGCACCTGTATGGGGCGTTGTGTGGCTCTGCGTCAATTTTGCACACCACAGAAGTGACAGCTGTAACTACATATAGGCATCACCCAAGCATGCCAGATTGACAGTTTTTTTCTGGACATCATCTGTGCCTTCGGATGCAGAGAACAAAGACCAACTGTTCACACCACTGTGCAGATCTCTAAATTGGGACCTTTTCAGATGGAAACGAGCCAATTTCACAGAACAAGGAGGTGGGAGGGCTGTGAGAAACCTGCGGTTAGATAAGAGCATCCACCAGAAAAAGCATTATTGATGATAAGTAACATGTTCTTCTGATGGATACTTCTAACAGGAGATTCCTCAACTTTAGAATAGATAACAAAGCAGTGCCTACCACAGTGGTAGGTCTGTGGAATAACTCAGACACAAATTTCCTGTATGACCGTATAGCCAAAATGCTCCTCCTGTCAAACCTGGCTGTCATGGCAAAAGTGCTATGTGAACAGTGCTTAATTTGAGCTGGTGGCTGCAGGTGGGGCCCACGAGCACTGATGTTTGGGGACTGGCTCTTAGGGCCTGATTTAGATCTCAGCGGATGGCTTACTCCATCACAACAGTGACAGATAATTTGTCTGCCGAAATATAAATGCCATTATATCCTATGGGATTCATATTTCGGTGGATAGGATATCCATCACCATTGTGATGTAGTAACCCGTCCGCCGCGAACTAAATCAGGCCCTTATTTTTCCTCAACAGACTGATCCAGAACAAGAGAGAGAAAAACACAAAATGGGGAAAGAGAGAGCAAAAGAAAGTCAATATACCAGTGAAAAATGATGAAAGCTGGGATGTATAAGAACCTGCAAAAGTGAGATAAAGAGGCAGGGAGTGTCAAGCAGTGGGTAAAGAGGTATGAGGTGAAAGCAAGACTTTGTAGCCTTGGTATTTGGCACCCTGACATTTGCTTGCACCAGTGACAGACTTTTGAGCAAAAAGTTGTATCCCAGCACTTATTCTTCAACTAATTAAGCACTGTTTGTGAATGTGTGCACCAATGCCCATGTAGCAGCCTAACAAATTTCCAGGCCAGGCACTCTCAAGTGTCTACGCAGTAGTAGCAGCCTTGGTTCTGGTGTAGTGTGACATCAATCCCTCCAGGGGATGGTTCTTGGCCAGTTCATAGTGGATCTTGATGCTGAGGACTCCTCTACACTGCTTTTCCTTTCTTTTCCCCAGAAATACCCACCAAGAGGTGATCGTCCACTCGATGGTCTTTGGTGTGATAGATTTAAAACCTCACAACTCTTTTGGGATCCAAACGATGAATTATCTCCTCCTCTTTAGAGGCAAGAGGTGGAGCGAAGAATGTCAGGAGCGTGATGGAGTGGCCCGTGAAAAAGAATCACAACCTTAAGTTAAAAGGCTGCTAAAGTAAGCAGCACCAATTTGTCCTCATAGAAAGTGGTGTAAGGCAGCTGACCTAAAAGAGCTTGAAGCTTACTCACGCAATGAGCTGAAGTGATCACAATAAGGAAAGCTGCTATCAGAGCCAAGAGACACAGGGCACAGCTGGGTAATGGTTAAAATGGGCTACACATAAGGAAAGTCAGGACCAACCCTTTGAGGAACCACACATTACAACTGGTGATTTAAACAAGGACAGCTGGGCTGGTAACCACAAATGGCTGAAAGGGCTGGCAGGTAACCTTTAACAGTGCCCACTGAAACTCATTGCTGGGCAAAAGACAAAACAAAAAATAACACATCCAAATGTATGGCCAGCAATGGGTTTATCTTATGAGTGCCACACCAAGCCACAAACTCGTCCCATCGTCTGGCATAAACCAACCTTCTAGAAAGCTGCCTGACCCCCAAGACCATTACTTCAGGAGGTAGATCAAATGTAGTCAACTGCTGCCAATCAATCTCCAGGCATGGAGGTGAAGATTGAGCAGGCACTGGTGCAACACCCTGCCTTGCTGCTGCAACAAAAGATCCTCCTGAAGTGGCAGCCTGATTGTAGGGCCAGGCTCATACCCAGAATTTCCAGGTACTACAGTCTCCTGGCCCAATCCGGAGTTACTAGGATGACTTGGGTCCAGTCTTTC
The DNA here is from genome assembly GCA_963921515.1 of Calotriton arnoldi. Taxonomy (NCBI): domain Eukaryota; kingdom Metazoa; phylum Chordata; class Amphibia; order Caudata; family Salamandridae; genus Calotriton; species Calotriton arnoldi. The sequence goes on along the minus strand of CAWUFW010001150.1, from coordinate 2,888,556 downwards.
CTAATCTACTTCAGAACTCTGGGCAGGCGGGGTAGTGACAGGAAGCCATACGGGAGTCTCATTCTCCACTCTAAACTGAACACATCATCGAGAGAGAGCCTTCTTGGGAACTGGACGAGCAAAAGTGTAGACAGTGCGCATTCTCGGTGGAGGCAAAGAGATTGAGCTACGTTTCTCCCCACCGTTATATGCCCAGTACCACCTTCTGGTGTACCTGCCATTCATAATCCACTAGGCATTGCCAGTTAAGTTTATCCATCCAGGCACTTAAATATCTCACCAGGTGATGTACTATGATGCCCTGACGATCCAGCCAGTTCCAGCGGCGCAGGGGCTTGTTGAATTACACATGGCAGTGGAGTAATCCATGAAGAACTGAACCAACCTTCCTTTTGATGAATGGCAGAAAGGCTTTCAACACAAAGCAAATGGCCTGCAACTCCAACAAACTGATGTGGAAGCAGGTCTCTGCCAGAGGCCAGAGTCCTCCGATTTCCACAGTTTCCGGATTACCTCCCCAGCCACCATCAGCTCTGCCTGGGGGTAGGGCCCAATTGCGATTGAGCAGCCATGACTGCAGATCTTTTGCAATCTTCTCAGAAACCTGGATGGAATCTGACAAGTTCCCCTGGAGCTGGGCCCTCTGGGGCTTAAGATGCCACTGCAAATGCAGCATTCGCTGCCTGACATGGTCGACAAGCAGGATGCCAAGAATTCTCAGAGCAATCCTCACTGAGACTCAAGACAGAGGCTGAAAAATCAGGATCACAGCCTGAAATATCTTGTACTCGTTAGTCAGGAGAAAAGGCCCAATAGTGCACCTTATCTAGGATGGCTCTGATGAAAGGGAGCTTCTGTGAAGGTGTCAGGTTTGACTTCAGCAGGTTGATCGTGAACCCCAATGATGTCAGAAGATTTGTCATAGTTGTGAGATGGTCTACGACTGACTGTGACAAGTGGCCTTTAACAGCCAGTCACTGAGTTAGGGAAAGACTGGTACCCTAACATCCGAAAATGGTCCAGGACCACTGCCATCACCTTTGTGAATACCCAAGAGGCACTGGTGAAGTCAACTGGGAGCAGGGAAAACTGAAAATGCCCATGTCCCACCTTGAACCAGTTATCATCTGTGGACATGCAGTAGGGGGATATGGAAATAGGCTTCCTGCAGGTGCCTCCAAGACCTAGGCAAGATAGAACCAGGCCGGCATGAGCATCTTGAATTTGTCCTTCCACAGGAAAAAACTGAAGGGTTGAATGCCTAGTATGGGATAGAGGCCTGCACCTTTCTTCGGCAAAAGGAAATACTGGGAGTAGCAGCCAGATCCGTTCTGAGGTTGAGATTCTCTCTAAGGCACCTCTGTCCAAATAAGCCTGAACTTTCTACAGTAGAAAGAACATATGGTCCTTTGAAAGCCACTCTAATGAGGGTGGAGGATGCGACGAAATGGAAAAGAATGACAGCCTTATTGGACTATCTCCAGGACCCACCTGTCAGATGTAATTTTTTACCACCTGCGTAGAAAATGTATGATTCTGCCTCCCACGGAGTGGTCTTGTGCTTCAAAGGGCAAACTGAAGCAGCTTGGAGGCTGCTACCAAAGGAGGTGGGGATTGGGAGGTTAGCTATCCATGCAGAACTGGGGCGTTGCTTATTGGATACCCTACCATGAAAAGACTGGGATGCCCATTGTTGGGGTGGTGGGCCTTGACAATGTCTGGAGGCAAAAAACCCTAGTGATGTCTCGAAAGGGGTGAAATAGCTGTGCATACTGCCTTGCGGATGTGAAAAGACCGAGGGAGTGCGCATTAGCTCTACTTTCTTTAAAGCGCTCAAGCGCTGGATCAACCGTCTCACCAGAGTCAAGACCCATCAAAGGGCATATCCATGAGTGACGCCTCATCCACGCCTGGCGCTGGAGCACCACACTAGTAACAGCTGCTCTGCCTAAGCTGTCAGTTATATCCAGGACCAACTGGATGACATATGAGATCCTGCATCCTGGCCATCTTAAATGGCCTATGGCAAATTAACGCAACATTTTTCTGTCACTGCCAGTAAGATTTCAGCAAAAAGTCCCATAATGAATTGGAGTACCTACCTAGTACGCAGCTGCCTTTGATGGAATGAAGGGTAAGGCTAGCAGAAGAAACACTCTCCCAAATTCCTTGGTTCTCTTTGACTCTCCTTTTTGGGGATAGTTGCAAAAGAATTGTGACTTAACCTGCTTATGTGAAGCCAGTATTACCAGTCTGTCCAGAGTAGGGTTCCGCTTCAGAAAAGCAGTGTCACCCGGAGTGAGTCTGGGAGGCACTGATGGCGCGGAGGGCAGATGTGCTGGTGATAACCCAAATGGAGGCCTATGTGGATTGGTGAGACCCATGGATGTCCCATAGGGAGTCGGTATGGTGCCAAAGATGATGAACTTGGCTGCCTTTAATGCCTCAATCTGTTGTGGCGTTACTGACGGACCTGGAAATTCAGGGAGCATCAGGACATTCTGCAGAATCAGCTCCTCATTAGGAGACCGGGAGCGAGACCCAGGGCACCTTAGTAGTATTCTTGGGACTTTTCAGTGGAATAGTGGTGAGGATTGGACGAGGCCCGCTTGATCATCTTATGCTTCTTTTTTTTTGGACTTGGACTTACCTAAAGACTTGCTAGCAATGATGACCTGTCACAGGGACGGCCCCGAAATTGAGACAAGTATATGGCCTTGACTTTGAGCAGGAACAGCCTTACGAGACTTCCTGTAGTGTTCAGCTCCGCATAGCCTGGCTTTGTTGTCGCGGCTCACCTTCGGGTTCTTCAGGGTACACTTCCTGCAAGACTTGGAGTCATGGCCCAAACCCAGACACCAGCGACACACCTCGTGGGGATCTGTAACAGACATTTGTTTGCAACAGTCCCTACAAGGTTTAAACCATGTTGTTTTAGGAGGGGGCATGGTTTCCCTGTGCACTGAAAATAATTTGTAAAAAGAGCTTGTCACGTACAAAGGCACAGTAAGGAAGGAACTGACTTTAGCGAGCTTGGGTGGCACATATGTGTGGTTTCAGCCGTCACTTATGGGTTGGAGCTGAGTCAGCACAGAACCGCCCAACGCCACCTACTGGCATGCAGGGGATAAGCTGAAAAATCATTCAGATCCAGTCTGGCACCTGGGAATATTTTGAAGGTGAAGAATATGCAGTTAGAACTATCCATCAGAAAAGAGCGAATGCAAGTGAATTCAGGTCACACACAGAGGGGCTGCAGAAGGGAGGAGGGACACAGTTGCAGTTACATAGCAGGGTAGCACACAGGTGGTGGGGCAGACAGATGAGCTGTTGGTATGCAGAAGTAGATGGCAAATAGAAGGGCTGCATGGTGGGGCACAATGGCACATTGAGGGGTGGCAGGGGTGAGGCGGGGTGATGCAAAGAGGGACTGGAGGGGGACCAGGCATGCATACCAGCTGTGGGGAGGTAAAGAGGCCTACACTGAAACTGCAGGTGTGAGGGGAAGACAGAGAGAGAGCAGGGCAACACACAGGGACAGCAGTGGGGACTGAGTCACAAATGTGGGCACAAAGACTGGATGCAAAGGAGGTGCAGTACATACAGAGGGGTTGAAGGGGACAGAGGAACTACATGGCCAGGTCAGAGTGGCACATTGGGACTGCGGAGGTCTGTGGGGGGTGGGGCAAGTAGTAGGAGAGACCACAGGGGGGCTGTGTCAACACGTAAGGGCTACAGGGCATTTGCGAAAACACACAGAGAGGCTGTGGAGGAACACAAAGAGGGTCAACAGGGCAAAGGGCACACAGGCTGCATGATGTCTGGGGCACACGTAGAGGCTAGAAGGGGTCAAGAAGCACAAAGAGGTGATGCAGAGGAGATAGGGTACCTACAGATAAAGAGTGGGGGTGGGTGATACACCCACCATCATAAGCCGACACGGCCACCATAAGTCCATACAAGGAAAATTCCATGCCAGAACACCCAACATTATATGTCCACACAACTAACATATACAATACATTCACACAGCCAACATACACCATTACATGTCAACAAAGGCAAAATCAGAGGGCTACACATCCACCATCATATGCCTACACAACCACCATCATGCACCAACACACTTCCAAACAACAAACATCATATGCAAAACACACCCACAATCATATAACCCACAAAAAATAAACCAAACCAATCCATGAAATTCCATAAGAAAACTGAGTTTGAAAAGGAGTTTAAGTTGACTAATAGTGAATTGTTACTATGGAAGTCCTGAGTATATATACCAGCACAAAACATATAAAGTTTTCTTATCTATGAAGACAGCAAGTTATTTGCAACATTCTAGAATGCTTTTGGATCTAACCAAATGTGTTTTGGAAAATAATATTTTTATTTTTCGGAAATCCTTGTATCACCAAAAGAAAGGAACGGACATAAGATCAAGATTTACTCTCCCTTAAGCTAGCCTATTCATGGGTGGTATAAGAGGGAGCAAGCCTGGACTAGATCAGTGTACTGCCCTGAAAAGGTAATATTTATGATATTGTCATCATATGGAGTGAATCTAAAGATGCATTGTTACTTTACCATAGATTCCTGAATGAAAATTAGTTAATGGCATTTTCAGCTTGTAATCTAATAAAAATAATATAGTGTTCCTAGATATGAAATTACACATAGCTGACAAATAAACCGGATATCTAAAATGCACAGAAAACCAACATCAGTCGGAACAATTTTGTATGCACAATCAGAAAATCCAAGACAACAGAAAAATAACATCCCATAGAGAGAATTTTTCAGAGTGAGAAGGAATTGTACATTGAAGAGTGAAGATTTACTAAAGAATAACCTTAGAACTAATATCACAGAAGATGACGGATTAAAATATATTACTACAAATAGCACTAATAATTAATATATTTTCATGTGTCTAATGAAACACTGGGATGTCCTTAAAATGGACAATATTTTGGTGAAATATATCTCTGGAAAACAAGGAACAACATGTAACCAAGTACCATCTTTATAGAACGTGCTTTGTCCTAGTGACACAATCAAATATGAGAAGGTAAACCCAGGTGGCAACCTGGTATCTATTCTGGAGAACTACATGTGCCAAAAGTGCATTTGCAGTAAATGTGTTAAGGATGGTAGTAAGGTCTTTCAAGGAAAGAACGAACAAGAAATATACAGAATTATATCCATTATAAACTGCAATTCCAATAATTGTATCTATGTAATTATGTGTGTTTGTTGATTGAGATATGTTGGGTACACCAAACATGCATTAGGGCAATAAAAATGGGGATAATTCATATCCCGTATATGTACTTATGATACAGAAACACTCTAGGAATGATATGGAAAAGACTATAGGCGGGCCTCAATATAGAGGGGCCTCAATATAGAGAAGAGACTATGAGCCAGAAATAACATACTGCATAAACAGATTGAAATCTGTTAAATAAAATGTCTGAAAGTGGATAAAGAGCTTTATACCTTATTATGAAATGCATAATTTTTTTTTTAATTTTTATTTTTAAATCTTTTTATTTAACAGGCTCACAATATCTCTTACAATGCATTACAAGCATGCATAATTAACCATTACAATACATTGGTGTCTAAAGAATTTTTCATAGCCAGCACCACATTTAAAATACACCCCAGTTTTGTCAGGATATCACATCTTTAACCATAGTTAGGACAAACAGTCTAGACTCGGAATTGCCTCTATACAGAAAGTTCACCTATTTCCCCTGACTCGCACCCAGGCATTATCTCTTCTAAGTTTCTAAACGTCTCCCAGGGGGACCATATTTAATCGCATTTTTTCTTACATCCCCTGCTATCATACATCACTATTTCCGCCTGGAAGCACCAATCAAGGTCCGCCTCCCATTCGGTCACAGTTGGGGAGACGCAGGACCCCCATTTGCGTGCTATGTTACGCTTGGCCACTCCGGCTGCGAGGGCGAGCAAGATTCTCGTGTGCCTAGGCCAGTCCTCTTCGCCCTTGATCATCAGTAGGAGACCCTTGGCCTCCATAGGTATCTCTACTCCCGTTACCCTGGACATTATCGCCACCACACCTTGCCAATAGCGCGCGACCTCTGGGCAGTCCCAAAGTATATGAAAGAATGACCCCTCAGCTTGGCATCCCCTTACGCAGTCTGCTGACTGTATTTGCCCCGTTTGTTCAATAGTGTGCGAGGATAGTACGAGCGATGTAGAATTCTGAGCTGTATCAGCCTAAATCTAGACCTGATCGCTATTTCTCTAGGCCCCTGCAGCGCATCGGTCCACTCCTCGTCCTCAAGAGTACCCACATTTGACTCCCAAGCTGCACGCAGGAGTGTCAGGGGATCCGGCGTATTGTGAATTAATTTTTTTATATATTGTCGAGGTCGCCTTGTCCAGTATGGGATCTGCCAGTAGACGATCCTCTAAGGGGGGGGATGGAGTAGTCCGGGTTGGTCTCTCCTTTCTTAATGAGTCTGTGCAATGTATGTGTAAGCCGCATATGGGGAAATGCCTTGGCAGGCGTAAGCCGAAATTCGGTTCGTAAGTCCTCAAATGGTAGTGGCGCTGTACCCCTCCATACGTCGCCCAGATGATCGCTACCCAAGGCTCTCCATCCCGCAAACCCCTTCAGTCCGGCCACCTCCCCCAGCAGGTCATCCACCCACAGTGGCGTCATCGCCGTCAGGCAGCGATGCCACCCTAAGTACTTATTAGCTGCAAACCAGCACTGTAGGACCGTTGCTGTGTGGGCCGGTAGAGCCTGCATGCCCCCCCGGGCATACAGCAGGGCCTCATGGTTCCCATTGGGCATAGCCTCTCTGTCCATTCTATAGGCTGGTTCCTCCCTGTCAGTATATATCCATTCATTGAGAACAATCAACTGTGAGGCCCAGTAATATAGCCTGGCGTCCGGGACAGCGAGACCACCATCGTAGACTCCTCTCTGTAGCTTGTTCAGCGCTATCCTAGGTGTCCCCCCCTGCCAGATTAAGTTGCGGAGTTCCTTGGCTATCTGCTTAAAGCTTAAAGAAGACGGCCGGCACCGGGTAGGGTGTATTTTGTAGGACATAAAGAAGGCGGGGCAGGGTCATCATTTTATACAGTGCCGCCCTACCCATCAGCGTCAGGGGGAGCATGCGCCAGCCCCGCGTCTGCCTGAAATCTCTGCAGTATTGGATAGAGATTTGCTTGTAGGAATGACTGGGGGTCTCGAAATATGTACAGACCAAGGTATTTAAATCCTTCCTCACTCCACTGGGGCTCCACACCCGGACGGCAGCCTCGGAGGGAGTCCAGAGAGGGGCACAACCACCGATTTGGTCCAGTTTATAGCAAAACCCGAGTAACTGCCAAACAGATCAAAAATGTGGAGGATCCGGGCGATGAAAAAATAAGGTCTAGATAAATATAAAAGTATATCATCAGCATAAAGCGATATGCGTTCTTCCCACCCTCCAGGCGCCTGAATACCCCATATCATCGGGTCTCTTCTGATCCAGTGCGCAAGTGGCTCTAGCGCCATTGCAAACAACAGTGGTGACAGGGGGCAGCCCTGTCTAGTTCCCCTCTCCAGTGCAAACCAACGGGATAACGTCCCATTCACCCTCACTTGTGCGAACGGGTCTTGATATAACAGTCGAACCCATTTGCAAAACTGCGGGCCAAAGCCCAGCCTGGCTAGGACCGCGAATAGATACTTCCACTCTATACTATCAAAAGCCATGGAGGCATCTAGTGCCATCAATGACGATTGTGGGGAGGTAGGGTCGGCTGTCATGTGCAGGACGCCGTAAAGACGCCGTAGGTTGTGACGGGTGCTCCTACGTGGCATGAAGCCCGATTGATCTAAATGGATAAGAGTCTTTAGGACTGCCGTCAGTCTGTTGGCTAGAGCCTTGGCTAATACCTTCACTTCGACGTTCAAGAGGGAGATTGGGCGGTACAAAGTACAACTTTCTGGGGGTTTCCCCGCTTTCTGTATCACCACTATCGTGGCTAGGCGTTGGTCACTAGGCAATGTACCTAACTCTCTGGCCTCTACAAGCATGTCCAATAAGAGGCGAGTAATTCTAGAAGCCATGCCCTTAAACAACTCGACCGGGAGGCCGTTAGGACCCACAGCTTTCCCGGAACGAAGGAAACCCAACACCAAGGCCAATTCCTCTTCGGAGAGGTCAGCCTCTATGGTGTCACTCATTACTTTGGTGAGCGTCGGGAGTGCAAAGTCGGCCAGGAACTCAGTACAATCCTGGGCCGACCTCACACTCATGGGTGCATACAGCTTCTCATTGTAGGACGCGAAGGCTTCCGCTATTTGGGCATTGGTAGTAGGCGCGGAGCCATCCGCATCCCTGATTACCGCCACCCAGGACCGTTCTTTATCACGTTTGTCCAGCCACGCTAGGAGCTTGGAGGCTTTATCCCCACATCATAGATCCTCCTCTGTGTCGCCAACGCATGTGCCCGCGCCTCGTTCTTAGCCAGTGCGCGCAGCTCACGCTGACGTAGCAGTAATCTTTGCCCTAGGAACGGGGTACCACCCTCAATCGTCGCTCGTTCTATTTCCATTATTTATTGTTCTAACCTATGGAGCTCGGCGGCCCCCTCTTTCTTTTTCCCCCCAATTAGCGCCTGCGCCCGCCCCCGCAGCACTGTCTTTGTCTTGTGGTTTGTGGCCTCCTGGCCTGCCTGGATACGTTGGCATAGGCCTGGCTGCCATGATGACTTTTGCGCACGTTACTCTTAGCCGTTGTTCTGTCGCCCTCTGCTATTGCCAAGTTATTTTACAACTGTCTGCATTTTCTGTTTCTCACCTTTTCTCCTGTTCCCTTCGGGCTCAGTCTGAACAACAGTTACAAGGTCGAAAAACAACGTCCCTGGTTCTTGCTGATATGGCCAGTCCCTCGCACCTAGACATAACACTATGTACAGCTGCCAGGGGGAAATTGGTGGGCTTTTAGTATTGCGTTTTTCCCTCTGGAGAGGGACTTGAAGAAAAACCTTTCCAGGGAGAAGAGCTGTGATTGTCTGCTGATGTAGTCTTTGCATCTAGAGACTGAGGTATGGGGGTTCGCTAGTCAAAGCCCAGAGGTCTTCTATTTTTATAATACTATAGCTACTAGCACGGGGAGGGTGGTAAGGTCATTCAGCCCTCTATCCACTGCTTTATGAAATGCTTTCCCCGTTAGTATTCTATGGAGTTGTAACTATGCTGATTATATTATTCTTATGCATTATGCTGATAGTACTGTCACGTGTACTGTATCTTAGAGCACGTATGTTGAAATAAACATTTTAAACTATACTGTGTCTCTTCTTACGCCGGTTGTGGACAGGTATGAGTGAGTGACGAAAGGGTGTTCTTGCTACTGCGAGTCCTGAGAGAAAGAGAGAGAGAAACCGTGTTCTGGGTTGTCTAATCATTGGTACATTGTTGCTAATGGGACGCTAAGGCTAGTTGGGTTGGGGTTTTAGGAGCTAAGGTTTATGTTTGGCTCACCACTATATTCCGAGGTCCTATTATCCTGTGCATAGCTCTGTGTGTGTGCAGAATCCCTATAACATGGCGCGACCAACGAGTGGGCTGCTTATCTGCGAGACGCTTGAGTAGTGATTGTGCTTGTCCACAACACCCCTCACAGACGCTTCCGGAAGCGTGTGTGACGGTGATACCTCCTATATTGACGTTTTTATAGGTTCTTTCAAGCTTGAGGTTGTTAAAAGGTTTCTTAGCTAAAACCCTATTTGTGCTGCCTCATTTTAGATTGTCGACTATTTCTAGCCTACAATGGCTGTTCAAATTGCGGCACATAGCCGTGCAGCGCTCCGGACACACTTAACAGTGTATGGAGTGCCTGACGCGGGTGTCGAGCTGATCTTTGTGGTACAAGCCGATCCGGCTTTCCACTTTGAGGTGTTCTACTCTTGGGTCACATTTCCGGCGGTGGATGGGACAGACAATTTGTTCCATGAATATACAGCCACCGCAGTTCCTAATCACTATAGACCGTATAGGAATCTTGAAGTACCGCTCACGGCTTGGCAGCACCGTGTTTAGTTTGATGGCGCCCTCCCCCAACCGGTTACCACGGTTCGTTTAGGCCCCTTGTCTATTGATGGGGCCACTTGGCCTGTTTTGGCCGGGTACACCCCACATCCGCAATATATGACGATACCAGTCGCGGATCTGCGCAACATGTATTCGGCTTTAGTGCGAGTGCATCGAGCCTTAGTGCAATATGTTACAGGCAACATCCAGGGAGCCCCACCTGGAGTTGCGGGCCCTCCAGCTGGTGCAGGCGCAGTGACCATAAGTCCTGTCATGGTGAATTCGGTGATGGGCAAGCGCCCACAAAATAAGGATGATTTTCCTTATTGGCTTGCCGAGAAATTTGACCAGCTGGAGGCAGTTTTTCCAAATACAACACCGGTGGATAAACATAGAATTCTTACAATTAGTTTGCCAAAAGACTTAATTCCCGAGTTGACAGCATGCAACAACTGGGGTAGGGTATTCGCAGCAGTTTATTCGAAGTGTTTCGGCACCCCTTCCATGACGGTTCTCCCCTCTGTAATTAAACGAGTGCAGGATGAACATGGCCCTGAAGCGGCTGTGGAATTAGGGATGAGACTGGTGGGAGTGTTCGAAGTAGTAGCTGAGCTGATCCTTGCAAATGTCAAGGGCGATGCAGTGAACTTCCAAGTAGCTAATGCTTTGGCTTTAGTCCCAGAATTGGACAAGCCGCGCGAATTACCGAAAATTATAACCCAGGCTTATAAAACTATTGGCCGAAATAGTCTGGGCAATAAGCCTTTTGCAAAACAGCAAACACCAACACAACAACAACAACAACCTAAAACTCAATCTGAAAAAGATGAGAAACCAGTTTTTACTAAAAAGAGCTGGAGGTTGAAAAAACAGGGTAAGCAACAGAAGAAGCCGGGGTCGCGAGGCGCATCCCCGGTTTCTGTCTCTTCTGAACGCACATATGATTTGCGCGATAGGGCGAGAATTAAATCTCCGGATAGGTTTCAGATCCCTGATACGCGTTCTCCTCGTTCTTCACAGGCACAGACAACTTCACAAGCCAGTGGAGGAGATCGCCAGGATAGAGGAAGGGGTCGAGAGGCTCCCCAGGGACGAGACCAACCTCAACAACAAGTCAGAGGGAAAGCAGAAGGCTTTCAACGTTCTCGGCCACAATTTCAGAAGAAGAAAGTTGCCGCTGTAACAGCGAAATATGCCACAGACGGTGAGAACGAGACTCCTGAATTGGACGTGGGCAGTGACCCTCCTAGACAGCGCCGCGAGAAGTTACCATAGTGCGGGAGGCGCTACGTCCTCATATGGAGGCGACAGCAACTGAAACATTCATTACTGTTGAGACAGCAGACACCAGAGTGGCACCCCTGACAGACTATTTAATATCGTCATTCAAATCGAAGGTGATATACAGCGTGTAATTAAAGGGATCTTTTGGGAAAATCTGACCTCTTCGTACGACATTTTGTTAGCGGAGGCGGATTGGCCACCTCCATTCGTACTTGCTGCGCGTAAAAGGGAGGAGGTAATCCTTCCGAGCTTTTCTCGACATGTCCCAAAGGACAAAGCGGAGGCTCTAGCCGCTGAGTGGGCTGTGTCCCTGGCTCCTGCGTTATACCGTAACCACGTGGATTGGGATGAAGACTCCCCCCCCCCATGAGATACCTTTACGGTCCCTACCGCAGCCACAACCCCAATATCCCATTAAATGTGACGCCAAAGGCCCCGTTTCTGAAATTCTGACTCAGTTAGAATATCAGGGAGTAATAGAAACCTGCGTATCACCCATGAATAATCCCCTTTTCGCGGTTTCTAAACCCGATGGATCGTACCGCCTAGTATTGGATTACCGGCATTTGAACTCTCATTGTCGGACCTTTGCGGTGCAAAATACCCACAGTTCTGCGCTTGTAGACAGTCTTGTTCGTAAAAAATAAAAAACGACACTTAACCTATCCAATGGATTTTACACGCACAACTTAGCCACGGAGTGTAGCCAATGGAGCGCTTTTACCTCCGGTGGTAAACAATTCAAATTAAGGCGACTCCCTATGGGCTACAAAAACAGTCCAGGAGTGTTCGCTGCCTGTGTTGTCTCTTTGTTAGACGGCATAGACCCAGATGCATGTTCGTACGTCGATGATATTTACCTGACAGACGACGAGTTATATCCGCATCTTTCCAGAGTAGACCGCATTATTCTCGAGTTTGCGGTTTTAGGTTACAAGTTTAATTTTGCCAAATCACACATTGCTGAATTAACAGTTTTGTTTTTGGGCTACGAGCTCAACAATGAAGGTAAGGGCTTAGCCCCCCACTTCTTAGAAAAATTTGCATTTTTGTGCCCTCCTACTACTCTGAAAAAACTTCAGTCTTTGCTGGGTTTTCTGAACTTCGGGCGTACTTATATTCCCGAATACGCCCAGCGTATCAAGCCATTATATGCCTTGATACAACCAAACTTTTCGAAGTCTAGTTGGCTTCCGGAGCATTCCTCCATTCTGCAGTCTTTGCAGACAGACCTTCTTGAGTCTAAGTACCTGTTGACGCGTGATAACCACACAAACCTGGTGATTAGAATAATTCCGGGGGCAGTGGGTTTCACGTACTTAACCTTTAACGAAGGTGACACAGTTCCGATCGCGTACAAGTCACATCTTTACACTTCCGCAGAAATGCGCTTTTCATCTGTGGAGAAAGTTCTGACTGCAGTGCAGATGGCGATTCTAAAGGAACGCGCACTGGCACAGGGAAAGCGCATTCTGGTGGTAACACCATATCCTGCCCTAGAGGCAGTGACAAAGGCGAGTGTCCCGAACTCTAAGGCGTTGCACCCCCGTTGGATTCAATGGGCAACCTCTTTGACGTCTCCGGATGTCACTTTCATCTTTGATTCATCTCTACAAACTCAGGAGTTTTTGCAGTACGAATTCGTTCATCCTCCTCCTCTGTCATTGCTCCCGCTTGAGGATTACGACTGTGTGATCTACACCGATGGTTCGGCACAACCGGCCACGGGGTCCAAGCATGCTTATTCAGCCGCATGTGCTATTGTTGCAGGTACCTTCGTGAACGGAAGGTTCAAATCCACTGTAGTGCACACTCAGGCACTCGGGGACAGTACTGCACAATTGGCCGAGCTGCGCGCATTGGTGCTTGCGCTTGAGTTCGCTACTCCGGATGTGACCACTCTAATTGTATGCGATTCTTACTACTGTGTTCAATCTTACAATGACAATCTGTTCTTCTGGTCGCAAAATGACTATAGAGACGCTAAAGGTAGCACAATTAAGCATAAAATGCTTTGGGTTCGGGTGGCAGAATTGAGACAACGTCTGCCACTCACACAGGTGGTTCACACCCTTGGCCATCAGCGGGTGGGCGCACACGCTGTTGGTAACGGTTTGGCAGACGAAGCGGCCAAATCAGCAGTAGTCACATGTTCAGTAGCAGCAGTTACTAGATCCATGTCTAAAATTGATACTGATATTTTGGCAGCTATTGCAGCAACACAGGAAGGTGCTAATTACCCTAGGGGTTTCCCTTCCAAATATTCTTATCAGTTAGGTCCCGAACAGGCTCCCTATGTAACAATACCCGACGTTGGTGATCTGCTGATCCCCAACTCAGACCGCAGACTTTCCTTGATAACGGCTGCACATGAAGGCATGGCATCGGCTCATGCTGGAGTGTCTGCGACCGTTTCTATCTTGCAGCAGCGGTACTGGTGGCGTGGTTTATATAAAGACACCCGTACTTATGTGCTTTCTTGTGACGTGTGTCAACAGATTAAGTCTTCTACGGTTACACGACCGCCACAGACCTCGCTCTACATTTCTAACAGACCCTTTGGGTGTGTTTACTTGGATCACTGCGGTCCATTTTCCTCAGACACTGCCTATAAATATATCTTAGTGGCAGTGGACTCGTGCACACGTTTCATCTGGGTCTGGCCACAACGGAGTGCTGACGCTCGAAATGTCATCAGGGATTTGCGTATCTTTGTGGGAATCTTCGCTTGCGGCACCTTCCATTCTGACCAAGGTCCAGCGTTTGCCTCTAAGGCGTACAAGGACGCAATGGGTTCACTGGGGGTACGGGTGAAGTTTTCGTCTCCATACAGACCTGAGGGTAATTCAATTGTGGAGCGAATGAACCATGATTTAAAGCAATCCTTGACAGCTAGAGTCTTAGGTACTGGCAGGAACTGGCTGGCCCACTTGTATACCGTACAACGTGCACTTAATAATCTCCCTAGAAGATCTCTGGGTGGGCGGACCCCATACGAAATGCTCTTTGGCATACGAATGTTTGTGCCTGACCTTGATGGTCTAGACATGACGGCGCAATCCGCCATCTTTGATGTAGATAACCATTCTACTATGTTACAGGACTTACAAGAAGCCCGAGACAAACTTGCAATCGCACATTTACCCTCAGCCACAGACCCTGCATTGCAGATTCCGGTTGCCGGCTAGCTTCCGAAGATTGGCGACCTGGTCCGAGAGAAGGTGGAGAACAAGAAAGAATTCGGCCCCTCTTATCGTGCACCGGTTCCAGTCCTGGGCTTGAAGGGAACACGTACAGTCATCTTACCACCGCTTCCTGGTCGCAAGGAGAACAGATACATCTCAGTGGAAAATGTCAAGTTACAACATCTGGCCGATCCTGAATAGTGTTACACCAGCGGTCTCTTGTCCTGCCATTTACCGGACTTGAGTTCGTGGCCCTCCTGCCCGAACGGTCACTGATGTTACAATTGAGATGGTTGATTTGCCTGAAAGTATACTCGAACCCCTGTCTCCCCCTGCATCGACGAGAACGAGTATACCTATCCCGATACCGAATCAGTGGCACACTTACCAACAACGCCGCTAAGCCCAACACGTTATTCCTTTGACTCGGATTCCACCTCATCCATTGTCCCGTCCAAGTTCGGTATTTTTGTATCCTGGTTCAGAGACAATTTTTTGATTCCCCCTGGACATACATCTGGTTGGTGCTAATCCTCATTTTTTTGTTCATGTCCATTGGCTTTGTCACAGTGTTTTTTCTGCTCATCAATGGTCACTATCTACCGGAACGCTCTGCTGTGAACAGTGTTGCTGGAACTTTGGCTCCACATTCCTCATCTCACATCATGAAGCGTGATCACACATTTGTGAACATTTCAGCTTTTCCAGTTGCTGATGGCATCGTATGGGATGCAGTAAACTTTCAAATTCATGGACCAACAGAAATTATTAATGTACCCAATGTCCTTCGAGTTTCGATGGGTGATATAGTAAAAAGTAATATTCATTCTGACGATTGGGATGTGCATGCCGTTGAAGCATTGTTTGCTGATTTAAAATATTATGCTTCCTTTAATTCTGAGGATTTATATATGAATTCTGCGAATTATGTCGATTTGTATTGCTACCAGCATTGGGGCAACCATTTTGTTCATAAACCAAGTGCACTACGTGATTCTTTCACGTACACCCAATGGGAACATTGTCCAAACCCTTTACCGGGTAGTTCCCGGACTCTTAGAAATAAATTTACATATTTCACTGATTTTAATAGATCGAACCCTGGTTCTTATTTTTTTAAATTAAACGCCCCATCCACTCAGAAAATCATGTTGACCCACACCAAATTGCTATATTCGGGTTCCTTTTTGAGTGCCTTAGCTGTGGGTGGTTATGAGTACTGGAAGAACACTGTAGATTTGAAATCGATCTGGGGTTCAAAATCATGGCAAGTGCAAGGCACCGAGGCTTTGCATCGTGCTTGCCTTATCCCGACCCAACTTGTGTTTCTGAATGCTTCCATCTATCAGACTACATGTTGGGGCTTGGCTACTACCAAACAATTAAATGCACCTTCCATTCCATCACTGTCTTCCACTACAAACACTAGTGTGCACCTTAATATGTCCCTAGCCACTTTACAAGCTTTGTTGCAGAACAATTCGTTTAATGTTTCTACGCTTGTGCAGTCACCCTGGTTGGCTTGGCCCATATCATCTAATGCGTGCCAACTGCGTTTTCACGACTCAGTCCCTGGCTACAAACAGGATAGGCCCGATCCTAGGTTTTCAGACTCCCGTACTGTCATGACATATTCTGTTGGTAAATTATGTAAACAGTGGTTACAGCATTCTTCCCTGGATTCTGTTAAACAACATTTATCCCTCCTAACAGGCAACATTGATCTGTCCGACTTTATATTGGGACCTCGTGGTCCACGACCGAAGAGGTTCATTTATGAAGCTTATAATGAACTCTGGAAGCTATCGCAAATGGAAGCTGCTTCCCGTCTACGGGAGATAGACCAAGCTAATATGGAAAAGGTGCTTGCTGTTGTTGACAATAGTATTAATACCCTGTCTTCCCGCATTTACACGTTAGAGAATATTGTGTCCTCTGTTGTTGATATTGTACAAGATGATGTTTCTGTGTTGTACCATGGTCAAAATCAGTTACGTTCCGTTATGCAGTTTGCGTGGACTTTGCAAACACTTAAGTTGGGTAAAGTTCCTTGGCATTTTCTGAACACCACTGCCTTATTTCGGCCTTTTAATTTAACTGACAAACAGCAATTCATGTCCATGAAAGATGCAGCTTACACTCTATTACATATCGAGAAAGTGGAGCCCTTACCATTCTCTGTGGCGGAATTGGATTCTGCTGTGTGGCTAGTTCATGGGGTTATCGCTTTGCCTTTTTCCTTGTTTGAATTTAGTTCATGCATGAAACATTATCCTGTGGGCCGTTTCCAGCCTTTGGGTAGTGCCTTCCTGCATGAACTCTGGTCCCTCCCTTTCATGTATAAATGCCTTAGAGACGGCAAGGAAGTTTTTCTCACGGGGGAGTCATGCGATTCAACTGTGGGTCATTCCCTTGTTTGTAAACATATTAAATTGCACGGAGCTTGTAATGTTTCAGCTCCTAATCTTGCTTGTGTGTTAAAGGGCATTCCTGCTCCTACTATTTCTCTTACCTTTACTTTGCTTACAAATGGT
Source organism: Calotriton arnoldi (assembly GCA_963921515.1). NCBI lineage: Eukaryota > Metazoa > Chordata > Amphibia > Caudata > Salamandridae > Calotriton > Calotriton arnoldi. Next base: position 2,871,472 of record CAWUFW010001150.1, on the reverse strand, counting down.
AGCTATTTGCTTTTGAATAACGACAACTGCTGTGGCATGCAGGTTGGCATACCCTATATTGTTACTGTTTCGCACAGGGTTGTCTGCTGCAAGAATGTGCTTTTTCCTCCCCCTCACGACATCATAGATAATTCTATTTGGCCTTCCATTCCTACTATGGAGGCGGATTTCAATAAACTGAGCAGAATAAAGGCGCTATTATTGAACGAGGAGGTTATGCTCACTTTCGCCCGGGAGACATTCATTCTCCAGGTGGCAAGTACCCACAGTGAAATACAGGCCCTTTTGAACACAAACCTCCCACAACATTTCGGTGAATTGATTCACCGTATTTTTAACGCATCTAACACTGTAGGTCTGGTGCATTTTTTTAAGGTGGTGGGGTCCGGCCTTGTGTCCTCTTTCCAAACTATTTTTGGTGTGATACCGGCATTTATTCATTCGATTTTTTCCAGCGTCCTTGGTGGCTTTCCGTTAATCCTTGCCTTGGCGGCTGGTGTGCTGCTGTTGGTCTGCTTCCTTCGCAGTGGCTGCTCCCCAATGGGCCCTTCTCGACCCCGGACGCCTCCAGCTGCTCCGTGAACGCCTTCTGTCTGGTTTCGGAGTTCTGCCGTTGGCGACACTGAGTGTGTCCTATACCCTTTCTTTTCACTTTGCGTGTTTCACTTGCGTGCAACCTGTGATGTCTTGCATCCGCTGTCCTTTCACCTGGACCATGGATTATTGCCTCTCCAATACGTCGTTGTCTGTTCCGGATTTTGTTCGGTTGATGGGTCCCTTAGAGGCCCATGAACGGGACTGTTCCGTTGCAGGCTGCATGACGCGTGCAGCTGCACTGGGGATTTTGGCGCAATGGGATATCTGGGCGGCTGCTCAGAATCTCCTACAACAAAGCTATATTGAGTAGGCCTGGGCGGTAAATTCCGTTCCGCTCGCGGAATTTGCAGAATTTGGGTAATTTCGCGTTCTGCGGAGAACGCTAAATTGCCAAAAATTCCGCGATCCGCGACTTCGCGGAGTTTTTTGCTTGTTCGCGCTTTCAAAATGCGTGTTCGCGAGATATTTCTCCCCGAGCACGCGAACAGCGTTCGCGAACAGGAAAAAAGCATCGCGAACGGGCGGAACAAGCAATTCCGCGTGTTCGCGGAACTTTTGCGTGCTCGCGGAGATTTTTTACCATTTCGCGGAGCTTTGCGTAGCGCGACTACGCAAATTCCGCCCACCCCTAATATTGAGTATCACGCAAGCTGTCCCGCATTACTTTTGGATGCTCCGTCCTCTGAGGAGCATTCCTGCAGCTTTGACCTGTTGGACTGGATGGCGTCTACGTTTTCTGACGATTCCAATGATGTCCTCTTGGACGGTATAGCGTTTTTCTGCACTTCCACGTTTTTGGATTGATATGGCGTTCACTGTCCGTGAACTGCCTCGCTGACTGTCTTTTTTGCCACCTTTTCACATCCGTTGTCCTTCGTTGGGACTGCTTCCGCTGTGGACGCCTCCATTCTGTTCAGGTGTTTTGAACTCTGTCTTCGTCCCTACTCTTGGCCGATGGACTGTCCAGGGGAGGGAGTCTTGTGGTTTGTGGCCTCCTGGCCTGCCTGGATACGTTGGCATAGGCCTGGCTGCCATGATGACTTTTGCGCACGTTACTCTTAGCCGTTGTTCTGTCGCCCTCTGCTCCTGCCAAGTTATTTTACAACTGTCTGCATTTTCTGTTTCTCACCTTCTCTCCTGTTCCCTTTGGGCTCAGTCTGAACAACAGTTACAAGGTCGAAAAACAACGTCCCTGGTTCTTGCTGATATGGCCAGTCCCTCGCACCTAGACATAACACTATGTACAGCTGCCAGGGGGAAATTGGTGGGCTTTTAGTATTGCGTTTTTCCCTCTGGAGAGGGACTTGGAGAAAAACCTTTCCAGGGAGAAGAGCTGTGATTGTCTGCTGATGTAGTCTTTGCATCTAGAGACTGAGGTATGGGGTTCGCTAGTCAAAGCCCAGAGGTCTTCTATTTTTATAATACTATAGCTACTAGCACGGGGAGGGTGGTAAGGTCATTCAGCCCTCTATCCACTGCTTTATGAAATGCTTTCCCCATTAGTATTCTATGGAGTTGTAACTATGCTGATTATATTATTCTTATGCATTATGCTGATAGTACTGTCACGTGTACTGTATCTTAGAGCACGTATGTTGAAATAAACATTTTAAACTATACTGTGTCTCTTCTTACGCCGGTTGTGGACAGGTATGAGTGAGTGACGAAAGGGTGTTCTTGCTACTGCGAGTCCTGAGAGAAAGAGAGAGAGATACCGTGTTCTGGGTTGTCTAATCATTGGTACATTGTTGCTAATGGGACGCTAAGGCTAGTTGGGTTGGGGTTTTAGGAGCTAAGGTTTATGTTTGGCTCACCACTATATTCCGAGGTCCTATTATCCTGTGCATAGCTCTGTGTGTGTGCAGAATCCCTCTAACATCTTAAATGCCTCCCAAAGCATTACCTGGGAGTCCACAGTTTCTTCGTTTTCTATGAAGTATAGTTTCATGTCTTCCTCAAGTTTCTCCCTCAGTTCAGGGTCACGGAGGTACCAAATATCTAGCTTAGGGAATCCTGTCCTATTTATCGCTGGAACCCTGAGGGTAACGGAGATAGGGGAATGATCGGAGATCCCCCTCGCCAGAAGGAGCGGATGGTCAAAGCTCCCCACTTGATCCTGCTGTGTGAATATGTAGTCTATTCTAGAGAAAGACATACGACGAGCCGAGTAATATGTGAACTGTTTGGCATGCGGGTTGTGTGCCCTCCATATGTCCATTAGCCCCATAGCAAGGAGAAAGTCCGGCAGCACCCGTCCCCCGGGGTGGTCCCCAGCGCCACTCAGCCGATCCATTTCTTGATCAACCACTGCATTTGCATCTATTCCCATCAGGAGAACTCCTAGTGGGAGCTCCAGCAGCAGCGCACCAATTTTGGGAAGCATGATCGAGTGTAACCTGGGCGGCACATATGCAGAACTGAGAGTCAAGTGGCGCACCTCCCAACTGCCCGCAAGGGCTACCCCGCAGCCCGCATCATCCCTTAATATTTTATGAAGCGTGAGGGGGAAGGAATTGCGCACCAGGATCCCTACCCCTCTAGAGCCACCCGTATATCCCGAATGGGCCACCAGTTTGTACCCAAAGCGATCTAGGGCCTTGTACTGACTTCCCTATATATGTGTCTCCTGGAGCATGACTACCTTTGGAGCGTGGCGTTTAATGTATTGAAGCACCAGAGTCCGTTTGATCTTGTTACCAAGACCGTTTACGTTCCAGGACCAGATGCGGGCCACATTTGTCACCCTTTTCGTATCAGACATGTCCAGTTATATAGCGGACCCCAGATGCATCTTGTGCTGGCCCTGAGCCCTTCATGTGTGCATTGATGACTATTAGAGCTGTGAGCCATAAAACAACAACCAACAAACTTACAACATAGACCCCTAAACTCCCCCCTCCCTGCATCCCTGCTAGGTGAGTTGTAACCCCCCACCGCCCCAACATGCAAAGTGCCTGTCGCCCAAACAAAAAACGTCATGACAAAGTAACAATGAGGGGGTTAGCGAGCACCAACTGCTTGGAAATGCCAGAGCACAGCGGATCCATTAGTGATCCCCCATTAACATGCTCAAGCACCTACTAGGGATTAAGATTAATGACAAGGCGTGCCAGAACAGATCGTTCCCCCAGCCACGTACAGAGGTGTGTTATCAGGTTAGCCCTGGCCGTGCCCCCCCGTCCCGTTCACATGGCAACTTGGAGCACGGAGACCCCTTTCTTCAGGCCCCTCTATAATGACCCCTGTACCCCAAGTGTCATTTATCTGGACCACGTTGAGTGGTTTTGTCCGGCTCGGAAGGCAGTCCCTGATTCTTGTGTTGCTGTTCTTTCCGCGTCGGTGATTGTACTTGTTTCTTTTTCTGTCCAGCAACCTGCCATCCCTCCAGCCAGTCCCACGCCGTCTCAGGAGAGGTGAAGAAGTGTGACTTCCCGTCGGCCAACACCTTAAGCTTTGCGGGGTACATCATCATATACTTCACGTTTCGTTCTCAGAGGGTCCTTTTAACTGAACATCTCCCCGAGTTCTAGCCACATGCAAGATAGCGCCCCTATCTCGATAGTTGAAGATGTGGGCCACTATAGTACGTGGAGGCGTCCCTGGTCGTGGGCCCAGCGTACGATGGGCTCGTTCCACTGTAAAGAAGTTGGAGAGTCTCGTTGGCTTGAGGACGTGGGTGATAAAGTGCTCCACGAAAAGGTCCACTGACGGTCCCTCTGCCCCTTCCGGCACTCCCACGACGCGGATGTTGTTGCGCCATGCCCTACCCTCCTGATCCTCCAGGCGGGCCATGATGTCCACATTTTGTTTAGTAAGGGCGGCGACCTGTTCTTCAAGGCGTTTAGACTTGCTTTGCAGAGTTCCAATGTTTGTTTCAGCTGCGGATGTTTTGTCCCCCAATTTCCGTAGGTCAGCCCTGAGTAGGTTTACCTCTTCAGTAACTGAGTCTAATTTTGGCTCAAGGGTGCCCTTCAGGCCTGCTATCGCCCGCATAATATCCTTGAGGGATGGGTCCGGATCCTGTTCCCCCTGCTCCTGCGGAGGAGTCATCTCCTCCGTCGCACCGTCGCGGCTCATTGCAACAATACATTTGTCCATTTGATTGTTCTGCCCCGGGCCTTTATTGCGTCCCATCGTGGTGAAAGACCACCCCGAGCCCAGGGGGTGTCGCAACTGGACAGGCTGTAGCACCGCGGTCCCGGCCCTGCGCGGTAGTGTTCACTGCTTGGCTGACAGTGGTTAAGTGCGTCATGCCTCAGGTTGTATCTGCAGATCCTGGGAATCTTATTGTTTGAAGCAGGGAGGTCTCTCCCACTGAAATGTGAGCCGTGTCCTGTAGTTTAGGCCGCCAGTACCTTTGGTTGTGTCAGCGCCCTCTGGCAGCACCCTCGTGGGTGCAGTCCTCAGTGTCTCCCTGACGTGCCACAGCTTACACGCCTTATGCGTGCACTCTCTGCATCGTGGGTCTCAAGTCCTGGTATCTCCACTGCATAAGGATAGACGTGCCTTGCAGGAATAGGTGGGCGTGCTTTCTGTGGAGACCCCACCTGGCCCTGATGCTGGCCGCTAGTTGGGTGCCTCTCTACTCACGCGTATCTTGGAGGGCCCGCTCGGGCTGCCACGGCCGCCTCAGCACAACCGTCTGCGCGCACCCGCCTGGGCCGACAGCGCAGAGTTCGCCGTTATCTGGGCCCACCGCGGCTCTGTTGTCCCGCATCTGAGGGGCTCTTGGTCTCAAGGGAGCTCCAGTGCAGGTTAGTGGCCAGCTTCTCTCAAGGCCGCGGCTACAGCCCCCGCCTCCGCCGTGCTGAAATCTTGGCCCAGTCGGCTCTTCAATCACTCAGGGCCGTTATATCCGCTGTCGCCTTCCTGTCGTCACAGCAAGATCGGCGTGCACTTGCCTGGGTCACTAGCGTATCTCCGTCACTGCTCTTTACGCCCCGCTGGGCTCCGCTGCACCGTCGCTCGGGGAATCCGGATCCTCAAGCGCGCCTCGGGTGCAGAGATATGACCGGCGCCATGTTGAGTCGCGGTCACAGCCGCTGCTCTCACCTCCTCCCTTCAATAGCGACTGAAGTTCGACCAGAACGGCCCGTTTTCAGGTCTGTGCTGCGTCTGTAGTCGGTCCTGCATGCCGGTGCTCAATTTTGAATTGGATAATGCCGGATTTGATGGGGATCTAGCAGTTGGTGAACGGAGCTCACTCACAGAGCGGCCATCGCAGTCGGGCTCAAGCCACGCCCCAAATGCATATACTTTTTAAGGAGCATAATGTTGAGACACATATTGAACAAATAGGTTGGATTCAGTAAAAAGAGGTCTGAATGTCGACAGATAGTCTTGTACCTTGTTATGAGTTAAATATTTTGTATGTAATTGTAAGGCAAGGATTATGAATTGTGGAATAAAACTGCAAACTATATTCAAGACAAGAGAGTTTGTAGTAATATAGGCAGTATATATATCAATTTGCCCTTTGGATCAATTATGTAAGTTGCTAGTAAGGACTGGGCATTTTCTAGTACTTTATATATGAGGAAAGTCTGAGTATATTTTGGTTTCAGTAATGTTTTCTGCCGTTCTCAAAATGTAAATCCACTTATAATAGTCAAAACAAAACCCTTTCAGGCATAGAGTGACGCATAAATTATGAAAAAAAGAAGCAGAAAACTCTGGGCAGTTCTCAAGTTTAGGTGGTAAGCAGCTCCAGTATAGAGCACTCTCAACACCAGCGACACTTTAAATTTGCACACCTCAAATGTCTGCTTTTTTATCAAAGTCTTTAAGCGTAGGATTAGCACAATGCCATCCAAGCCGAGATAGAAAGGGACAAAGACTTTTGCCATTTCTACAGCACTTATAATAGTATCTAATTTGATTCTTAAACATCACAACTGTGTAATAGTGCAGAGGAAACTGTGATGGTCAGTAAAGAGGAGGAAATCAGGTTAGAACCCACCCCGTGAGTATAAATTTAGTACAAGTAAATCATTTTTCTTCATGACTAATTTAATGATGTTGTGTTTTGATCTCAATATTAGCTGCATGACACATTATGGAGATTTCTTTTCAAAATTTAGGTTACAAACAATTATTTTTTAGAATAAGAATCAGAATTCATTTTTAGAATACGAAACAATGTATTTCAATTCAGTGTTTTTGTTTGGCAAATTGTAGAAGACTATTATAGCATAACAAGGAAAGTTCTGATGCCTTGCTGTTTAACTCCTGTACCACTCTACAGCTTCAATCAAGAATATCAATTTTGCCAAGGAGGTTTTTCTACCTTTTCAGCTATTTCCTCCTAAATGGGACCCTCTTAAGGAGGGAGTTGACTCTTTCTACACATACATTTAGGTGCAGGGTGGCACCGTGGCTCCTGTGAGGTGATGCCCTTTCCTCCAGCAATGATGATGGGAAAAAGAGAAACCTTCACTGTGCCCAGTCCTTGAAACTAACCTTAGCTCTTTTGAGGCTCTCATGCATAACTGTGGTCTTGCCATGTGCTACTGCAAATATGTGTGCACTGAACAGTGTTCTATATGACCTCTAAATCAACCGCTGTGTGAAAACTGTTCTGACGTATATGTATACAGCATCCTTGCACAAGTGAAAGCAGAGAGAGACGAACAGGGAGAAGAGGAAAGGAAAAGATAAGATAGCTGATGTCTATTTTTATCTAACAGGTTTTAGCCCTTTGGTGGTTCAGAAACACCCAACACAAAAAAGAACCTTTAGTGAATGTATAAAAAGCAGGCTACAACATTCAACAAGTAGAAAGGAGAATACACAAAATGGTTGGTTTAAGAAGATGGCCAAAAGATTATAAGGGGGAGAAGAATATTAAAGCAGTGGAGCCAAGGACTACTAGAGATGTAACAAATGTGTCAATGGGCAGGAAGGGTAAACACAATTGCGTCAAACTAAATTCACATAAATGATGATATTGGATAATGGTAAAATTAACTACATGCTGTGTGGTTGTGTGAGTCCTCTGAAGGTTGCCAAATGTCACATACACAAGGATTGAGCACGTAGGAAACCATATTTTTGGATGAGGCAGCTAAGGTCAGGAATCAGGGCTAATTTTCAGGTTAGAGATCTTCTTTGGCAGAATGTTAATTCCAAAAAGGTGCTACATTAAATTCCCCCCTCCGCACCAAGTTGCAGTCTTTGTTTTGCCATTCTTGGGTGCACATCATTTTCAGTCTTCTTATTTCATAGAGGCAGGCAATTTCTGGACCGACGTGGACTTACTAAGAGGATAAAAGTTTGTTCCTCAAAGCTTTCCAGGTTTAAAGTCTTCTAGCTTTAGGCATTTTGGAATTGTTGATTGTGTGTGTCCCTAGACTCCCACAGTCACTTCCCATTCATCTTAGGGCCAACATTTTAGTTTGAAGCATTTTTGCCATGAGTTCCTGAAAACTCGGGTGTTCGACAGGGATGAAAATTGGCACCACTTCCCATGAAGCCAGTTTGTTATTCTAGAATTTAGGCTTGAGGGGAGGAATTTTAGCCTGATAATTCCTAAGATTTGGCACAAGCTGTGCTTTGGAATGTTGGATACCTTTGGTCTACCTTTCTATACATGTGAGTAGGATAATATATTATCCTACTCATGTGGGTAACAATGGGAGTGTTGATGAAAGAACTGAGAGCTTTGACTCTGCGTTTCCTGAAGATCGATCTTGATAGTAATTCTCCAGTGAGTGTGCATTGGTGGAGAGGCTGGACATTTGCCTGAAGCTGTTTAGACAGCTCCTCCTAAAGGCTACCTAACTTCTTTATCCGGGATTTCAACAAGTTCACCAGTTCTTTATAAATATACTGCTGCGAAGACAACTCTTTAATGACTTGAAGAGTGTATGCTTGATTCCAGCAATGCACTTAGAAGTGGCAGAACTGTGTGGTTTTAAGTGCTATGTTAAAAATAAGTAATTACAATTATTTTTGTACTTTGCAACCACGCTTCCAGTATCTTTCTCACACCTAGATCTTTTTGTGGCGCTAAAATGTGGCATAGATCCCACTGGTACTTAAGAAAGTGGTTGTGAAGCACTCTATTTTATATAAGCTCAAAACAATAATATTTAACACTATTGCAAGTAACAATCAAAAAAGTTTTTGTAATGAACTTTGTGTGCACGCCGTGGAAAGGGCTCCACCCAAGCCCAATGCTAAATGAATGTGAGATAACCTAGAACTGTGGTCCTAGATGCTCCATGCACTATTGGGCCCAAGGATCCTATGAATCAAAATTCCATAACAGTCCACGTATAATAATTCAACAAAAATCCTCGAAGAGTCAATCAATCCCTTAATCCAGTTGATTGTGGATATCACATTCTTTTCACAAACGTTGTCTTAACGTTTGTGTGATCTGGCAAGAGAGTTACAATTTTCACTTCTTAATGTCCGTTCAAACAAACCCAATGCATTTCAGGTCTAAAGATCCTTTGTCAGGGGTCACTACAATCAAAAAGTGTTACATGTTTACTCATTGAAAGTGTATCATTTGGCGCATTGTACAAGTCTACCCAAGTATCAAAGTGAGATGGTAGGAAATTGGAATGTGAAACTTAGCCACTATAGTAACAAAATCCTGCGAAAAAGAGTACATTGTGTACAGATAGAAAACAGAAATAAAAGTGGAGGCTCCAATAGGATTGCCTATCCCATCATGCTACATTTTCCTTTGATGGCAAAAATCATTGCGTGAAGAAGTGATGTCCATGGACTACCTGTCCCAACATGCAACATTTACCGCAGGTGAAGAAACCATTCCATGAAAAGGTGGTGTAAATGAGATGTAATTAAATAAACAAGATGGATAAATATGATCTAGTGCTGTTTAGCAATATCAGTTTCCAGTGCGTCATGCATGCTTCTACAAAGTTAGAATAGATTCTGACCTCTGGACGGACTGCTTGGGCCTGAAATTCGACCGAAATACACAGAAACTGGCGTGTACTGAGTCACCCTCTTTAGTAAAACAAAGGCGCAAACTGTGTCGGGAACAAACCAAGTACAGAGGAAAAATTTACTGGAAATATACGGAATGATTTCAGAAAAGCTGACGCGTGCTTAGATGTTCAGCTTACCTATCAGTGTGCGCTCGTTAGTATAGTGTTACCGCCAAACTGGAAACAATCCTGTTAGGCAATCGTGAAAGTCAACTAGACAATTCTTATTCACTGAACACCCAAGGAGACCCACACTATATAGATTGCCCAAGATTCACAAGAATTTACAAAATCCTCCATTGAGGCACTTAGTTTCAGGATGTGGGTCTATCCATGACCCGATAGGCAAGTCCCTGGATACTTTTCTTCAACCTCTGGTGCAGGTGAGTCCTTCATGCGTACAGGACACAACTTATTTTTTGAAATTACTCAAAAGTGTACAAATTGAGAACAGTGAAGAACATTGGTTATGCACGGTGGATGTAGTAGCACTATACAAATCGATACCACACCAGGAAGGCATTGAGGCAGTGGAATGGGCACTTGTGAACACTTAGGAGATAAAAGCAAACAACATTTTTTTGCTAGTATTACTACACTACAGTCTTTTTCATAACTACTTCAGTTGGGATGGGAACATTTGCATGCAGACCAATGGTACATCCATGGGTTTTTCTGGGGCTGCCAGCTACGCGAACATCTTCATGTCTAAATTCGAGACCAATCACATTTACAGATCAGAGGAATGGCAGAAACACCTTGTAATGTACCACTAATTCATAGGCGACATCTTCTTAATCTGGAAAGGCACCAAACAAGAACTACAACGACAAGTGGAGAAGTACAACCAAGAAAACCCTAGAATAAAGTTCACATACATCATTGAAAAATCACACATTACATACTTGTAGTGGATATAACACTCACAGACACAGGAATAAGCACCAAGGTCTTCAAAAAGCCCACAGACTGGAATAATACGCTGCTTTACAGCAGCTTTCATCCACCCACTTTGAAGAAACATCAACCTTTTTCTCAATATACATGCATTAAACGTATCACATCCAACCAGGAGGAACTGACTGAAACTCTGCAACAGTTCAAAACTCAATTTGCAACACGTGGGTAGCCACAAGAGGTTTTTGACAACACCCTGGGAAGAGTAGGAGCCATTGACAAGACAAGTCTACTTGAGAAGGTCAAAGAACCAATGAAAAGTGAAGTATTTGTTTCAACCTTCTCAACGAAATCTCCAACTATTAAAAGGATTATTCGCAGACAAAGGGAATTGTTCCCAATGGAACGGAATTTTAAAGGCTTGTTTATTCATCAACCACTGTTTGCATACACAAGGACCAGCAACTTGAAGGAACTTTTGCCCCCACTGAAGGAGAAAGTCAAACAAACATATAAAGGGATGGGGAAAGGCAATAACTGCATTCACTGCAGCAATGTCATAGTGGGCAAGAACATATCACATCCGTCTACAGGCAAACAGATAATGTTGAAGCACTCAGCCGATGCAATACACAACGGATGATATATGCCTTTAAATATCCATGTGAGTTTGATAAGACTCAAGAACCCTAATTTACCTTTGACCACACATTGGAACATCAAGAAGCACACCATAGCACAGCTGCACTTAACAATACTAGAATGACTTATTGAGAAACCCGGAGGAGACATAACGAAATTACTATCTCAGCGTGAGACACACTGGATTAAACATCTGGATACTCTTGCACCAAAAGGTCTATATGACAAACTGGAATTATTCTGCTTTCTCTGAAGGACCGAGTAAATTCTCAAGCACATGGTTACGTCTCCGCAACAATCAGCTAACTTAGGGTCATCAGTCCACTGTAGGGAGCATATTTAGATAGAAATAACTCACAGTCACATTCAGTCCTTTATAACATTCATTACCATAATTGACGATCAGGGGCTTCATTATCTCCGCCAGGTTTATAACCAAGTTTTTCCACTACAAGTGATGACAAAATATCCTCTAGAGCATCCATTTTAGACATCAGACCAGGTATCAACTTTAGCCCGCACAGGCTTTCCAGTCATTTTAACACAGCAACTCATTGCTCAGCTCAATCTCACTGACAGAGGCTCACACATTGTGGTACAGCACGGACAGGCTCCGTAGACAAGTTTTAATTATTATATGAACCTGTATTGAGCAATAATTATGCATGCAATTGTTGTTTTTTTCTTTATGATTACATTGTAGATTTTTTTTTTAAATAGGTCTATCAACTTTGTATACAGATAAAGCACAACTTGCATAGGCTTTTTAAGAAGCATCATGCCAAAGTAAATTATCGAGATGTATATATATTTTCTCAAAATATGTCTATAGACTCACGATAATCAACTTTGTATACAGATAAATCACAACTTGCATTGGCTTTTTAAGAAGCATCATGCCAATGTAAATTTTCGAGATGCAACAACCGTGTATACCAAAATACCTGCTTGATATGTACACACAATCCATCTTATTGTACCACATGGCATGTTTATAGATTATGGTTGTTTCATTCATGCACAGATTTTGCACACAGGGAACATTGAGAGAGAATGACAACAAGGGAATGAGTATATGATCTGACACTGCTAGCTAACACTCTTACCATGAAAGTAGTGAATTTTATAAACATTTCCCCATACTTCCATATGCTCGTAATTAAAGGTTATGATACCTGGGACCTTCTGCTAATAAACCACTACAACAACTTCTTAAACCCAGATATAGCAGTTGAGAACCTAGGAAAACCGTAGAGGACCTTGTTGGCCGACACCCAAACCCTTTAAAAATCATTTGGGTTGGAGACTTCAATATCAAAAAATGCCCAAGGACAGAGTCGAAGTTATGTGGGATAGAAGACCACTGGGGAGAACCTATTACCCATTTTGTTCATAACACACATGGTAATGCACTAAACAGTGTACTAATGACATGGCAATTAGAGCCCCGTATTGAAATTGATCCTGTATCTGGCGAGTTACCCCCCTACATTTCAAAGTACAGAACGTACCTCCATGATTGATTACATAATCACGTGCGACCTTATGAAATCTAGTATCTTTAAGGTGAAGGTTACTTTCACCTAATTCTGCGACCATGCAATGTCCACATGCTCTTTAGCGTGGAGCGATTACAAGAGTAGAATTCACAAAATCGCCCCAACACCAATCCTAGCGAGGAAAAACGGCTTCACTCTAAAGTGGGATAAAGTGGACGAGCCTAAGCTTCTCACTAACCTCATAGCAGACTATTTTGAGGGTTTTCACCTGTGCTTAGATCCGCAGTTAACAAGCAATCTGGTGTTAGAAGCGTTTGCAAATATTTTAACAAACATTAAAACACAATTAACCCGTCAAATCCCTGCAAAAGACACCCCCCAGCCTCGCTGGTTTGACACGAACTGCTCAGTAGCTTCCTCTAATCTGAAGAAGGCATTAAATACTCTACCTAGAGATAAAGATCATATTCGTAGGATGAGGCACCTCTATAAATTAGCTAGAAAGGAAAGACAGAAAGCGCTAAAATCTGAGGCATGGGAAACCTTAAAGAAAGCATCCTACCAGAATGACAGTAAAACCTTCTGGAAGGTGATTAATTCACCTTCCTTTCAGATAAGTCTGGTCCTTCACTGAACGTTCATATAGAGGAGGAATCGTGAATGCGAAATTTCCAGAACATCTTTCACAATCCAGCGGGCTTGCGCCCCGTGACTGCTAGTCCTCCTACTAAGGCCAAAACCTGCCTTTCATTTGATTTAGAGGAAATAGAGCTCGCCCTGTCACAGTCACCATCTTTGAAAGCCGCAGGACCGGACGGCGTCACAATGGACATCTTCCTGACAAACAATCAATTATGGTCCCCATTACTGACTGTGGTTTTTAACTCAATAGCAATACACTGTCCCCACCCCTCCTGGAAAACTTTGCTGATTATACCAATCTATAAAAAAGGCGATGTTTCAAACCCACTCAACTACCGACCCATCTCATTGCTAGATAGCACCGCCAAACTCATGGGCAGATTACTACTAAACAAGCTTGAAATCTGGGTGTCGGAAAAGAACATTCTCGCTGAAGTTCAGTATGGTTTCAGGCAGGGTATGGGTACCCTAGATCAGTGTCTTAATCTGACATTATTAGCGGCAAAGTATTCTATTGTAAAGAAAGGCCAAATATACTTGGCCTTCATGGACCTGTCTAAGGCGTTTTGACTGTGTGGTACACAGCAAATTGTGGAATATCATGGAGGCAATGGGGGTAGAGGCCGCAATAACAAATTTTATTAGAGAGTAATACACAGACGTCACTGCCAGGGTTTGTTTTGGGAGACAAGGAGAATGCACAAAATCCTTTAAAACTGAAAGGGGTGTCAGGCAGGGGTGTGTTCTGGCCCCCTTCTTATTTGCCCTATATACTAATAAATTGAATGAAATTCTAGTGCATAAATCGTAAGATACTCCCCAAGCACAGACTACTCCCATCCCAATTTTTTTATATGCAGACAACGCGGTTCTGTTAGCAAGAACCCCCGATATCGCTTCAAAATCTTATCGCTGAATATATGGCCTTCATGTCCGATTCGTAACCTTCATGTAAATAAATCCAAGACCTTTACATTGGCCATGGGAGGAGCTAAAGAGAAACCGCTGAGACTCTATCTTGATGGGGAGAAAATAGAACAGGTCCCAAGCTTTTACTATCTAGGTGTGGTTTTCAATTCTAAACTATCATGGATGGAGATGTTTCAAAATAGGACAAACCACATGGGCAAGAGTATTGCAGCAATTTTCCGTTTCTCAAAAAAATATTGGCCAGTATGCCATTGCCAGAATTGATTAAAATCTATTTGGCTGAAACGAGATCTATTGCCACTTATGGGGCTGCGATTTGGGGGACAGCGGATATAGAGGCATTGCAAGTGGTGGAAGACAAATTTGTTAAGCGACTATTTTCAGTCCCACCAGCTTGTAACAACTTTATCGCCACGAGGAAGCCGACTTGCCTTACCTTAGTGTCGTCATCAAATTGGCCCCGCTATCTCCGTGGCTTTCATTGTGTAAAAGGAATACAGTTGATTTGAATCAAATGATTTTAAAAGATATTATGAACCTAGACCATGCCCATAAAATTCCATGGTTATCCTACGTTAAAAAAACTTTTGCTTCACCGGGGCTAACACATCTTTTTGACACGCCGAACCTCTGCGAAAGCTTCCCCATATCAAGGCTAAAAGAAATATTCATTATGAAATCTGTATCAGACAGGTGGGACAGATGCAGGGGGAACATTTCTGTATTGTCTTATCAGGGATTACCACAGCTACATCATGGTGCTCTTTCATACCTCTCTTTTGTAGAGAACACCCAGCACCGGTACATCCTAATTAGATTTCGATTAAACTACATACCGATTATGTTGGGGTACCCAAAGAACTTATTCTCACTCACTCAGCTTCCTCCATGTCTATGTAATAATAAGCCAACACAATCGACTTTGCACATACTGTTTTTTTGTTCTTTTTATGCAAAAGAGAGAAAACAATTTATTATTCCTTTGCTGAAGAAATTTTGCCTCCGCTACCCAACACTTGCCCTAGTCGTGGCACAAAATTTAGAAACCCCATACGTTTGCTTCACCATGGCTTCCTTTTTACTAGCCGCGGTAAAAGCCGTAAGTCTTTTAATGGAATGTCACCCATATTTTAATGAACCTACATTTCTGGGTCGATCCTGATCACAAACGATTATTGCGACAATTCTCCGACGCTGGCTAGATTTGCACTGCCTCACACAGCACTTTTTAAAATAATATTAATTGTTTACAGGTCGCACTGAATTTAGTCTTAACTGTGTTTTTACCTCTATTGAACTGTCATCTTTCGTTTTATAATATCTTGATCTAGCACGAGACATTCCAAATGTTTTATTCACTCGTCGCAAAACTTTTGAATTATTTCTTTTAATTTTAGATCTGTACTGTAACTTTACCTTACGGTCTGCAGCTCGCACTCTATGAATTGTATTATCTATGTACTTTTATGCATTTTAAACAAATGCTAAATAAAGTTTGAATTGATTGAGTATATGATTAGTTCCCTAATGTTCATATTTACATCTGGTTCTCACCTGGAGATTTAACTGTACTCAGTTTTAACGATATCCAAGCAATGAGCATTTTTTCAAAAACTCATGATGCCTGTCAAGCTTCTTGTTTGTTCCATTCGAGTCCCTTTTCACTTTCCACTGCTCTGGGAATGTACACAAGCACGCCGCATCAGAATGCACTGACTAATAAGCACCAGCGTCTTAGGCGCCGTACGGATTTTCTTTTACGACTGCCTGACAGGATTTTTTCTGGTTTGGCGGTGACACTATACTAACGAGCGCACACTGATAAATAAGCTGAACATCATCTAAGCAAGCATCTGCTTTTGAGACAATATTCCGTATATTTCCAGTTAATTTTTTCCTCTGTACTTGGTTTGTTCCTGACATAGTTTGCGCCATTGTTATACTAAAGAGGGCGGCTCAGTACATGCCAGTTTCTGGGTATTTCAGTCGAATTTCGGGCCCAAGCAGCCTGTTCAGAGATTAGAATCTACTCTAACATTGTAGAAGCATGCACGACACACTGGAAACTGGTATTGCTAAACAGCACTAGATCATATTTATCCATCTCGTTTATTTACTTACATCCCATTTACACCACCTTTTCATGGAATGGTTTCTTCACCTGCGGTAAACATTGCATGTTGGAACAGGTGGTCTATGGACATCACTTCTTCACCCAATGATTTTACAATCAGTGGTTAACATAGCATGATGGGATAGGCAATCCGATTGGAGCCTCCGCTTTTATTTCTTACTGATTTCTATCTGTACACAATGTACTCTTTTTCACAGGATTCTGTTCCTATAGGGGCTAAGTTTCACATTCCAATTTCCCACCATCTCACTCAGTTTGATACATGGGTAGACCTGTACAATTTGCTAAATGATACACTTCCAATGAGTAAACATGTACCACTTTTTGATTGCAGTGACCCCTGACGAAGGGTTTTTGGACCCGAAATGCATTGGGTTTGTTTGAAGGGACACTCAGAAGCGAAAATTGTAACTCTCTTACCGGACCACACGAATGTGAAGACATTTGTGAAAAGAATGTGATATCCACAATCAACTAGATTAAAGAATTGATTGACTCTTCGAGTTTTTTTTGTTGAATTATTACATGTGGACTGTAGTGGGATTTTGATTCATAGGATTACAAGGTAGCCTTTGGGCCCAGTAGTGCATGCTGTGTCTAGGACAACAGTTCTAGGTTCTCGCACATAGATCCCACTGGACCATCTAATACAGCTGTATGCTTTCTCGCATTTACCAGATAGTTGGCTTTCACTGGCTTTCACACATTATGGAAGGACTGGAAAGTCCTATTGCGCCTGGTCCACGAAACGTAAGTGAGCCTCTTCTACAATCCCTCCTCCCTCCCAACTCTACCCTGCGCTTGACCCTAGAAAAAAGCTTCACCATTCATCTCTACGAGCAATATAAGGGCAGGAAAAGAGATTAAAAGTAAATGAAAACACCATTGCCAGAAAAGCAGGGACAGAAAAGCAGAGATGGAGGAAAACAAAATGAAGAAAAGGCATGTGGCAGAAAACACATATTGTTTGAGCCAATGGATAAGAATTAAATCAACAAAAGTTAAAAACAATGTGAAAAGAGCTTAAATAAGAGACTGTAAAAATAAAGAACTTAGATTAGATTAGGGTTTGAGGAGAAAGGGAAAAATGAATAAATGAATGAAGCTTGCAAGGCTCAGTATGTAGTAGGTTAAAATCACAACAATACATGACACTGGAATAATGAGACAGGTGAACAGTTCTGTGTATAATCTTCAGGTCACTACTTCCAAATCCCCAAAAGCAGTTCAGTGCATCTGTGTACAACCAATAGGTTACTGATTCCAATTCCAGTCAGAAAACTGTATAAAAATAAAATAAAAAAATTTACTTACTATATCAATGTGTGTGTATCCTGGGGTCACAAAATATAATCCCAGTTGGAAACCTCTACGTGTTAGTGTACTTTTTGCAGACATATGTTTGTAGTGTACTCACCACAGTCTCCAAGAATAATGAGATAGATCAGTGCGTTGATGTGGCCAATGTACTGACTTGTATGTAACCTATATACCACAGACTTCCATTCTAGTGGGCAAGCTTTCTGCCAGAAGTGTAACGACAACATAGGTTTATATCAGAAAAAAGAGGAAAATGAATCATTTACACCTAAAATGCACTAGTGACACACGTGGTTATCATTTATGAGTTTGCCAGGGGAAGCAGCCCCTAGCCCTCGGTAGCCCTAGGCTACGTCTAGCACTGCCCTTGCTACCATAGATCTTAGAGGTAATGAATGCTGCAGCATGGACATAAAGTTCCTAGGGTCTCAGAACCCTGTTTCTTTTCCTGTAGATTTCACTCTTCCCATTCAGCAGCAAATAGGAGACAAATGATCAGCTAGTGTAACACAGTGTAAACCTTGTCATTAATACTGTGTGTCGATAGGTACTACTGCTAACCCTGGCATTTGAGTGAATCGACACCCTTCATGTCGCGACTAAGACCACCTCAATGTCCGACTACCCTTAACCCTGCCCCTGTACCACACCCTGCCCAGTGTCATTTTAAGGATTTTGGTGGTCCCGGGCAAGCAATATTTGGGGGGCCCTTGTTTGGAATAGCTTTGAATTTTATTACTTATACTTATTTTTTGCTAATTATGCCCTACGTTGCCTAACAATGAGCTATACATTAAAGATTAACATACAGAAATATACAGAAGTAAGCAAGAGAGAAAGTTCACATTCCCAGAGGGCCTTGTTGTAACTTAATTGTTGCCATTCCTTTTCCTTAGCTACGTCTGCCCTACTGCTCAGCCAGGATGAGTGCTGGTGTGCTTGGTGATGGATGGAATGCTGAATGTTTGGTGATGTCATAGTGCATGGGTGCCTGGTGATGTGCTGAGTGTCGGTTTGAGTATGCAGGCTGAGCAGCAGGGAGGCTGCTCCTGGTGGGGCTATCTGCTATTTACCATAATCTACTTACTTACCTGAAACTTACCTTGAATAAACCAACTTTTGATTATACAATTCGACTAATGAACTTTCAATTACAACAGGCCTCTTGAAAGGTGGAGGGCCCCTTGGTTTTTGCCGACTTTGCCCATGACTTAAAACGTCTCTGACCCTGCCCACACCTGGGGCCTTGTGTCTTGTACATGGGTCCAACTGCTCTTCAATACGACACTGCATCTAACCCTTTGACCAAGTGCTAAATAACTTGGCCCATAAAATAAAATGACAGGCCATGACAGAAAAATATTTTACTAAGTGGAGGGCTGAGGGCAACTCTATATGCTGGTTAAGAGCTGGGGATGGGCCCTTTCTACATATGCCAGGAGCGCTCCCCTGGCAAGAATACACCCTGTCTGTTTACAAGCACAATGCAAGAGGGCATTCTGTTATGCAAGGCATTGAGGTACGCCTCGCTGAGCTGGATCAAACATTAAAAATATGAAAGGTGACTCAGATTCTCCTACTGAACTAAAACAGCGTCTTGTTTATTACTGATTCGGCTGTTTTTAAGTATGTGTACAAAAAAAGAGACAAACATCCGTGGCAATTTGCAACGATGTGTTCTGTTGCATTGTTTTTGTACTGCCCGTTAAGACACCTGAGCACAGGGATTCAAGATGCAGTTTAGACAGTTGACAGTCATTATAAAAAATCGAGGGTTCCTCTGTTGATTTCTTCCGACCAGGAGCGATGCTTGGACGCTAGTCACGTGCTACATCGTTGTCATATTGTTTACACCAGACCGAAGTGAACCACTTTTAGAGATCCGTTGCCTGGCGCATCCTGCAAAAGGAGAAAAGAACAGGTGTTAGATCAGAGGTTTGAAAGTACAGGGGAAATAGCCACCTCCCAACACAAATGTTTCACAAGGCCTCATTCACTGAACTGATGGTGTTCCCACATGTTGTCTGCCCCAAAAGCTTACATGTTCTGTGCATAATGCATGCATGGCACTATATAAAAGCACTGTGCCCCCTCCTGTCGTGCACGCCGTTGAAGAGCTATCCCAGACTTCATTGCACATTTCACCTGCGGCTGAAAATTTGAGATCAATTCCCAAATTAGCAGCTACTGTTTCAGCTGAGACTGCAAATTCGATCTCAAACAAAGAAACAAACGACATATTTGAACACATGTTCGTTTAGCCATCATTCCGCCGATCTGAACTGTGGTATCTGATATGCTGTTGTTTTCTCCCTTCGATGCAAATACTTTGCTTCAACATATTTGCAGGTCAGAAGTCAAGAAACAGTAGAAGGGTGAACGCAAATATGATTTTGTACAAGGTATAGATAGCTACTGTTGATGAAAACATTTAAAAAGGAGTTTAATCAAGACCACGGCTTGTAAATTATGCATCAGTTCAAACTGTGCCGTCAGACAGATGCTAGCATATTTCTGCATATGTATCGGGTTCAGCTGCCTGCATGCAGTGCTAAGACTGCACGCAATTATAAAGTGCATTTTTAACGTGTTATTGATTAACCTCCACGTACTGCACTGTATTTATCAAAAGGAATGAGAGAAAAATATAAGCAGTATTTCTGCATTGCACGGTAGTCATTAAGATCTGTATAAACAATATATTTGTAAAGCAGTGACAGGTAGCTGTTCTCTGCTAAAAACAAAGTAGGTGCCTGGTGTGCACAGCCTTATCTTCTTAATAATAAAGAAAATAGGAGTGCAACACCTTCACTTCTGCCTTAGCACTAGGGTGGCAAAAACAATGCAGCAGCCAAACTGCTCCCTTCGCTGGCACAGGGCCATTCTTGGCATCGTCTAGAGGTTACCTGGGTGATATAAATTCGCTCATCCATGTACAAAATAGTTTTTAACCAAAATAATAAAACCAGATGCAGCGGGCCCGTAGCAGTCAGTGCCCATTGCCAAGGTTATTAAGGTGCTACATGCCAGCTTTCTTTCACTCGGATAATAAAATAACCCAATTCCAGTCCATAGAAACCTCCACACACTTTCCATTTTTCAAAATTTGAAATGCGACTGATAGCAACAATGTCAGGCTCTGAACATCACCATTCTGGAGGCACGTGAGCGCAGTAATTAATGAGAGAATGGTGTATGAGACCCCTTTTCCACGCGCTCTTCCTGCCCCATTAGTAATAAGACCACACTTCTTCTGTTTCTAAGCCCTCTAAATAACGAATGTTACTATTGCCAAATTTACTGCCACTCAGTTTACCTATCTTGGAACGATGAAGGCTGAGTCCTTGCTAAAAACAACACGTTTGACCAGTCACTGTTTGGAAAACAATCATAGACCGGAAGACATAACGTGGACCATTCTGGAACAACCGCACCTACCTAAACAAGTTATTGACATTGCTACATTCTTGTTTAGGAAAGAACAACGGTGGGTGTTTAAGCTACGTAGCCATATAGATGGGCTCAATGATGACATTTCTTGGACTCTGATTTAACACCATCATTCCCTGTTCGTTTATCATTGTCTGCAGTTGTCTGTACAAATGGGATATTTTATTGAGGGTCTGGCAGTGATACAAGAGCCTTGTGGGGATGTGGGTATTCCATATATTGGTGTCCATGTTCTCTTTTTCTAACTACTATGAGCATTTAGCCTTTTTTTATACACGATATCTGGTTGAGATGGACCACATTTTCCAGCTTTGTGCTTAGTTTGACCATATGCCATGTCATGTTGATCCACACGCCTTTTTTCAGTTTTTGGCGTTTACAGCTGCTGCACTGTTGATTACGAGTCATTCGTGACTAAGTAACAATGAGGCAGCAGCCTGACTCGGCATCGAGCGGGTATAAACTACATTTCCCAGCTCCTTGCAGTTCTAATACTATTTTTGTCACGTGTCATCTACACGCACTACACTTCACGCAGTTGTAGCTGCAGCCTGTTTCTATAAACTACATTTCCCAGCTTTTGGTAGTTCCAATATGTTTCGTGCTGCGTGTCATCAACACGCGCCATATTTTACACAGCTGTAGTTTGTTTTAATCATCTACCAACTGGTATTTAAACCTACATCCCCGGCCGGCAGTCACCGCGAGTGACTCTCAGGATCCGGTCCGGGGTAACGACGGAATAGGTAAGCACGATTGCGACTGCTTTCTAGCGTTTTTTTAGCAGCACGCTACAAGTAGTAGCAAGTAGCTTTCCTCTACACTTTTCATCACGAGGCCGATCATTCTCAGTGCTGCCTTACAACTTGTGACTACGTTAGATCTTTTATAAGCAGACCGTCTGGGTTATCCAGAGTGCAGCCCATACAGTCACTATGCCTAACTTTACAGTTATAGTTGCTTAACTTTATAGTCACGATTGCTACTGCTTTTTTTAGCAGCACGCTATAAGGAGTAGCAAGTAGCTTTCCCCTACACTTTTCATCACGAGGCCGATCATTCTCAGTGCTGCCTTACAACTTGTGACTACGTTAGATCTTTTATAAGCAGACCGCCTGGGTTATCCAGAGTGCAGCCCATGCAGTCACTATGCCTAACTTTACAGTTATAGTTGCTTAACTTTATAGTCACAGTGCTCCGTTGTCTTGTTATATATATTTTGAACAAGGAGACTGTTCTAGCCCTGTTATTGATGCTACCCAGTAAGCCGTGTTTACACTCATTACGCCTTACCTCATAACTAAAGTGCTATTTTCAACGGCCGACTTGGTTGGTCTCTCTACTTTCCAAGCGGCATTAGTTTATTTGCACAATATTGACATTTCGGAAACATACTCATGGTGGTTGGGTAATCCTATCCGACCATGTTTTATTCTCATAATAGTTTGAGCCATGTTCTTTTCACTTACAGAGCGTTGCCTCACGCCCTGAGCTGTTGCCAGGAGCGGCAGGTACCCTCCCGATTTGATACGGGTAAGATGTCTTTCATTTACCTACTTTTAGGGTAATGATATTTTCACATTGCAACGTCATGTGATTTAAGTATATTAAGAAAGAGTTTTTCCTTTCCAGCCACTACATATATATTCTATTTCCTGTTTCCTTTTTTATAGGAGTACAAGACCTGTGAACATACAGAGTTTTTCACAGGTATATGGTTGTATCGTTCTTTTTCACTTTTTCTACAGTGCAGTAGTCACATCATGGTCCTGAAGAAAGCCTCTTCTGGCTGAAACATGTAGACCGTTCCTCTAGCGCGTTCGCATATTTATTTAGATCGCGCGTTTACTGCTTTTTAACCCTTGACAAACACGAGATACTTTATAAATTTATTTTTCTCATGTTAGTCAATTTTATATCACTTTGTACACTGCACAATTTCTTCGCCACACTGTTCATGCTCCATCAATCTTTAGCGATTGTGTCTCTAAATCACTGATTAAAAACATCCATGAGCTCCTCCTTTACATTTCTGAAAGGAGTTGTAGCTCCTTGGTTGCAGTAGCCTGCAGCCGAGAGGAGATCCCAAATGATGAAGCATGCCACTTCGGTGGATGATGGGAATCCGTCCTCTTTAATGAGTTTCCCATATTAGTTATTACTTATTGTAGTTTTGGCTGGTCAAAAACTCTTTAGTTATATACACATTAGACCCGCGGATTTTGTGTTGTTAATGGGCTGAGTCCTTGCTGACATTCAAACTTAAGACATGCCGAGCAAGCAAATTTCTTACACCTCAGTAACAATCTTTTTGGTGGATACTCTATCTACCTGCAGATTCCTCCACTTTTGATTTTTTTTCCAGGTGCCAGGATGGTCTCAGAAACTTCGCAATAGCTCTCCCACGCTAGTGAACAAGTTACTTACCTTTGGTAACGCCTTATCTGGTAGAAACTGTATCTAGACGCAGATTCCTTACCTTGGAATATTTCCCTGGTGTCAGACTGGATCCAGAAACTTTTGGTGAGCAGTACCCCTGCACGCCGGTAGGCGTCATCGCTCGGCTCCTCGTGGCATGGTTGGCCGTGCCGGAATTGATGGGCTCAATGCCTATATAGGTGCTACCCAAGCACGCTGACGTCAGTTTCTCTTCATGACTTCTCATGCCAGAAGCGCTGAGCCATGAGGAAAACTTACCACTAGTGCACTAAGCTGACCCTTGAAAAATGAGACAAGCCTGTACTCTAAAATCTATTCGCAGAACGGGGAGGATGGGTGAGTCGGTAAGGAATCTGTAACTAGATAGAGTCTCTATCAGATAAGGCATTATCGAAGGTAAGTAACTTGTTCTTCTCAAAGAGGTTTCTAGCCACAGATTCCTTCCCTTAGAATAGATATCCAAGCAATACCTCTCGAAGATGGGGCTGCGATACAGATCAGATTAACAAGTTCTGTAGGACTGAATGGACAAAGTGACCGTCACACCGGACCAGATTGTCCAGGCAGTGGTGCTTTGTAAACGTGTGCAAGGAAGCCCACACTGCTGCCTGACAGATATCCAGGACAGAAAGTCCATGAGCTAACACAGTGCTCGCAGCCTTTGCTCTGGTAGAATGAGCTCACAAGCCTTCAGGAGGTTGCTTTTTGGTCAGTGCATAGCAGATCTAGATGCAGAGCACTATCCATCGTAAGATGGTCTGTTTCTGCACCGCCTTCCCTTTTTTGCTCTGACATACCCCACAAAAAGTGGATCAACCACCCAGAACTCTTTTGTGCACTCAAGGTAGAATGGCAACGCTCTTTTTGGGTCCAGACAATGAAGTCTCTCCTCTTCTTTAAAGGAGTAAGGTGAAGCATAAAAGGGAGGCAGAGTGATGAATTGGCCTACGTGAACCTACGTGAAAGGGAGTTACCACCGTTGGTAAAAAGGATGCACAAGTCCGAAGGACCAGCTTGTCTGGGCAGATATTAAAGTACAGAGGATGTAGTGACAGTGCCTGTAACTCACTGGCCCTCCGGGCAGATGTTTTTGCCACTAGGAAGGCTATTTTTATTGTAAGAAGTCTTAGTGGACAGTTGTGTATTGGCTCAAAGGGGGCACACAGAAATGTGAGAAATAGGTTGAGGTCCCACTGTGACATAACGAAAGATGTTGGTGGGAATATATGCTGGAGACCTTTCAGCAGCCTATGTACACTAGGGGATTTGAACAGGGATGGGTGATCTGCCAACCGCAGAAATGCCAACATGGTAGAAAGATAACCTTTTAAAATGCCTAAAGCAGAGCCCTGCGGGGCTAAGGTAAGAATAAACAAAAGAACTTGAGTAAGGGGTGCAGATAGAGGGTCAATATGGTTATCTGTACACCCAGCCACAAACTTGCTCCAATGGCAGGCATATACCACCTTGGTGGAGGGGCGCCTGGCTGCCAAGATAACACTGCAGACTTCAGGCAGAAGGTCAAAAGCTGTCAACTGTCACCACTCAATCTCCACGCTTCAAGGCTAAGTGTTTTCAGGTTCGGGTGCAGAACCTTGCCCTGTTGCTGTGACAGAAGATCTTCCGAAGAGGCAGCCTGATCCTAGGACCAATGCTCATGCTCAACAGCCCTGGATACTAGACTCTCTGTGCCTAATCCGGAGCTACAGGAATGGCTTGGGCTCGGTTGTTCCTGATCTTTATGAGAACTCTGGGCACGAGTGGTACTGTCGGAAAAGCGCACAAGCGGCCGCTGCTCCACTTGAGACGAAAAACGTCTCAGAATGAGAGCCGCCTTGGAAACTCCAGCATGCAAAACTGCTAACATAGAGCGTTCTCTGCAGAGGCAAACAGATCTAACCAAGGATATTCCCACTCTTGGAAGACAGCTTGCGCCACCTCCAAATGGAGACACCATTCATGATCCACTAGGTTTCGACGGCTGAGTTAATCCACTCTGGCCTTCAGAGAGCTCGCCAGGTGTTGAACCACTAGGGATATGCCTGGTGTTCCAGCCAAGTCCAGAGGTGCAAATCCACTTGACAAAGGGTCCACAACCCCACCCTGCCCTGTTTGTTGCAATACTTCATGGCGGTGGTGTTGTCCATGAACACCTGTACCAGCCTTCCCCTGATTGAAGGAAAAAGGCTTTCAATGCCAATTGGATTGCCCGAAGCTCCAACAGATTGATGTGGAGCCCAGTTTCCACCAGAGACCAGAGTCCTCTGACCTCCACCTCTCCCAGATGGCCGCCCTAGCCCAGGAGTGAAGCATCTGTCACTAGAGTCAGCTCTGGGTGGGGAAGGGAGAGGAGTCTTTCACTGACCCAATTGTGGTTTGTTCGCCACCACTGCAGATCTTTCGCCGTTCCCTCTTTGATCTGGGCCGTATCTGAGAGATTCTAATGTTGCTATGCTCACTGGAATGCCAGGTCCCACTGCAAAGTCGGCATATGCCAACAGGCATGTGTCACTAGCAGGATGCAGGCGGCCATTAGGCCCAGCAGGCTCAGTGTCAGTCTCACTGAAATCCAGGATAGAGGCTGAAACATCAGTATCATAGCCTGAATATCTTGGACTCACCACTTGGGAGATTTAGTCTCAGATGAAAAGGAGCATCTGAGAAGGAGTCAGGTGTGACTTCAGCACATTGATAGTGAATCCCAGCGAATGCAGAAGGTTCGCCATTGTCTGGAGGTAGGAGATGACTGCCTGGGGTGAGCCTGCCTTCAACAGCCAATCATCGAGGTTGGGGAAAACTAGAACCCCTAACCTCCAGAGGTGAGCTATGACCACGGCCATCACTTTCTTAAACACCTGAGGGGCGCTGGTAAAGTCAAAGGGGAGAACGGCAAACAAAGTGCTCTTGGCTGACCGTGAACCGCAGATTACGCCTGTGAGCAGGCAGGATAGGGATGTGAAAATATGCATCCTGCAAGTCCAGCGATACCATCCAGTCTCCTAGGTTCAGGGCAGACAGGACTTGAGTGAGCGTGAGCATCTTGAATTTCTCCTTTTTCAGGAAGAGATTGAGAAGTCACAGGTCTAGAATAGGACAAAGGCTTCCATCCTTTTTGGGCACCAGAAAAAGTGGGAATGGCAACTACGACCTATTTCTGATGCCAGCATCTTCTCCATAGCTCCCTTGGCCAAGAGAGCTAACACTTCCTGATGGAACAAGAAGATGCGGTCCTCAGTCAGCTTGTCTTACGTAGGTGGCATGGGGGTGGTCACAAAAGGGAGGGAGTAGCCCCTATGGATGAGCCTCAAAATCCAAAGGTTAGATGTTATTGAACTCCAATAGTATGCATATCCTGCCCCCCACTGGATGCTCATGATGGTCGGAGGGCAAACTAAAGGGGTTTAGAGGCTGTGGCTGCCAGGGTGGTGATAAGCTGGCCCGACCTTTGGCTACCTGTCCCACATAGTCTGTGGGAACCGCATCCTCGGCCACGAAAAGACTGCGCGATTTACTGCCCATGGTGGCTGGATGTGTAGAGGCACAGTTGAAAGTCCCTTCTGTGGCCACGAAAGGGGTGGACGGCAGTCTGGGACTGGCAAGGGGCTGTGGAAAGGCCCAAGGGCCTGGCCGTAGCCCTGATGTTCTTAAAGAGCTCCAGCGCTGAGTCCGCCTTCTATCTCTCGCTGTCGGCAGGACAAGCTAAATGAAGAAATCTCCTTTGGCAGAGGTCCTGCAGGACACATCTGGAGAGGTGTCTAAGTCATTAGCATTTTGAAAGGCCAAATAGTTACCTGCCTTCGTACTCATAGAAGGGAGGCAGTGGTCTGCCTCACTACGGGTCCAATCACCACGGTATTCAATATCAGGCATCTATATAGGTTTTGAGTCAGAGCCAAAAATGTTTTAAAATCTGCCATAGTAATCACCACAAGGCAGAGGTATACAAGACTTTGTCCAACAACCGCAGTGCCTTGCATCTAGACCCAACTAAAATGGCCTTCGTCTTCAGAAAATTCATCATGTTATCTGATCTATCAAAAGTCGGCACCAGTAGCACCAATACTGGTGCTGAAGGAGGAGCAGCCAACAAGGCCTACCATCGAGATAGTGCTACAGCCATTGCTGAATAAGTGTTGGAACTGGTGTGAGCAGCACCAGGGCAGGAGCCACGGGGGGTAGCCTAGTCAGAAGACTTTCTTAAGACTTCTTGTGGCCCTGCGCTAGGTGCACTAGGAGGATGCCAATGGGAGTTCAACCTGAAGAAAGCCAAAATAGCTTGCGTGAAGGCTGGAATTTGTGCAGGGAAAGCACCAGGGGCTGGAAAGGAGAGAAGCACCTCCATGGGCTCCGGTTAAGGTGCTGGTGCTAGGCCTGAATCTGGGCCGCACATCTTCCACTATGTCTGACTCAGAGGGCGACACTGGGGCCCTGGGCGGAGGAGTGGAACTGCAGACTGTACAACCTATCACTAGAATAAGAAAGACGCTGAGAGAGGAAAGGTTCACTTCTATGTCATCTGCATGACCTCTTAAGAGTCCTTTTGCTTGGAAGAGGCTTGCCTGAAAGACTTTCTGGCCACTGGGGAGACAAAACAGAACTTACTCCAGCCCCTTAAAAAGGAATGTGCTGCTTGCCGAGGGGCTCATCTTGGGCTTGGGCCATGAAGAGTTTTGCCTGGTGTTCTTTGATGATCTTGGCATGCTGTGACATTTGTAAAAGAACTTTGATTGGTGCAGCGGCAAGAGACACCACAAGCAGACGTCATGCAGATCTAAGAGTGACTTCTGTTTGCCACAGGCGTGGCAAAGTTTAAAGGCTCACAACTTTGGTGGAGGTATCTCAGGAACACTGCACTTGTAATTCAGCTGTGGCCCCCCATTAGGGCAGAGAAGCGTCACCCCCCTGCTACCAGTGCAGCAAAGTGAAAAATAAAATGGTAACAAAATTAATTAGCATTTGATTTTTCACTGCTTCTAGCCCAAGCAGTGTTTGTGGACGGGGCTGCTGCTGCTGACTGGCCCCAGGGGAGTGGTGGCCACTCCACCAGTTTACACTGTGCATGTCTTTTTGGCTGGCTGCCTTGTGACGGCCAGCCTGACATGCGCAGTGTAAACCTCCCCACCTAGCTGTCTTAGACAGCTGGATGGAGAGCAGGCACAGGCCCCCTGTGCGTGCTGGAGTGTCGAGACAGCCTGCTCCAGCCAATCCTGGTGCTGCTCTCATTCTGCTCTCCACTGCTGCTCTCATGCTGCAGCATAAAAGCAGCGTCGGGATTAGGAAAGAGGAGCAGGCTGAGGCTTGAGAAGGATTCGCGCTGACTGCAATAAAGATGAAAAAGGTAAGTTTGTTTTTCATTTTATTTTTACCTTTTTCGCCCACTGACAGGCACTGTGAGAAACGCGCATTATCTTCTGCCTTAATTTCAGACTCAGTCACGGCCCATTATAAAATCTGTTAACTAGCCATGATTGAGAGCTTTGGAATGTGAGCCTAAAGGCATTGTGATTTATCACAGTGCCTACCAATTTGTTTGGCACTGGACCGAAGCCCCTCCACTTTTGAGGGTCACCGACCAGCACTGTTGTAATTCCATTTGATATAAAATGTTTGAAAGGAACAATTCCGGATCTGCGTTCCCGAGTGCAGACAAAAAGAAACTGACGTCAGTGTGTCAGGATGGCACCTTTTGCGACTCTGACATCATAGCTGAGGTGGTTTCCAGAGCCTCTAGACACAACCATCAGAGACTGCATATTTCACTTAAATGGCCCTCTTACCATCTCTGTCTGCCTTCACAGTATGAGATATTCTGCACTGGCACTTCCCAGAGGAAGATTTTCATGTGTTAATCTACATGGAGACTTCATCTTCACCAAATCAACACCACAAGTTGATTTAAATCTAACAACGGGAAAGGTAAAGGTAGCAGAGGCTGGAGCACAACTTTTTGAGTAGGGGTCCCATCATGAAGCAGTTTTGCGTTAGCGCTCTGTCAGAGGTATATGAATTTGTACTCTGTATCACAATTTGTTGTACTGTATGTTATTAACTGAAACACCGCAGACAATGAATAAACCTTATTTTTTACAATATTTTGCCAACATTAAAGACGGCTCTATTTACTATTGACAAAGTAAAATACATCCAACAGCTTTTACCACTGATGTATTCAAATACACTCCCCAAAAAACTGAGCCGGCCAATACCAACAACAAATCATAACACAACAAAACTATTCCTGGGATCTAGCCCCAAATCTGAAAAGTATCAACCAGCAAGAAACCAGTTTATGTTCTCAAGAACTAGTGGGAAGAAATTGAAGCTACTACGATTAGTTCAATTGACACACTGAATACAATCAGTGTAAGACCTTACCTAATGTCTATTCTTGCAACATTTTGTAAAGTTGTAACAGCAAGAATTCAATTCCCTTCCGGGGGAATTTGCACGCAGCTGTCATACTAGAATTGCATCAAACTATAGCTTTACATAAAAACTTTGTTCACGAATCTTCAGAGGACTTGATCTAGTTCCAGCTCATGTGCAAGGTTTTTCAGAACCGAAGGCAAAATCTAACTTTGTGGTTATGGTGCTATCTTGGAAATCTGTTGTAGTCTGGTGCCATCATGTTGCCATTTGCAGTGGCACCGTTAGGCATCCACCTGCAGTGGCTTTCATGCAGCAAAGGCCCTGGCTGATTGTATTCTTGCTGGGTGCACAGGCTACACAACCTCACATGTAGAGCCTCAGCCATATGAGGCAATATTAGGTTGCACAATACTGATTACATGTTATTTACTGGCCACAGAAGTTATGGTTGCTTCTCAGTTTCTTATGCAAGTCAACAACATTGCAATCAAACTGATCTCCACCTTTTTTCTGAAAAAGTTGGAGGTGTCCATCCACAAGGCAGACCTCCAGGGTGTTCCAAAGTTATGTTGGCGTTTGTAAATCAAAACTACGTTTGCCAAAACAACGTGTGCTTTTGACTAAGTGTTAAATAATAGGATCTCCTGGCATCCAGCTAATGAGGCATCCTGTAACTCAGAGTTGTAAGGCCTAAACACAATCTGCAAAGCTGCAATAAAGATTACAAGTTTAAAGTGCATTTGCCAAGAAGTTCAAAAGGGAAGCTTTGCCACCACTTCAAGAATATTTACTATCTAGTCAGTAATCTCATGCCTTACCCATTCAAAATGTACTCCGAACCCTTCAAAACCTGCGTCTTATATGTAATGATTAGAAAAAAAACCTCTATACATTCTTTGCAGGAATGAGCAACAGTGGGGGCTTGGGAGAGGAGACTAGGGAGTTTTTTTCTGAACGGAGGTGCAGTCCAGGCCTGCAAAGGGGGACAAATGGTCAATGGGCATGAGAGGGTGGGGATGGCAAGGGTGAAATATCAGGGAGAATAGGAAGGTAGCCCTCTTTTGAGGTTTGTCAGCACGTCGGTCACCTCTGAAAGATCAGGAGGTTCATTTAGGCAACCGGGAGGTCAGTGTAGTGAGGAAGTATGGAGGGCACGACATCAGGTAAGGTAGTAGAAACACTTTTGATCCTAAGGGAGGCAGCTAGGGATGACCAGGTGTTTTACAGCAGGCCTGGGTTCCCCAACAAGGGTGCCCAGTTAGGAGGTTATCAGAGGGGTTAGAGCAGTCGCGGCCTGTCTCCTGACAAAGTGGCGGGGCGCGCCGGAGGAGGGAGCTGGTTGGGGGTGAGGGGGGGACAAAATAAATAAATAAACTTACCTGATCGCCTCCACCGTCCGTTCCATCCCGCTTTCCTGCTTCTGGGACAGGCTCCCAGACTGCACTGCGACCAATTATGACGCTGCCGGAAAGCAGCGTCAGGATTGGCATGAGCGCTACAACTTTGCGCTCCTAGGCAGACTGGGAGCCTGTGCCTGCTTTCTCCAGGCCCAGCAACGCAGCTGGGGCTAGAGAAAGCTTTACTACGCATGAGGTGTTTGGCCGGCCTGAAACGGCCGGCCAGACACCTCATTCGCAGTGCACTCCCCCACCACAGTATTATCCCCCTGGACCGGACTCCAAGACTCCGCAGAGTCCTGTGGGCGGCGTCCAGTGGGTCCAGGGGGATTAAAATAAAACGATAATAAAACGGGTTAGAAACCCGTTTTATTATCGTTTTATTTGCGGCTGGTGGCAGGGGGGGCGGCGCTCCTCCGCCATAATGTAGGGGCCGCCGCTGGGTTAGAGGCAGATGTTTTGACTTGTTTCCCACTGTGGAGTAAGGTTAAACAAGCATTGGCATAGCCAATAGGTCTAGCTTTTGGGACCTTATAAGTGCTTAGCCATGCAACAGTTGATGTTGTTGTACCAAGGATATTGTGCTGCATAACTAAACACTTATAAGGTCCCAAAGGCGAGACATATTGGCTATGCCAATGCTTTTTTTTTTGTTAAAGGACAAGCAGTGCTATCAGGCTCCGGCTGCCACTTAGTCCACCGCAAGGTGGTAGAGGGGTAGAAGAGGGGTGGTAGAGGGGTAGAAGAGGGGTAGAAGAGGAGTGGTAGAGGGGTAGAAGAGGGGTAGAAGAGGGGTAGAAGGGTAGAAGAGGGGTAGAGGGGTAGAAGAGGGTTAGAAGAGGGGTAGAAGAGGGGTAGAGTGGTGGTAGAGGGGTAGAAGAGGGGTAGAGTGGTAGAAGAGGGGTAGAGTGGTAGAAGAGGGGTAGAAGAGGGGTTGAGGGGTAGTAGAGGGGTAGTAGAGGGGTAGTAGTGGGGTAGAGGGGTAGTAGAGGGGTAGTAGAGGGGTAGAAGAGGGGTAGAAGAGGGTTAGAAGAGGGGTAGAAGAGGGGTAGAAGAGGGGTAGAGTGGTAGAAGAGGGGTAGAGGGGTGGAGGGGTAGAGGGGTAGTAGAGGGGTAGAAGAGGGGTAGAGGGGTAGTAGAGGGGTAGAAGAGGGGTAGAGGGGTAGAAGAGGGGTAGTAGAGGGGTAGAGGGGTAGAAGAGTGGTAGAGGGGTAGAAGAGGGGTAGAGGGGTAGAAGAGGGGTAGAGGGGTAGTAGAGGGGTAGAAGAGGGGTAGAGGGGTAGTAGAGGGGTAGAGGGGTAGAAGAGGGGTAGAGGGGTAGAAGAAGGTTAGAAGAGGGGTAGAAGAGGGGTAGAGTGGTAGAAGAGGTGTAGAGGGGTGGAGGGGTAGAGGGGTAGAAGAGGGGTTGAGGGGTAGTAGAGGGGTAGTAGAGGGGTAGAGGGGTAGAGGGGTAGTAGAGGAGTAGTAGAGGGGTAGAAGAGGAGTAGAAGAGGGGTAGAAGAGGGGTAGAGGGGTAGAAGAGGGGTAGAAGAGGGTTAGAAGAGGGGTAGAAGAGGGGTAGAGTGGTAGAAGAGGGGTAGAGGGGTAGAAGAGGGGTAGAGGGGTAGAAGAGGGGTAAAGGGGTAGAAGAGGGGTTGAGGGGTAGTAGAGGAGTAGTAGAGGGGTAGAGGGGTGGTATAGGGGTAGAGGGGTAGTAGAGGGGTAGAAGAGGGGTAGAGGGGTAGAAGGGTAGTAGAGGGGTAGAGGGGTAGTAGAGGGGTAGAGGGGTAGAAGCGGGGTAGAGGGGTAGTAGAGGGGTAGAGGGGTAGTAGAGGGGTAGAGGGGTAGAAGAGGGGTAGAGGGGTGGTAGAGGGGTAGTAGAGGGGTAGTAGAGGGGTAGAAGAGGGGTAGAGGGGTAGAAGAGGGGTAGAGTGGTAGAAGAGGGGTGGAGGGGTAGAGGGGTAGAAGAGGGGTTGAGGGGTAGTAGAGGGGTAGAGGGGTGGTAGAGGGGTAGTGGGGTGGTAGAGGGGTAGTAGAGGGGTAGAGGGGTAGAAGAGGGGTAGAGGGGTAGAAGAGGGGTAGAGGGGTAGAAGAGGGGTAGAAGAGGGTTAGAAGAGGGGTAGAAGAGGGGTAGAAGAGGGGTAGAGTGGTAGAAGAGGGGTAGAGGGGTAGAAGAGGGGTTGAGGGGTAGTAGAGGGGTAGAGGGGTAGTAGAGGGGTAGAGGGGTAGAAGAGGGGTAGAGGGGTAGTAGAGGGGTAGTAGAGGGTTAGTAGAGGGGTAGAAGAAGGGTAGAGGGGTAGAAGAGGGGTAGAAGAGGGGTAGAGGGGTAGAAGAGGGGTAGAAGAGGGGTAGAAGAGGGGTAGAAGAGGGATAGAAGAGGGGTAGAGTGGTAGAAGAGGGGTAGAGGGGTAGAAGAGGGGTAGAGGAGTAGAAGAGGGGTTGAGGGGTAGTAGAGGGGTAGTAGAGGGGTAGAGGGGTGGTATAGGGGTAGAGGGGTAGTAGAGGGGTAGAAGAGGGTTAGAGGGGTAGTAGAGGGTAGAGGGCTAGTAGAGGGGTAGAAGAGGGGTAGAGGGGTAGAAGAGGGGTAGAGGGGTAGTAGAGGGGTAGAGGGCTAGTAGAGGGGTAGAAGAGGGGTAGAGGGGTAGTAGAGGGGTAGAGGGGTAGAAGAGGGGTAGAGGGGTAGTAGAGGGGTAGAGGGGTAGTAGAGGGGTAGAAGAGGGGTAGAGGGGTAGAAGAGGGGTAGAAGAGGGGTAGAAGAGTGGTAGAGTGGTAGAAGAGGGGTAGAGGGGTGGAGGGGTAGAAGAGGGGTTGAGGGGTAGTAGAGGGGTAGAGGGGAAGTAGAGGGGTAGAGGGGAAGTAGAGGGGTAGAGGGGTAGAAGAGGGGTAGAGGGGTAGTAGAGGGGTAGAAGAGGGGTAGAGGGGTAGAAGAGGGGTAGAAGAGGGGTAGAGGGGTAGAAGAGGGGTAGAAGAGGGTTAGAAGAGAGGTAGAAGAGGGGTAGAGTGGTAGAAGAGGGGTAGAGGGGTAGAAGAGGGGTTGAGGGGTAGTAGAGGGGTAGAGGGGTAGTAGAGGGGTAGAAGAGTGGTAGAGGGGTAGTAGAGGGGTAGTAGAGGGGTTGTAGTGTAGCTCCTATTTCCCTAATAGGCTCTCCGCATTGGAATAATATATCCTATAGGTTTGACATAGGACTAAGGTCAGTATGTCCCTATCGAGTATATTAAACTTAATTACTTGTGCCAGCTAGCTCAGAGGCCACTAGAAACCTCCTTGGATAACAAGAAGGGAGTAGTTTCTGGCAGCCACAAAACATGACCACTTTGTTTCATTTTAGAATCAGAACGTGTCCCAGAGTCGTGGAAACAATAGATAACTATTTCACTCAGCTCAATCGTGCATGCTTAGTTTTCTCCAAGTTACACAGAAAGAAGTAGACGGGCGTTTCAATAAAAGATTTATTGAACAGTCTTGTTTCTGGTGTAAGTAAAATGTGCTGTTACGATCACAAGACAGTATGCGAGATAAATAATGTACAGTGTGAGCAGTAGAAATAAATAATACTGCGATAGCATTATCTTTTAGTATATATGCCTTTACATAAATGACATAGACTAAAAATGCGAGTACTCATACGATGCGTTTCTAATCTAGTTCTACCCCAATGTACCTAACCTAACCTAAGTGTAGGGAGAGGTATGAAGTAGGTGAAGTATTCCTTACTATGGTATACTAAGAGTATGTTAAGCCTAGTATGCCTAGTATGCCAAGAGTCCCTCTAGGTTCTTATCAACTCCATACCTGAAGAATGAGAGAGGTAGGAATCTCTTTGCCAGACTCGAACTCCAACACCCCGCAAGGGAAGTCAGATCACTGGAAGCTGGACTCTCTGCGTGCAGGGATGACAGCGTCTTCTCAGTCCGTCCGGCCGGGAAACGGGCTCCTCTGAAGTCGAGGTCTCCTCTAGTTTACAAGGGCTAGGGAAGGTATATTTATACCTGAGAGGTATCTCAGAATGTTAGCATTGACGTGAATCGGACAGCGGAAGATGTCATGAATGAACCCCTAAGGAATAATGGTTCATGCATAATATATGAGTCCTTGAAGAAATCAATAGTCCTGGGCTAGGGA
The DNA here is from genome assembly GCA_963921515.1 of Calotriton arnoldi. Classification (NCBI taxonomy): domain Eukaryota; kingdom Metazoa; phylum Chordata; class Amphibia; order Caudata; family Salamandridae; genus Calotriton; species Calotriton arnoldi. The sequence goes on along the minus strand of CAWUFW010001150.1, from coordinate 2,836,091 downwards.
AACTCCCGCAGCCTAAGAGTCTGTTCTTCATGAACTCGTTGTGACGTTAGGGTGGACGGATGTCAGAGACCATGCCTGTATTTGGAGTGCACGGTTTAATGCCTAAATAAGGGCTGGGAGTTTATGCCTATATAAGGGCAGGGCGAATTGTGCCTATATAAGGACATGATACTGGAAGTCCGTTTATGGACACCCTAAGAGGAATACAACAGGGTAGTAGAGGGGTAGAGGGGTAGAAGAGGGGTAGAGGGGTAGAAGAGGGGTAGAGGGGTAGTAGAGGGGTAGTAGAGGGGTAGAGGGGTAGTAGAGGGGTAGAAGAGGGGAAGAGGGGTAGAAGAGGGGTAGAAGAGGGTTACAAGAGGGGTAGAGTGGTAGAAGAGGGGTAGAGGGGTGGAGGGGTAGAAGAGGGGTAGAGGGGTAGAGGGGTAGTAGAGGGGTAGAGGGGTAGTAGAGGGGGGAAGAGGGGTAGAGGGGTAGTAGAGGGGTACAGGGGTAGAAGAGGGGTAGTAGAGGGGTAGAGGGGTAGAAGAGGGGTAGAGGGGTAGAAGAGGGTTAGAAGAGGGGTAGAAGAGGGGTAGAGGGGTAGAGTGGTAGAAGAGGGGTGGAGGGGTAGAGGGGTGGTAGAGGGGTAGAAGAGGGGATGAGGGGTAGTAGAGGGGTAGAAGAGGGGTAGAGGGGTAGTAGAGGGGTAGAAGAGGGGTAGAAGAGGGGTAGAGGGGTAGAAGAGGGGTAGAGGGGTAGAAGAGGGGTAGAGGGGTAGAAAAGGGGTAGAAGAGGGGTAGAAAAGGGGTAGAAGAGGGGTAGAAGAGGGGTAGAGGGGTAGAAGAGGGGTAGAGGGGTAGAAGAGGGGTAGTAGAGGGGTAGAGGGGTAGAGGGGTAGAAGAGGGGAGAGGGGTAGAAGGATAGAAAAGGGGTAGAAGAGGGGTAGAGGGGTAGAAGAGGGGTAGAAGAGGGGTGGTAGAGGGGTAGAAGAGGGGTAGCGGGGTAGAGGGGTAGAAGAGGAGTAGAGGGGTAGTAGAGGGGTAGAAGAGGGGTAGAGGGGTAGGAGAGGGGTAGAAGGGTAGAAGAGGGGTAGAAGGGTAGAAGAGGGGTAGTGGGGTAGAGGGGTAGAAGAGGGGTAGAGGGGTAGAAGAGGGGTAGAGGGGTAGTAGAGGGGTGGTAGAGGGGTAGTAGAGGGGTAGAGGGGAAGTAGAGGGGTAGAGGGAAGAGGGGTAGAAGAGTTTGTTTAAAAAAAGCGAGTGGTGATTATATATGATTTGTGTGCAGGTGGGCGTGGAGAGAGAAGGTAAGCGAAGATGTGGCGTAATGGCAGAGAGGCTGCTTTTGGAACTGGTGCTCATGTAAAGCGCTCCAATACATTCGGGTTGACCTTGCACTATATAAAACCGTCAAAAAAAACATACGGGTGCGGACTAGAGGGAAAGAAAGAAACAGCAGTGGGGGGGAGCAAAAGGAGAGGCAAATGGGGAGGGGCAGAAACAGCTGGGGGGAGAGCAATGGAAAGGACAGAGAGAAAAACAAGAGTGACTGATGCAGTGAGGTAATAGCGGAGGAGAGCAACAGTATAGGACGAGCTAAACCAGCAGTGAAAGAGACGCAATGTGAGAGGGTGAAGCTGCAGGTGAAGGGAAACGCGGGGAATGGTAGAAAAGAGAATGCAAGAGCTGACGCAGAAGCCGGAGCTAAAGGCAGAACAGTGGGGGAAGAAACGTAAGAGAAGAGTTAAAAAAGCGCGCGCGCCTCGCGATGCAAGTTAAAAAAAAATTTTTTTTAAAAAGGAGGCACGTCTGGCGAGTGGTGTGCGCGCACCATGACGAGAGAGAAAAGCCAGATGGCGCCTCTGCTCGCAATTGTGCGCGTAACCGCACGCTCTAGGCCACACAAAAAGCTGTGGTCGGCTTTTTAAAGCCCACACACTAAATGTCTCGCCACAGAGCAGCGCATGCGCTGGCTCAGGCGAGACCTAAAAAGGGGGAACCTCGTGCACGACTCAGGGCTCTGAGGATTGAAGTTGGGGCCTCTGGAGCAGTGCAGCCTTCAAGGGTGGAACTGTTGCGGACATCTGTGAGGGCGGCCGGGGGTGCTGAGGGACCGGCCCTGCCCTGCCACGATGAAGAAGGTCTCATGTAGAGCATCTGTGGTGGAAGAGAAGGCTCAGGTGGCAGGCATGGGGAGGCAGGGTGTGCAGGCTTGCCAATGCCACAGGCCTTGGCTGCCGCTGTGAGGTCCTCTGCCATATGTGGAGGGCATCATGCTTGCATACCAACATTTTAGAAGAGGTAAGGGGGGTGTTTTAAAACAATAATCGAGAGAATGTATTTCTCCCATTGACTTCTATTGAAGCAGAGGCAATTTCAGGCAGGAGACAGGCAAAATATAGCCATTTTTTGCTTCAAAAATCGGGAGTCTCCTGCCTGAATCTGGTCTATTGCACGGGGCAGCCAGAGTTGAGGTGGTTGCGGCCCCAGGTCACTTGGGCAGAGGGGATGTTGTGGTGCGCCGGGGAGGCCGACATTTCTAGTAAGGAAAAACTAAAGGAAATGGTTGGACCTGAACCCCTTTGCAGGGTCACCCCAGATTTTCACATTCCTTTGATGAACAAGTTTTTGTTGGGTTTTATGAGTCTGTGCACTTTTTTCAATGCTCACCAGTAGTAAAATGCTTGTGATCTCTCCCTAAAACACGATAAAAGTGGCCTACACCTGATTGGTCCATTTAATTGACTTGTAAGTCCATAGTATATGGTATTACCTCTACCCAGGGCCTGTAAGTTAAATGCTACTGGTGGGGTTGCAGCACTTACTGTGCCACCGACTAAAGTAGCCTTTTTAAAACACGTCTCAGGCCTACCACTGCAGCGTTTTAAACTGACATTTCGACCTGGAAAAATAAACTGTTTGTCTGGCCAAAACCTTCCTTTTTAATACTTGTAAGTCACTCCTGAGGCAGACCCTAACCACCCCTAGGGCAGGGTGCACGATATTTAAAAAGTAGTACATGTGTTTTAAGTTTCACATGTCCAGACAGTGAAAAACTCGTTAAATTGTTTTTCACTGTTGTAAGGCCTACTCCTCCTATAGACTAACACTGGGTTACCTTATTACACTTAATAAGTGCTAATTTCAGTTTGGGACCAGATAAAGATATGCTGTTTACACTCATATGAATGTAATTTAAAATCCTCCTTAATGGAGAAGTCACATTTTAAGTTACTGTTCTGAAAATGCCACTTTTAGAAAGTTGCCATTTTTCTTCCTAAACCAAATTTGCCTTTCTGCCAGTATCCTGGGTCACATGACTGTTGACTGGTTCTCCTGTGGTCCTTTGTTTATTGCTTCCAGACATTGAGAAAAAAGAGGCCTAGGTGTGAAGGGAGAGGGTCTTTGTGACAGGAGGGCTGGGGAGGAGCTGTATCCTGCCCTGATTACACTTCAAAGAGCCCTGCCGACAGCACACAAAAAAGGAAACTTAAACCAGGTCTCTCCTTACCTGTGCCACCCTAGAAAGTTTGTAGCCAAATCCACGGGAAGAACTGACCATAACCAGTTTTCGAGGTAGGTCAGGGAATTCCCCCACACAAAGGCTGGCAGCAGGTATAACAGTGGGACCTTCAGAACCACTCATACAAACACTTGCGGAACTGTGGAAGATACAGAAATACTGCCCTGCTGTCTGAGGATGAGGGACAGTCCTGCTGATTGAAAAAGGAAGACTGAAACTGCTTGCCTTGAACCCGGGCTAGCCAAAGTGACTTTGACCTACAGAGAGACAACAAGCGCTATATAAATGCAATTTAATTAAGCTAACCTAGGCCTGCACCAAATGGACCTACCTGAGCCCTGCTGCTGGCCTTTGCTGGAGAACGTCCTGAGCACCAAGAGGTGCCCCCCAAGTCCAGGACCCATGGCTGGCATCAGTGGAAGAAAAGGTTAAGATATAGACGTTTTGGGCTCTTCACGATCGCAAAGTGACTTCTTCACGCATAAAAACGACCACCCACAATGACCCCAAATGCGAAGCTCCATCAAACCTGCTCTTTGGCTAACAGCGACAGTTTGCTACGACCAGTGCGGAGCTCCCGTAAGACCTACTATTCACAGCAACTGCAACAGTCCACGCCGATCGCCAACGTGAATCTTCAGCAATGACCGGTTCTTTGCACAACAACAGCGACTGTCCATGATACCTGAACTATTCCTAGAGCTAGAAGCTTCCTCCTCGTAGCCCCCACCAATGCGAACAGTACCCTCCGCGCAGGAGTTGAGAAGGTCCATTGTGGTCATCCTAAACTTGTGATTTTTCATCAGTCCAGTACGGCCAGATAACCGTGAGTGGCACTGTAGGAAAGTCACCCAACTTTTTGCTCCAGTACTGATGGTTATGACTCTGAAAGTGCACTGGGGCCTGCTGCCCAGGCCCCAGTGCCAGTGCTCAGTCCCTAAAATTGATACATGTGAACTGGCAACACCAATTGGCAAGGACTTTAACCCCCTTATAAGTCCCTAGTATATGGTACCCATGGTACCCAGGGCAAGGAGTTTTAAAGGGGGCACCAAGGCCTGGAGCACTGTTTGTGCCACCCTGAGTGACCCAAGTAAACTGATGACAGTAGTTCTGCCATTGCAGACTGCAGGAGCAGTGCAAACTGCTCAAACCCGACTTTGCCCTCACCATGTGAGGCAAAGTCGATGCACTATTTTTAATATAAGTCAGTCACCCCTAAGGAAGGCCTTCTGATTCCCAGGAGGCAAGGTGCATTATATTAAAAGCGTGGACATATAAGTGCAAAGCTACTATAAGTGATAAGCGGTCCATAGGATAGCAATGGCTGGCACCAGGACAAACTCTAGGTCGCCAGCTCCGTTATGGTAGTGCCAAAATATGTAATCTTTGGTATCAAACAACGTGCCATATCACCCGATTCTCATATTGAGGAGGATGTGGCATGCACCCAGGTGCCTACCTTAGAGGTTGTGCACATGGTTGCCCCAGCCTTTCCTGTGCTCTGACTGCCAGCCCGCAGCTGCTGCTGGCAAGACAGGAATCTGACCCCCTGCCAGGAGGTGTGAACTCTCCCAGGAGTCAGAAACAATGGCCTGGATGGGAAGGAGGTCCACCTCCCTCCCTAAACGGATGGCTAGTGAAGTGGCACATGGCTAGTGAAGTGGCACATTAAGGCGGTGAGCTTCAAAGCCTTCACCGCCTGTGATATGCAACCAGGTTGCCTCCCAAAGGAGGAAACAGCCTTCCCCCTACCCCTAGGCACATTTGCACCAGGGCAGGTGGGAAAATTAGATATTCAGGAGGTGTACACCCCCAGAAGACTAGCCACACCATAGGGTAGGCTACCTGGTCTGTACAGCTAAAGAAGGATTCTGCCATTTTTTAAAGTGGCAGAATAGGGGGTCTGGGTAGAAAGGGTAACACATACCCCCGGATGTGGTTACCTCAGGGGCAGATTAGCCGATGGGGCTAGTAGCCCATTACCACTTGTACCCACACCCCTAACACCCGTAAATCTAGGATTTAAGGGCTACCCAACACCAGAACCTCAGTTCTGATCTGATTTGCAGCAAAGGACACAGAAGGGACCCACGTCTGCGACAACAGGAGCTGCACAAACCCAAGGCGTGATACTCTGCACCTGTGAAAACCTTCCTGGAACTGCACAACCGCAACTCGTCCCGGACCAAAGGCCGATTCTCCCAAACAAAGGGACCCCTTTGAGAGGCAAAGGCAACTCCAGATTTCCCTGGACTAGTGGCACTAGTCCCCTGCACACCACAGGTTAAAACAATATACTGAAACCAAATAATCACTGGCCATCGGGCTCTCTGAGGGATAGCCCAAAAGTAGATGGTCCAGTGCATTGTGGGAAACATAGTCCTGACCTCCAGCAAGTTTCAGGTGGCTACTGTTTTCCCCCAGATGTCGAAATAACTTTCTGCTGAGTATACCACTGCCAAGGCTTGTTGGTGGCCAATCCGGCAACCACCACCTATACTCAACACTGCAACTCAAGGGAACACTGCAACACCTTCATCTGATTCAGCAGTGGCTTCGTTGTCGACTGTTTGCACCTGTTTCCTCACCACCACTGTGTAAGTGGTAAAACCAGCTGCCCTGGGCTCCCTCGTCAGCACCAAGGACAGCCAGAACAACTTTGCATTCAGGCTTCTTGAGCCAGGGAAAATCAAACTGACGGTCATGGCTTGGTCCTGGGACCTACATCGCTTTTACCCTCCTTGGGTTCCACGCAACTCAACCTGCAAGTGACCGATTGTCACTAGTGCTTTTTCCCGTTGACCGAAATGATAAAGTTTTGCAGTATTGTTTTTCACCGGTTTAATTTTGCTTCTAAAATCCATAACTCTAGTTATACTCTTCCAACTGACTTTGCTTTGGTGTTTAAATTTATATAAAAATCTGCTCGGATTTCTTTCAAGTTGTGTCAATTATTTATTGTCCATGTTGGCACTCTGAAATGCTTAACACATGTTCATTTAGTAAAGCCTGACTGCTCTTTGCCACTCTACCAGGACTGAGCTAAGGATTTATTTTTGCGAATTTAAGGACCATCTTTGGGGTATTGTAAGAGTACTGCATAGTGACGCCTCACCAGCATCACTACATAATACTCCACCTTCCTACAAGCGCTTTTTGGCACTATTTTCACCTAAAACTTTAGAAACTGATATCGCAGGTTCTACTGATTGGATTTTTGTTGTCATTGTATTTATTAAATTTCACTTTATTTTTCTAAATTGGTTTCCGGATTTTTCTTGTGTTGTGTTTTCAGTTTATCACTGTTTGTGTGCTGCATAAATACTTTACACATTGCTGCTAAGTCAAGTCTGACTGCTTTGTGGAGAGCTACCAGAGGGATTAACAAAGGTTAATTTAGTGACTTTTGTCTGACAAGGATTCTAGTTATTATTTGAGTGCTGCTTCCACTACTCTCAACAAATAATCCAATTGCTAACAGAAACACATTAAAAAGGGGCAGTGCTAAAGACTGATAGAGCGCTGATAGCACTCAATTTTGTATGAGTGCATTATACTCATGGTTTAAATGCACTCTCATGTATTCATATTGTTTGCAGTGTTTTATGACTATTAAGAAACATTTATTTGAATCATTTGATGTTGAAACTAGTGAACGCAATTAAGTAGAACTTTGTATGTATTATGATTCCTTCATGCATAATGTGCAGGACGATATTATTCCTATATATCGTAATTGTGATTAGTTTAAGTTGCCTGAAATATAGGCCCAAAGTTAGTGTTTCAATTCTCCTTGCTCTCGAGAAATAAATAATTAAATGATTGTTGTGTTCGAAGTTAGAATGTTCTCATCCTGCTGCAGGTGCAAGAATACACATCGTTATTTTCAGAGTTAAGGAGAAACCCGGAATGTCTTTGAAGATGGCTGGGAAGCGAGAAGGGAGGATGCCTTGCGTATCTGGTCTGTCTGGAAGCCAAGGCCACTGGAAGAAGATATCATTAATTAAATTTGTTTCATGAAAGAAAAAGCTACTGCCTAGAGGTGCGATGGAAAATTTTAAGACGAATGACGTATTGTGGGTTGAATCCCATCTTTTTGTATGATGCGCAGGGACAGTGAGACCAGACTTCTGCTAGCTTTCGGAGGAGAAGGAGCATCTTAGAGCAAGCTCCAAAGCCATAAGCTAAACGACCCATTTGACGTGAGTACTTCTTAGGAAGTCAACACGTGCTGACACCATTGGGGAATGATAGCAAAGAGACAGGAAGGGCCCTCATGTAGAGCAGTGTAGGGAAAGATTTCGATTTCTTTCAATGAGTCGAGAACCGAATATTGCATCTATTCTGTGTTGCATTGTGATTTTGGAATTTATAATCATCTGTCTTTTGGGCCGCATTACATATATTCGTAAAATCGGCTCTGTATTAATTTTTCTGTACCTCTATACTTTGCTATTGAGATGTATTTACATCCAATTGTTTTTGGCCTTATAATAAATATTCAAACTGCACTTTGGAGTCAGTGATCTTTTTCAGGCATGACGACTTTGCTAATATCTGTCTGAGTCGTTTCCTCCCCTCAACCACTTTAGGTAAATAAAAGATCGATCGCTTACGCTATATTTAGTAGGGAACTTAGGTGTGCAATTTAGCGTATTGATTTTATCACAGGCTTGATTGATCACTTTGTTTGAATAGCCTCTCTCTCTAAACCGCCTACATCTAATTAGCCCTGTGTAACTATGAAACAGTATATTGGCATTTTACTCACAGGTTAGTCATATGTAAGGTCAAGGTGCATGCCCACTGGGGCGGAATTGAATAATAAAGTTTCAAATGTTGTGTTCAAAATTTCAAGTACAATTTAAAATGGAATTTTTCGAGAATATTGTTTAAAACAATGATATCATGAATTTATATGCAATTGACAGTATTAAGCATATTATGAATTGTGGGTTTACAATGTATGTGAAGTGGCAATAACAAACCATGTTTAGGAGTATCACTCTGTAATGGCTGCCATATTCTTATCCTTTTGTACTGATGTGATGCAGTAGACCTACTTTTATGTTGTATTACGTGCAGTAATCACTTTATTTACTGTGTGTTCACAAACTGAAATTGACCCGTGAGAAAGGAACGGCTGTTCCGAAACGCGTCGGACGTGTTTGCCTTTGAATAAAACATACACTGTTTTCACGCATATGGAGTTGGGCTCGGTATTTTCTAAAATACAACGTTTTGGAAAAGGAGAAGTTGTGTGGAGGTTCGCTACCTCGCCAGAGCCCGCCGCCGATTGTGGCAGAGCGTTCGCGAAATGTTTGGTTGGATATATATATATATATATACATATATATATATATATATATATCTCCCATTGATTTCTTATAAATTCTCAGTGAATATAGTGAGTTGAAGGTAAGTAGCTTCCCCTTGTTGAATTGTGCTAATTGTAATAAAGTCATTACGCAGGAGCAAGTATGCATTCAGGTACAGGAAATAAAATATCCCCAATGTGCTTTGCACATATTATTAATGCTTTGTGGTGTACACACTAAAATGTCAACTCGGATGTTAGTGGAACAACAAGGGCAGTGAAGACCAGAATGAATAAACCGAAACGTCAAATAAGATGTAATAATAATATACAGTGCGTCATGTTACAAAGCTTGGCACACGGTTTCAGCTTACCGCGCATGCGCCACAGACCCAGAGGGAATGGGAGATAACTAATAGACTGAAACAGCATGAAATATACTTGATACAAACTTTGATTCTTTTTTAAAAGAAAGGGTTAAATACAATGATAAACTTTCCGTAGTAGTGTAAACAACTGTTCCATCATAGATAGAAGGCAAACATCTTTGAAGATAATTCAGGGGTCGAGACCACAAAGTAGGGCAACACTCAGAAGGAAGTGAACGCAATGAGGTTAGGTACATTAGGTCTGATTCACAAAGCTTTTTTCATTATATGTGTCTTACTCCTAGAAATTCAGGAGCAATTTACCTTTGGTGTATTTAAGCTTTTCTGAGGTGTAATTTAAATTCACAATCCTGAGCCACAAAGATGTGACTGGTGGAAATTCATGTACATAAAGGACATTTGCTGGAAAGATGCAATAATCGTGGTGTTTTTAGCTTTTGAAAAATTAGGGTTAAGGCGGGTTTGTAGGAATTTCTGATGGGCCTACCTTTACAGTCAGAAAACACCTGTGGGCTCTAAGGTTTGCGGCTATTATACCTCTTGCAGGTATTATCCAATCTTGGAAATACATGCATATTTACTCCTGTAATGGGCAGGATTAAGCATGTTTAAAGGATTTGACTATGGAGGGAATATACCAACACTAATTGGACTGCAGGGAAGAAGCTCCTCAATGAGTAAATTGCTGAAGAAAACAAAAACAACATTTCAAATGTGCTCATGGACAATTGCATCACATTGGTAGATTGTTCCACGATGTGGAACAATCTGCATGTGAACATTTTACATATGTTAGAACTGAAGGAAACCTATGACAGTGACAGATTTTCTTGAGGTCTCCTGGAATTCTTTGTGAATTCCCATATAGGAATTGTCATACTAGAGTACATTTTGAACTGTAAAAGTCATTGTTTGCGAATGATGCCCGAAATGTCTGTACAAGGCTACTGAATGGACTTTAATAACCTTGAGCTAGGGTTGGGCATTGATAAAACTGCTAACTACAAGCTTTGCTGGAAGCATGGAAGACCAGGGTTTGTTCCCCACATACGATTTTATTTACAGACTAACGATGGGCTTTTTTGAAAAAGGAAAAATATTTTACATATTTTTCAAAGGTTTGGTTTTAGTTAGACCAATTTGAAATAATTTTACTGCTTTCTCCTTTAGGACTTATTATGTGTGGTGAAAAATATATAAGTTGGGATTACAATTGGAAGCTTCGCTAAGCCTGCGGGAGAGGACGTGTACAAAGAATTCTGGAAACAAGATGGTTGGGCAAGAAATGTCACTTGTTATAAAATATTTCTATCCAGCTGTCATCTGAAGAAGGAGTGTACTTCCAAAACATATATCTTTTCATATTAAAGGAGATGTGATGCTGAAAAGTGTGTGAATAAAACCCACTACAAAACGAGTGCCATGGAGGTTGTGAGAAATGCCATGGTGTCACTCATCCTCGAAATAAACTTAATGTTTATTAAATTACAAAAGTGTGCCAGAAATCATGCCAACCCAACTGTCCGACAACACGTGTTTTCTGTAGGTCAGTGTCCCCCAGACGATCTTAATAATTTTCTATTTTAGAGAGGTCATGTGCATACCTGATTCTCTGCAGGTAAAAGTTCCACTTATAGGAAATCTAAGTTTGACATTTTACTCCACTGGAGTGTTTGATCTTCTACTCCTGAAAGCCTCATGTCATGTCCATTCATTTTATTTATCCCAAGGGCTTTCCAATATTAATAAATAGAGCAAAAATACGTCTGCAGGGACACATTTTTACAAAAAGGCTGTCTAAAGAAAACAAGATGAACACAAACGTAACTGCAGGAGAATGACCATTGAACAACATCTCCGAAAGCAGCATTCATGGCAAATATGAGGGCACTACAGAAAGCTATTGAAAAGTAGGTAGAAGGCAAACAGATGTTTCACTAACACGCAAAAAACTAAAAAGCGAAAATATATTAGACGGATTTAGGGGTGTGTTTACTAAAGAGTGAAACCATTTGAAATCACTAAAAAAAATATCTGTTCTTGAAATTGTACATGGAAAAACTGGAAGCCAACAAACCTAATTTAAGGAAGGTGATATATGGGAAGAAGATAGTACCCAAAACTTAGGAATTCCAGAAATAAGAGACAACTGAATTGGGTAGAATGCATAGTTGGGAGACACAATGAAAAGTGTAGAATAATGAGAATGATTATTTTGGAAAGTAAAGAACAACAGAGAATGAGTAAAACAAAATAAGAGTTTGAGTAAGAATATCACAAGAAGAAATGGAAATAAATGCACACTTAAGTACAACATAATGAGGAGGGGATTAAAATGAGAAGGAACAGTGGAATCTGGAAATAAGAAAAAGCCAGTTTGGAATGGAATACAGCCAGAAAAAAAGACTTTCTAGACCCTCTGGCACTAAGGACTTTGTCAATGTACCAGCCTGAGAAAGAAAGCTAGTTGGAATCTAACCATTTCACAACCTTAGAGCACTATATGAGCGAGATGCATTTTTGGTAACAATCTTGATATATCACAAGGACAATTAGTATTATTGAAACCCTCTTTCATCTTGGAAAGGCACACTCAAGAACACTAGGAACCAGTAATATATTTCAAAGATTTATTTTAAAAATCAACTAAATAGGGGCAACAAGGTTTACCAAAAGAATGAACAACAAATAATATAGTAACATATTGGTGAAATCAAAAGACTCTTTTATATTAATGTTATGTTGTTATAACAATTTATAGAGCGCACAAATACCAAAAGGTGTCTCAGCGCTAGCTACTCCTGAGACAGGACAGAGTGAGAGGAGACAGTTAAAGGGAACCTAATTATTAAAAAGCCAGGTTTTTTATTTTTTCCTGAACATTAAACAGTGAAGGCATGTCTCTAATCTGACAAGGAAGAGAATTCCAGAGCTTAGCAGTGGCCACCACAAAGCTTCTGTCACCCCAGTTGGATCTATATGTTCTGGGAACAACCAGTAGATTTGCGCCAGCCAAGCACAGTGATCTGTTTGGGGTGTAAATCTTTAACGATTTCTTCAGAAATTCGGGTCCTATATTATGTGTGGCTTTATAGGCAATGTACTGCGCCTTAAATTTTATTCTGTTTCTGATAGGCAGCCAGTGCAGTTGTCTGATCACTTCAGACACAGAATGAAATTTCGGTGTGACGGACAGCGGTGTAGCAGTAGCATTTTGAATTAGCTGCAGTTTGTTTAGGGCTGATTGCTGAGCATTAATCAGTAGACCGTTTCAATAGTCTACCTTAGACAGAACCAAGGCCGATAAGATCGTCTTCCTGGCTTCAATGGGGATGAAAGGAAACAGTTTCTTTGCCATTCTGAGGATGTAGAAGGACGAGGAGACTACTGAGTTGACATGGTATTTATACGAGAGCTCGTCATCAAGGATGACCCCGAGATTTTTTGCCTTGGTGACTGGGACAGGAGGCAGTCCAAGATGTCTGGCCACCAACGGGAGGACCATGCCGGAGAGAGGTTACCAAACACCATCACCTCGGTCTTAGAGGAATTTAATTTGAGGCAGTTATTGGACATCCAGGTACTCACCGCCAACATACCATCATGAAAATTTGCCGAGACGCAGTCTCCGTCCTTATGGACGGCGAAAACAATTTGAGTATCGTCTGCGTATGATGTAAGGCTTTAGCCAGCAGATTTAATCACTCGGGCCAGGTCGGTCACGTAGATATTAAAAAGCATAGGGCTGATGGAGGAGCCCTGTGGGACTCCACACGGAAGAGAAAAAGGAGGGGATTCAAAATCACCCAACTTAACTGATTGGGCTCTGTTGGCTAAGAAGGATGCTAACAGAGCTTTGGCCTTGTCCCTGATGCCTAGGGCGGAGATACGGTTGATCAGGAGACCATGATCAACCGTATCAAAGGCTGCAGATAGGTCCAAGAGGACCAACGCCGCTGCACCACCCTTATCTAACGCAAACCTCATTTCCTCTGTGGCATGGATGAGCGCTGTTTCTGTACTATGGCTTTTCCTAAAGCCAAATTGCGTTTCATCCAACAAATTGTGGGCCTGAATGTATTGGGTAATCACTGATTGGTAACTGTTCCTAAACAAAGAACCATAACCAACTCGGTTACGTAGAAGAGAAAAAAAGGAAAATGGTCTCTATATGTGGTTCCCAATTGATGAAGGTGGGGGAATTTCTCCTTTAGAAATTAGTGCCCTCACACACTCTTGCGAGTGTCATGCTTCATCATCGGGCGTTGCTCCTCATGGGGATGGCGCTGCTGTCCTCCACGGGCCCTGCGAGAGGGCTCTTTGTCGGAGATCTTTTAGGAGACTCCGCAGTTGTGCATGTGGGTGTGTGGGCCTAAAAGGGGTTAGTGCAAGTGTGAATGTATTGGGTCAATTGGTCATTTATAATCTTTTCCGCTAATTTAGCGGGCAAAGGCAGACGTGCAATGGGCCGTTAGTTGTTAGTGTCTTCTAGGTCGAGGTCCGACTTCTTTAATAGGGGCAAAACCGAAGGTTTTTTCCATTGAGAAGGATACACACCAACTATAAACATAGAATTAAAGATGTTGGCCAGATTTGGCCCAATTAGCTCAGAAGGCTCCTTAAGGGTAGCCGGCGGACACGGGTCTAAAGGTAATCCTGATTTAGCCGTCCTCACCAAGTTCGTTACTAGCTCCGAGGAGACAGGGGTGAACTCTCTCAGAGAGAAATTTCCTAAGGATTCTGTAAGTATTCTGTAAGTATGTCGACAACCCCACCCTCATCTCTTTGGCTAATTAAACTAACAGCACCAAAGAATGAGTCTAATTTTGAGTTTCAAAGATGGTTCACATCTGCATACCTCTTCTGAACAATTGAACCAATGTTCAGTAAAATAGCAACGTCTGCTATTCTCTCACCGAGCGAAGACTAAATGTGCCTTCCACTAGTCTTCAGCAATGGAATGTGATATAGTCTGTTTGGCCTTTGTCTTGAGTCTCTGTCACAAAGTTTCTCTTATCTTTTCACACACTGTTCTTAGTTTATATAATGTATCTGTTTTTGTTGAACCGTTCAGAAGAACAAGTTACTTACCTTTGGTAATGTTATTTCTGGTAGAGACTCTATTTAGCTACCGATTCCTATTCTTTTGAATATTTCACCAGGCGTCAGACTGGGTCTGGCAACTTTTTAGCAGTAGCTCGAACTGCTGTGCGGCTCCAGAAATGAGACACGGATCCTATGTGGGCACCAACCCTGCGTGCTGACCTCAGTTGCTTTTGAGGCTGTTCGCAACCCCAGACATAGAGCCACAAGAGCAAATTGGTTGTGACCAGTGTGCTAATTCCTAGACTTGGGATCTTATTAATGGACAGAGTCCAATCACAGAACAGGGAGGATGGGAGAGTTGGTGTGGAATATGCGGCTAGTTAGAGTCTCTGTTGGAAAGAGTGGTACCAAAGGTAAGCAACTTGTCCTTCTGGTAGAGACTTCTAGCTGCAGATCCCTCACCTTTTGAATAGATACCAAAGCAGTAGCTATATGAAGGCGGGTCTGTGAATGGACTCAAACCAGAAAGTCCAGCGGAACTGAGCAGGCAAAATACTCCTCTCACCGAACCAGACTGTCCAAACAATAGTGCTTCGTGAACATATGGAGGGATGACCACGTAGCTGACTGGCATATGTCTAGGACAGGGAGTCGGAGTGCTAATGCAGTGGCAACAGCTTTGGTCCTGGAACATTGAGCACGCAGTCCTTCCAGAGGTTGTTTTTTGGCCAGTGCATAGCAAATTTAAATGCAGAGCACGATCCAGTGGGAGATAGTTCTCTTCTGCACAGCATTGTCTTTTTTCGCTCCACAGAACCCCACAAAGAGCTCATCATCCAACCAGTGTTCTCTGGTACGGTCAATGTAACAGCTAAGCCCTCGTTTAGGATCCAAGCGATGGAGCCTCTCCAGCTCCTTAGAGGATTGAGGAGGAGCACAGAACGCCAGTAGGGTGATAGTTTGAATGACGTGGAATGACGTCATAACGTTTGGAAGAAATTATGCTATCGTCCACAGAAGCAATTTGTCTGGGAAGAAGATAGGGTATGGTAGATTAACACTGAGAGTTCATTCACACGCCATGCTGAGTTAGAGCAACGAGAAACACTATCTTAATGGTAAGGAGCCATAAGGGACAGATGTGAAGCGGCTCAAACGGAGTGCACATCAGATAAGTGAGGGCCAGATTAAGTTCTATTGGAGCATTACAAAGGGAGAAGGGGGAAACATATGTTGCAGCCCTTTCAAAAATCGCATCACAAAATTGAACTTAAACAAGAAGGTCTGATCTGGCAATCGTAAGAAGGCAGAAAGGGCCAAAAAATAACTTTTAACCATGCCCAAAGCAAAGCCTTGCTGGGCACAAAACAACACAAACAACAGAACGTCAGATAACTTGGCCTGCACGCTGTCAATCTGCTGTGTGCTGCACCAACCCATAAATTTGTCCGAACAACAGGCATATGCAGTTTTCGTCAAGGGACTCCAGGCTGCCAAGATGACACCAACCATCTCCAGAAGAAGTTAGGTGTAGAGATGTCGCCGCTCAATGTCCAAGCATGAAGATGGGGATTGAGAAGGCCCGGGTGCAAAACCCTGCCCAGCAGGTCCTCCCCAATCTGATCGGAAGCCATATGCTAAAAGCCAGGAGTTCTGGATACCATACTCTTCGTGTCCAATCCAGAGCCTCTATGATCACCTGGGTGGTCCTGATCTTAAGAACTCAGGGCAGGAGTTGTATCAGCAGAAAGGCATACAGGAATCCAGAGTTCCACTTGAGGCAGAACGCCTCTGCAAGCCAGAGACGCCTTGGAAACCCCAACGCACAGAAGCGTGGACATTGAGCGTTCTTAAAGGTGGCGAATAGATCATGCCATGGTTCTCCTTATTTACGGAAGAGGCCTTGCGCTACATCTGGATGCAATTGCCACTCGTGATCTGCTGAGGGCTGAGTTCGTCCACCCTGGTGTTCAAACAGCCCACCAGGAAACTTCCCGGACGGTTCAGCCATTTCCAGAGGTACAGTGCCGCCTGGCACACGGTCCGAGTCCCACCCCACCCTTTTTGTTGCAATACCACTTGGCAGTGGTGTTATCCATGAGAACCTGAACTAGCCTCTCCTTGATGGATGGAAGGAAGGCTTTCAGTACCAAGCGGATGACCCTCCACTCTAGAAGGTAGATATGAAGTCAGGACTCCGCCGCAGACTAGAGGCTTCTGATCTCCGCCTATCCCAGATGGCTGTCCCAACCCAGAAGCGATGCATCGATCTTCATTGTGACTTCTGGGTGGGGTAGAGAGATGGGTCTGCTGCTGACCCAATCGCGGTCCAGCAAGCACAACTGTAGATCTTGTGGAGTCCCCTCCGAAATCTGAACATAGTTTGAGAGGTCTCCTTGATGTTGTGATGATCAGTATGGAAGAGGCCATCAGCCTCAGCAGCCTCAGAGTCGATCTCACTGAGATTCAGGACAGAGGCTGAAAGATCTGGATGTTAGCCTGGATGTCCTGGACTCTCTTTTCTGGGGGAAGGCATGAAACCAAACCATCTCCAAAATTGCTCAGATAAAAGGGAGCATTGAGAAGGTGCCAGGTGTGAAATCTGCACGTTGATAGTGAACCCCAGGGATGACAGGAGGTTCACTGTAGTCTTGAGGTGGCTGACGGCTGCCTGAGGTGAGCCTGCCTTCAACAGCCAGTCGTCAAGTTAGGGGAAGCCTGGAACCCCTGATCTCCTAAAGTGTGCTGCCGCCACCACCGCCATCCCTTTCGTGAACACAGCTGGTAAACTGAAGGGACCAAAGGGTAGCACAGTGAACTGAAAATGCTCCTGTCTCACCATGAACTGCAGGTAGTGCCGATGGGCCGGTGAGACGGGTATATAGAAATAGGCTTCCTGCAGGTCCAGCACCACCATCCACTCTCCAGGGTTGAAGGCAGACAAGAACTGGAATGGTGTGAGCATTTTGAATTTCTCCTTCTGGAGAAAGGCGTTGAGACAACACAGATCTAGAATAGGCCAAAGGACCCCACCCTTCTTGGACACCAGAAAGTAGCAGGAATAAGAACCACGTCCTACTTCTGGCACTGACACCCCCTTTGGCCAAAGGAGCTTGCAGCCCCTGCCATAAAATAGAGACATGATCCTCCAACAACCACTTGGGGAACAGAGGATGGTAGGGCGGAAAAGAGAAGAAAGGTAAGGCATATATCTTGTGAATGATCAGTAGTGCCCACCGGCCCAATGTTACTGCTCTCCAACCCGGGAAGAATCAGTAGATTTTGCCTCCCACTAGGTGGCTATGCTCATGTAAGGGCACACGAAAGACATTTGGCAGGTGGGGTTGTGGGGAGAGGAGTAGACTGAGCGGTCTAGTGACCTTGGCTGAAAGGGGCGTGGCGCCGCAGCCTCGACTGCGAAACTGCTAAGTTTTTTGTGGTGGCTGGACAGGCTGGCCACCACTACCAGGAAAGGAACAATGAAACAGTTGGGGTCGGCGAGGTGAGGTGGGCAGGAGCAGAGAGTGTGCAGTAGTTCTGCTCTCTTTAAAATAATCTAGAGCCGAATCAGTCTTGTCCCCATACAGGCAAGTCCCATCAAAGGGCATGTCAATTAGGGAGGACTGAGCATCACCTGGAACCCAGTCGATTGCAGCCACACATGACAGAGAATGGCAACACTGGTGCTGATGGTCTGCCTGATGGAATCAGTGGTGTCCAAGCCACACCGAATCATGAACTTGGCTGCATCACAACTACCTTGAATTCAGGCAAGCACAACTCGGAGATCTTGGGGCACACCAGGAAGGACTTCTGCCACCGAGTCCCAAGGGGCGTGGAGATAGCGCCCCAACAAGAGGCAGGCGCTAACTGATAGAAGTACCAGACTGGTGGAGGAAAAATCTTATTTTTCAAATGTTTCCACCTGCTTAGATTTCCTGTCAGTGGGAGTGGTCGAGGAGGTCTTAGGGTTTGACCCGCTTTGGAAATTTACACCACTAGACCTTCAGGAGCAGGGTACTGCGAGAGAAAAGCAGGGTCACCTGGAGCTGGGTGATGATGTCCGGCAATCTGTCGATTGATGGGGGGGGGGGGGGGGACAGGTTTGTCCCAAGCCCTCATTAAGGTGCCTGATTAAATGCGAGAAGGGGCTCAGAAGTAGTTTGTCCCGGTTATAGGACTTCTGTTAAGATATTGGCTTAATCTCCAAGGTGGGGAGCTGAAGGTCAAGTACTCTGGCCACCCTACATATTACCACGACATAGGAAGCAGATTAGGTCCTTTTTGAGGGAGGTATTGAGAGCACTAGCCTCCAGAAAGTCATTGTACCAATTATCATCCTAGTAGGGTTGAGCGAACTCATCACCCGGGTCATAGTTGTCATTGGAGTTCATGCCAAAAAGGGTATGCTATGTGTGTTGCCTCCCTTGTGGAAGCAGAAAATTAGGTGGGGGAAGGGGCACCTTGGGTGGTATCAGGTGCAACTTTGACCCAGGTCGGACCGGCGTCGGAGAAAACCTAAACCTCCTTCTCCGGTATCGAAGTCCCCTGGGCTGGTGTAGGGCATGGTGCGGCACTGGCAGGGTCAGAAGGGGAGCCGGAGGCAAGACTGGGTCGGATCGTCCAACTGGCCCAAGGGCGAACCCACCTGTAGAGCCTCAGATCCTTGGGGATAGAAAGCGAGCCCGAGGGAGTCTGAAAGGATCCGGAGCACTGCTGCGTGGAACTCTTCGATCTGATGTGATATGGCCATAAACTCGGGTTGTGCCAGAACCAGCTGTGGGATCGCCTCCAAAGTCGATCGCCTTCGGGAGCAAGAGGTGTGGCGCCAACCCTGCACTGCATCAGGTGAATTAGAGTGGCATGAGGGAGTGCAATCCCGCTTCGATTTCTTGTACTTCTTTGTTGACTGTACGAAATTGAGGTATTGGTTGAGGAGGGTGGAAGGTTTACTCAAGAAATAACCACAGTCCTTGTCATGGTGAACCACAAAATTCACTAAATTAACCTGTGTCTAACTCTTTGATAGCATGGCACAAAAGCAGTCAGGGTTAACTTAGAGGCAATGTGTAAAGTATTTTGCAGCACTCAAATAGTAATTAAGTGAAAACAAAACACAAGAAAAATCCCAATCCAAATTAGAAAAATACAGTACATTTTAATAAATGAAATGTCACCAAAACAAATTAAATCCAATCAATGAATGGGAGCTATGAAGTTTTAAGTGCAAAATGGCAGCTAAAAGACCAAAGAACAAGCAACTGGTGCTGGTCATGCGAGACTTGGGCAAAGTCAAGAGTTAAGGTCGAGAGTGATGGAGCACAGGTCAGATACACGAGGTGGATCGGGCCCGGTCTTGGATTACCTTCGGCTGTTAAAGACATTTTGAAGAAAAGCTCCTGAGAAGGTAGAGTTTAGTGGGGCAAGGCAGCAGGCAGTGTCCGAGGATGAGGCGTCTTCATCGGGGAGCCTCTGGACAAAGTCGCAGTGAAGATTTTTACTTTCGGACTTAGTTACATTTTGGAAGTCGAAAATCTTCAATGGGACAAAGCTGCAGGCAGCAGCTGATGAGGGCTCCATGAGGCTGGATACCTTCGCAAAGAGGTCCAGCCAAACAGGATTTAATGCTGCAGAAAACAACATAGCGGGAGTTACTGCAAAGTTAGTCCGATCAGCAATGCACCTTGGGTGGATCGACTGGTAGACAGGTCCTGGTCTTCTGTCGGTTCGCAGGGAACTTTTGAGTGAAAAGTTTTCCAAGTCCCAGGTTTTAAGGTTAGGCAGTAGCAACAACTCTAACATCACTGCCAAGGGTCCAGGACCTGGGAGCACCACTTAGGGGGCTGGGACTCACTCCAGCAGAGGCCAGGTGGAGAGCTCCAGGCCTCTGAAGCTTGTTATGTCCCTGTTACTCACACAAGAGGACAGGCAACTAGCCCTTTTGACTCCAGATGGTCCAGTTCTCCATCAAGCAGAAAGGCATGCCTTCAAGCAGCAGGGCAAGCCTCTGGTAGCAGCAGGGCAGTCCTCTGGGGGTCCAGGAAGTCCTTCTGACGTTTTCCACAGGTCCAACAGTGTACTGAAGTGGTGTTCTGAGGGACCAATATTTACACCTCTTGCCAGTCTTTGAAGTGGGGGGACATCCTGGGCTATCCCCATATCTGGTTCTGGAAAGATCTTCCCTTCCCCTGCCAAGGATCCAAGAAGTCTGGGGTGACAAAAGGCGGATGCCAGGTTCCTTTGTGTGTGCTGGAGGCAATCCCTGTGATGTGAAAGTGTGGCCGGGAACAGCTCCCCCCCTGGCATCCAGGTAGGATGGCCCATCCTGCCTACACCCAGTTCTCTTTGTCTCCCTGTCTGGCAGGAACACACAAACCACAACAGCAGAGCTGAGCCATTCACAGTCATATGACCCAGGACACTGACAGCAGGCACCAAATGGTTACGGCAAGAAAATGCCAACTTTCTTAACTGTGACTTGAAGTCTAACTTTACCATTAAAGAGGATTTTAAATTGCAATTCATTTGAGTCCAAAAATAATATTTCTACCTGCTCCCAATCATAAGTTAGCACTTACTAAATGTAATAAGGTAACCTGGGGTCATTCAATAGGAAAAGTAGACGTTAAAGTAGTGAAAAACAAATTTTGGAGTTTTTCACTACCAAGACATGTAAAACTTAAACCCACATATCCTCCTTTTTAAATACAATGCACCCTGCGCTATCGGCTTTTAGGGCACTGATTAGGGGTGACTTATACGTGTTAAAAAGGAAGGTCTGAGCTTGGCAAAAGGTTTATTTTGCCAGGTCGTACTGGTAGTTAAAACTGCACCAAAGGCTGCAATGGCAGGCCTGAGACATGTTTTAAAGTGCTACTTTAGTGGGTGACACAATGAGTGCTGCGGCCCACTAGCAGCATTTAATTTACAGGCCCTGGGTACATGCAGTACCACTTTACCAGGGACCTACAAGTAAATTAAATGTGCCAATCAGGTGTAAGCCAAATTTACCATGTTTAAGGGAGTGAGCACAAGCACTTTAGCACTGGTTAGCAGTGGTAAAGTGCACAGAGAACTAATGCCAACAAAAACAAATTCAGAAAAACAGGAGGGTGAAGGCAAAAGCTTTGGGGGTGACCCTGGAGAGAAGGCCAAGTACAACACCGGACGATTTTGACCGTAAACAAAACCGACCTCTAGAGTGGGTTCATCCACTCTGAGACTGAGATTGAACTTTGGACGTAGCCCATGACTTGCAGCTGTCCAGGCGAGGAGTCTTTTTATGCTTGGCGATGTAAAGCTTCGCCTTGCGGTCCCTGGTGGCCTTCGGATTCATAGATGCGCAGTCGCTGCAGGCTTCGGAGTCATGACTCGACTGCAGACACCAGAGGCATACCTTATGAGGTCCGTCACAGACATTTGTTTGCAACAGTCCTTTTAGGGTTAAAGCACAAGTTACTAACTTGTGTAACGATATATCTGTAAGAGACAGTAGTTAGTGACAGATTCCTTACCTTAGATTATCCCCAGGCGTCAGGCTGGATCCGGAAAGTTTTGCGTAGCAGTACCCCTGCGCGTCGGTAGGCGGCGTCGTGCGGCTCCGCGTCCGTCGTCGGCGTCGTGATCGCCGGGATGACGTCGCGGCCAGTACTTAGACGCCGCCCATGCGCGCTGGCGTCAGTTCTGTACACGACTTTCCGCGCCAGAAACGCAGAGCCATGCAAGAAACTGACACTGGTGTCTGAAAACTAGGGCCCTGAAAGGGATGTCCTTAACCCTAGAAATCAGTTCGCAGAACGGGGAGGATGGGTGGGGCGGTAGGAATCTGTCACTAACTACTGTCTCTTACAGATATATCGTTACACAAGTTAGTAACTTGTGCATCTGAAAGAGACACGTTAGTGACAGATTCCTTACCTTAGAATAGATACCCCAGCAATACCAACCCCAGTGGTGGGTCTGCGAACAAAGATCAGACGAGGAAGTCTCGGAGAACAGAACGGCCAAAGAAGCCGTCTCTCCGGACTTGTCTGTCAAGGCAGTAATGCTTGGTAAACGTGTGCAGCGAGGCCCACGTAGTTGCCTGACAAATGTCCTGCAATGGGACACCACGTCCCAAAGCCGTGGTGGCGGCTGTCGCCCTGGTGGAATGGGCACGTAGCCCAACAGGGGGCTCCTTCTTAGCCAAAGAATAGCAGGCTTTGATACACAAGATAACCCAGCTGGAGATGGTCCGCTTGTGTACCACCCGACCTTTTTTGGCGCCCACGTAGCCAACAAAGAGCTGGTCGTCCACCCGGAACTGTTGTGTGCGGTTCAGATAGAAGGAAATCACACGTTTTGGGTCCAGACGGTGGAGCCTCTCTTCCTCTCTGGAAGGATGCGGAGGCGGAAAGAAGGTGGGCAAAGTGATGGTCTGCCCAATGTGGAAGGCAGTAACCACCTTTGGCAAGAAGGACGGACGCGTCCTAAGAACAACCTTGTCTGGATGAACAGATAGAAAGAAGGGGGCTTGCAAGAAAGAGCCTGGAGCTCACTCACCCGCCGAGCGGAGGTGATAGCCACCAGAAAGGCTGTCTTCAGAGTGAGAAGACGAAGAGGACAGTTATGGAGAGGCTCACAGCGAGCGCACATTAAAAAGGTAAGAACCAAGTTCAAGCCCCACTGAGGCATCACAAACGGAACAGGAGGGAAAAGGTGCGTAATACCTTTAAGAAACCTGTTAACAACAGGGTACTTGAAAAGGGAGGGCTGATCAGGAAGCCTGAGAAAGGCCGAGATTGCACAAAGGTAGCCCTTGATGGTACCCAGGGCAGAACCCTGTTGGGCCAGAGAAAGAAAGAACAGAAGAACCTCAGAAAGAGGGGTAGAAAGGGGATTCACAGCCTTTGCTGTGCACCATGCCACAAACTTGTTCCACCTGCAGGCGTATACCACCTTAGTGGAGGGACGCCTGGCTGCCAGAATCACATCACAAACTTCGGGAGGCAAGTCGAAAGGAATCAACTGCCGCCGCACAATCTCCACGCAAGGAGGTGGAGACTGGACAGGTTCGGGTGGAGGACCGTCCCCTGCTGCTGCGACAGAAGATCCTCCCGAAGAGGCAGACGGATCGGGGGATCGATGCTCATACTGAGTAGCTCGGGATACCAAACTCTTCGAGCCCAGTCCGGAGCCACAAGAATGACTTGGGCCCGGTCGCGCCGAATCTTCTTCAACACTCTGGGTAGAAGTGGTATAGGCGGAAAGGCGTACAACAGACCGCAACTCCACTTGCGACGAAAAGCGTCGCCGAGCGAGTGCCGCCTTGGAAATTCCAACGCGCAGAACTGATGCCATTGCGCGTTCTTTTCGGTGGCGAATAGATCTAACCAAGGCTCTCCCCACTGTAGAAAGAGTCCTTGCGCCACCTCCGAGTGAAGACGCCATTCGTGATCCATCATGCACCTGCGGCTGAGTTCGTCCGCCCTGGCGTTCAGGGAACCTGCCAGGTGTTGAACCATCAGGAAAATGCCCTGATGTTCCAGCCATGTCCAGAGACGCAGAGCCTCCTGACATAGGGTCCACGACCCCACCCTGCCTTGTTTGTTGCAGTACCACATGGCGGTGGTGTTGTCTGTGAATACCTGCACACTCTTCCCCTTGACAGAGGGAAGGAATGCCTTAAGTGCAAGTCGGATCGCCCGAAGCTCCAGAAGGTTGATATGGAGCCGGGACTCCGCCGGAGACCAGAGGCCTCTGATCTCCGCCTCTCCCATGTGACCGCCCCAACCCAGAAGGGACGCGTCCGTCAGAACTGTGTGCTCTGGCTGGGGAAGGGAGAGGGATCTGCCCATGACCCATTGCCGGTTCGAGAGCCACCACTGCAACTGCCTTGCAGTTCCCTCCGAGATCTGGACGTAATCGGACAGGATCCCCTGATGCTGCGCCCACTGGAACTTCAGGTCCCACTGCAGAGCCCGTATATGCCACCTGGCATGATCGACCAGCAGGATGCAGGAGGCCATGAGGCCCAGCAGCCTCAGGGTCATCCGTACCGAAACCCAGGATAGAGGCTGAAAGATCGGAATCATAGCCTGAATATCCTGGACTCGCCGTTCGGGAGGATAGGCCCGAAACTGCGTTGTGTCCAGAACTGCTCCGATGAAAAGGAGCTGTGGAGAAGGAATCAGGTGCGACTTCGGCACGTTGATGGAGAACCCCAGCGAGTGCAGGAGTTCGGCCGTAGCCTGGAGGTGGGAGACGACTGCCTGGGACGAGTCCCGCCTTCAACAACCAGTCGTCGAGGTAGGAGAAGACTGGAACCCCTGCACAGCGCAGATGAGCTGTGACCACCGCCATCACTTTCGTGAACACCCGAGGGGCGCTGGTAAGGCCAAAGGGGAGCACGGTGAACTGAAAATGCTCGAGGCCTACCATGAACTGCAGGTAACGCCGGTGGGCCGGCAGGACGGGGATGTGAAAATATGCGTCCTGCAAGTCCAACGCTACCATGCAGTCTCCAGGGTCGAGGGGAGTCAAGACCTGAGCTAGGGTGAGCATCTTGAACTTCTCCTTCCGGAGGAAGCGATTGACGTTCCGGAGGTCCAAGATAGGACGCATGTCCTCCTTGTCCTTTTGGGCACCAGAAAGTAGTGGGAGTAACAACCACGCCCTACTTCTGGGGTCGGAACGCGTTCGATGGCCCCCTTGGCCAAGAGGGCCGCAACTTCCTTTTGAAGAAGCACCAAATGATCCCCCGACATGCGGTGGCATTGAGGTGGCATGGCTGGGGGGGTAGTCTCGAAGGGGAGGGAGTAGCCCCTTCGGACAATGTCCAAGACCCACTTGTCCGAGGTGATGGCACGCCAGTGGTGAAGGTGATGGCGGACCCTGCCCCCCACTGGCGTGCTGTGGACCTGAAAGGATGGACTAGGAGGGCTTGGAGGCTGCGGACGGGGCGGAGGTGGTGGCCTGACCCGCACGCTGGTTACCCGACCTGCCTCGGCGGGAGCCACGTCCTCGGCCACGCGAAGGCGCTTGCTGCGCGGGCCGGTGGCTGGGCAATGGACGTGACTGGGCGCCCCTTCCGTGGCCACGAAAGGGGGGAAAAGCAGACTGCTGCGGAGGGTGCGAGGCGGAGAGGCCCAAGGACTTGGCCGTAGCCCGCGAGTCCTTAAAGCGCTCCAGCGCACTGTCTGCCTTATTGCCAAAAAGGCGGACACCATCGAAGGGCATGTCCATAAGGGTGTTTTGGACATCGCCCGAGAAACCAGTGGTCCTCAGCCAGGCGTGACGGCGAAGCGCCACTGTCGTAGCAAGCGATCTGCCCAGCGAGTCAGCGGTGTCTAGGCCACATCGTATTGTGAACTTCGCTGCGTCTCTCCCGTCTGCAATAACATGGGTGAGTAGTGTCTGGACCTCCTCAGGACACTTAGGCAGAACTTGCGCCACCGAATCCCACAGAGAGTGGGAATAACGGCCCAAAAGGCAAGCGGTGTTCACGGACTGCAAGCCAGCACTGGAGGAAGAAAAAACCTTCTTCCCAAATTGGTCCAGTTTTTTGGATTCCCTGTCCGGCGGAGCCGTAGGGAAGGCGCTTTGAGAGGTAGAGGCCTGGACAACCAAGCTCTCGGGAGTAGGGTGTTGGGAGAGGAACAAGGGGTCGCCCGAGGCCGGGCGATGGCGTCGGGCTACATTCCTGTCCACAGGAGCCCCTGTGGTGGGCCTGGACCAGGTGCCCAAAAGAACGTCAGAAAGTGCATCGTTGAACGGCAGCAGTGGCTCCGAGGAGGTAGCCGCCGGCTGAAGCACTTCCGTCAGGAGGTTAGTCCTGACAGCCACTGTAGGGAACTCGAGGCGCAAGGCCGCGGCTGCCCTACGCAACACCGTTGCATAACTTGCTCCCTCCTCCGTAGCCACGGAAGGAGGAGACAGCATGCCAAGGTCTGGAGAGGTGTCCAGGCCACTGGCATCACCCAGTTCCTCTGCCCAGTCCTGATAAGGCTCACATTGGGCTGTGAGAGGGTCTTCCGACCCCTCCCAGTCCTCCCCGTCCTCCAAAACAGGTGAAAAGTAAGGAGGGCGGACATGAGGGAAGAAAAGTCCCATCGGCGTCGGCCGACGTCGATCCGGCTCCGTGTCCGGTTCCGGGGAGAACCTGGGGACAGCGTCGCCCGGGACCTCGGACGGCGCCGTGAGCGGTACCGGGGAGGTCGGCGCCAGTGGAGGTGTCGTCAGGTCAACCGGCGTCGACCGGGATCCAGGCCTGGATCCGAGGGGGTCCTGCGGCGCCGGAGCCGCCGGAGACACCGGGGCCGGAGCCGCCGGTGGTGCCGAAGGAGGACCCCCACTGGGGCCCGCGGGGCCCGAAGGCACACCGGGGTAACCCTGAGGCCCGAAGATGCGAGCCATGGCCGACAAGAAGTTCTGGATGTCGGCCGGAGTCGACGTCGGACCCAGAACAGGTGGGTAGGCCGGCGCCGGCTCAACGGGTACTCCTGGAGTCGCGGGGGCGGTACCAACAGGACCCTCAGCCGAGTCGTGAGACCTGCGAGGGGAGGTCTTAGAGCGACGCTTCTTAGACCTCTTGTGCTGAAGACGAAGACTTCGACCCCGATGAATGACGACGGCTCCGCGACCGGCCCCTCGACCTCTCCCGGGACCTCGATCGGCGCGGAGCCGAGTGCCGGGCCTCGAGAAGCTTTCGAGACCGCTCTCGCAAAGCCTTCGGGGCGAGGGACTGACACTCTGGGCACGACGTGGGGTCGTGGCCGCGCCCCAGGCAGAAGAGACACTCTCGGTGCGGATCCGTAATCGACATCATGCGATTACAGACCTCGCATGGCTTGAAGCCGGGCATCCCTACTGACACCTTGGAGTCGAAACGACTCGAAAACTTGGACAAAAAAGTCTCAAAAATACTCAGTCAAAAAATGACTGGGGTACTGCTCAATCCGGATCTGCGCTTACTGGCGCGGAAAAAGAAAGAACTGACGCCAGCTCGCATGGGCGGCGTCTAAGTACTGGCCGCGACGTCATCCCGGCGATCACAACGCCGACAACGGACGCGGAGCCACACGACGCCGCCTACCGACGCGCAGGGGTACTGCTACGCAAAACTTTCCGGATCCAGCCTGACGCCTGGGGATATTCTAAGGTAAGGAATCTGTCACTAACGTGTCTCTTTCAGATACCCGTCATGTTTGGGGCAACATCCCTTGCATACTGAAGAATATTTAAAGGTAAATATCTCTGAGACACACGAAGGAGCTCCGGATCCACTTCTGGTGACCCGGAAAGAAAGGAACTGATGTCAGAGTACAGAAGTAGTTCCTATATAGGCTCCGCACATCATTTCCAGAATGGAACAGCATCAGTACGGAGCCACAAGGTGCCACCTGTCGGCACACTGAGGCACAGCTGAAAAGTTTACGGATTTAGTCTGAAGCCTGGGGAAATATAAAAAAGGTGAAGAATCTGCAGCTAAAAGTCTCTATCAGAATAAACGATTAGCAGAAAAGTCATTGGCACCCTTTCACTTGCATTCAGTGAAACCACACGTTTTGTTTAAATACAATAAACGAGAAGTGAAATTCTCATTTTCCATGAAACCTTGTTCATTATGTAAAACAATTGCAAGAATAGAGAATTTGATTCATATGAAAAAACATGAATATATTCAAGCAGACTTCATTATCACGTTACAATGAATTATTACATAAATGTTATATTTTGACTTTTATATCAAATAGCCAACATATATAAATCAAGAAGGGTGAGCGCTAAAAGAAAATAGCAAGATAATGATAGCACTCCATTGAGAGAATATGTAAATAAGGGAAATTCGAAAAACATCGGTGAGGCATGTGCAGCATTGGTTTGAAGCAAAAGATGAAAACATATATGTAGCGTA
The DNA here is from genome assembly GCA_963921515.1 of Calotriton arnoldi. Lineage (NCBI taxonomy): Eukaryota > Metazoa > Chordata > Amphibia > Caudata > Salamandridae > Calotriton > Calotriton arnoldi. The sequence goes on along the minus strand of CAWUFW010001150.1, from coordinate 2,807,941 downwards.
GTAGAAACAAAGGACCAACAATTGAACCTTTAGATACCTATAAGGAGGAAATGACAAAGAAAGTGATCCTTAGAAAACAACAAAAATTCAATGTGAAACTAGGCATGGTGAAACTACCCCAGGAAAGTATACTGAAAACCTAAAGAAGACCAGAAGAACAAGGTACTTACATTTGGTAACGCCTTATCTAGTAGAGACTCTATCTAGCTGCAGATTCTTTGCCTTAAAATTATCCCCAGGCGTCAGACAGGATCTGGAAATTCTTGTGCAGCACCCCTGCACACCGGTTGGTGGCGTCTTTCTGCTCCGCACTGACGTCGTCCGCACTGGATGTGACGTTTGTGGTGACTTTATAGACGGCACCCCAGCGTGCTGACATCAGTTTCTTTTTGTGACATTTCCTTGCCAGAAGAGCAGAGCTGCGAAGAATGCTGATGAACTGGTGTGCATCACTACGGGCCTCAAAAGGGGGACCTTATATAGAAATCAGTTTTGCAGAGCGGGGAAGATGGGCAGGTTGATAAGGAATCTGCTGCTAAATAGAGTCTCCACCAGATAAAGTGTTACTGAAGGTAAGTAGCTTGTTTATCTGATAAAGTCTTCTAGCTGCAGATTCCTTACCTTAAAATAGATACCCAAGCAATACTTCCCCAGAGGTGGGTCTGCGAGCAGATTAGACCAAAAAGCCCTGTAGGACTGAACGGGCAAAATGCCCATTACAACTGACTTGACTGTCCAGACAGTAATTTTGGGTGACTTGTACAATGACACCCACATTGCTGCCGGACAGATATCGTGGACAGGGACTCCACTAGCTAACGCAGTGGTCGTATCCTTGGCTCAAAGCTACTGATGATATGACAATGTCATCTTCATATGATGTGACCTGGAGGGAAGCAAAAAGTCTTGAGAGCTCACTTAGAGGTAACTATATTGAGAGGCATTGCATGGTGGTAAAAGTGGATGGCTTAAGTGTTTCCTGAGTTTGAAAAAACTGCCCAATGAAGCAGTTGTTGATGACGTTGCACTTGTCTATGGGCACTAGTCAATGGAATGCTCTTTGGGGGTCTTACATGAGACTTACAGACTCAGAGGGCCTTAGAAAGAGCTCTGCTTCTAGGGGAGATTAGGTTTATGGTTTTTGTGTAGCTTGTTGCTTTGATGAGAAACCTTCTTCAAAATATTCAGAGTGGTTTCCCAGCATTAAGGTCTTCTTGTTGTTGAAATCATTGCCATTTCTTCTTTTGCCTCTGAATGGAGCACTTTCTGTTGGTGAGTCTTGGGAGTACATGATTCTCACTGTTTGGGTTTAAATGAGTTGGGCACTATGGTTGTATGGATGTCTACGTTGGCTCTAAGACTACAACTGGAGACATCAAATTGGTGAACATGACTCCAATATGGCAGTGAGTATGTTTAGTTAATGATGTAGAGGATTAGCAAAGAAGTTATGAAGGTGTAGATATGCTATTTGGAATTGCTGAGCACTGTTCGAAGTCAGGTAGGCAGAACAATAAAGGCAATGGCAGCATGGTCTGTGCAATACAAGAGTTATGAGCATCAGCAGGGAAGAGCAGATGAGGACCAATGTATTTTTACTATGAATATTGCTGGGTTCACTGATCTTGGCATTGTCTCCCAAAAGACTGAGATCACTGAGAAAGACGCTGGAATCGTTGATTGATGCAGATGTTTGATGATGTCTGAAATGTTGGTGTTGGAGGTCAAGCTGCTTCTGAAGGGCTGTCAATGAAGATAAAGTTACTTACCTTCCATAATGGTCTTTACCTAACCTCAGATTCCTCACCTTGTGAATATCCCCAGGTGCCAGAATGAATCTCAGCAATTCCCTTTTGCATCAGCAGGTGGCATCATGTTACTCCGTATCGTGTCTGTGCGGCCCCTGATGTGACGTTAGGTGGCTTCTATATAGCCGCCACTTCCGCAAGCTGATGTCAGTCTTTCTGATATTGTTCAAGATGTCAATAATAAGATTGTGCCAGTGTGCAGATCTCTAGATTGGAATCATGTTGGTAAGGACGAGATGAGTCCATTCCATAGATTGGAGAGATAGGTGATTCAGTGAAGAAGCTGCGGTTAGATGGAGTATCCACAGTGAAGAGAGTTACAGAAGGTAAGAACTTTTTCTTATGAAGGATACTTCTAACCGCGGATCCTTGTGAACGGGAACAACCATTACAATGTGGTCATTGCATCGCATTCCATTACAATCCGGTTATTACAACGCATATGTCATTACAACGCAAAATTTTACCACGCACATGCCTTTACAACGCATGTCTTTACAAAGAACTTCGTTGTAAAGGCATGAATGGTAAAGGCATATGCATTTTAAATGTGAGTATTAGGTAAGTATTAAGTGTTTGTATATGTAATGTAATGTAAAGAACAAGTTACTTACCTTCGGTAACGATATATCTGTAAGAAACATTAGTTAGTTATAGATTCCTTACCTTAGAATTACCCCCAGGCGTCAGACTGGATCCGGAAAGTTTTTTCGTCAGCAGTACCTCTGCGCGTTGGAAGGTGGCGTCGGTCGGCTCAGAGTCCGGCGTCGTGGTCGCCGGGATGACGTTGCGGCAGCTACTTAGACGCCGCCCTCGCGCGCTGACGTCAGTTCTGTACACGACTTTCCGCGCCAGAAACGCAGAGCCATGCTCGACACTGACCATTGGTGCACAAAACTAGGGCCCTGAAAGGATGTCCTTAACCCTAGAAATCAGTTCGCAGAACGGGGAGGATGGTTGGGGCGGTAAGGAATCTATAACTAACTAATGTTTCTTACAGATTTATCGTTACCGAAGGTAAGTAACTTGTTTATCTGAAAGAAACACGTTAGTTATAGATTCCTTACCTTAGAATAGATACCCCAGTAATACCAACGCCGGTGGTGGGTCTGCGAACCAAGATCACACCAGAAAATCCTGGAGAACAGAACGACCAAAGAAGCCGTCTCTCCGGACTTGGCTGTCCAGGGAGTAGTGTTTGGTAAACGTGTGCAGCGATGTCCACGTGGCTGCCTGACAGATGTCATTCAGAGGCACTCCCCTTCCCAAGGCAGTAGTGGCTGCCGTCGCCCTGGTGGAGTGAGCGCGTAGCCTGACTGGAGGCTCCTTTTAAGCCAGGGAGTAACAAGCCTTAATACACAACACGACCCATCGAGAAATGGTGCGTTTGTGTACGGCCCGACCCTTCTTTGCGCCCACATAACCAACAAAAAGTTGATCATCCACCCGGAACTGTTTTGTGCAATCCAGATAGAAGGAGAGCGCACGTTTTGGGTCCAGACGATGGAGCCTCTCTTCATCCTTTGAAGGATGCGGAGGCGGATAGAAGGTGGGCAAAGTAATGGTCTGCCCAATGTGGAAGGCAGTGACCACCTTAGGAAGGAAGGACGGACGGGTCCGGAGAACCACCTTGTCCGGATGAACAGACAGGAAAGGAGGTTTTGAAGAAAGAGCCTGGAGCTCACTCACCCTTCTAGCAGAAGTGATGGCTACCAGGAAAGCAGTCTTAAGGGTCAAAAGACGTAAAGGACAGTAATGCAGCGGCTCAAAGGGAGCACACATTAAATAGGTCAGCACAAGATTCAAGGCCCACTGAGGCATAACGAAGGGGATTGGAGGAAAAAGATGCGTTAAGCCTTTTAAGAAACGGTTAACTACCGGGGACTTGAAAAGAGAAGGCTGATCTGGCAACCGAAGGAAGGCAGAGATGGCTGAAAGATAGCCCTTGATAGTGCCCAGAGCAGAGCCCTGCTGGGCTAAAGAGAGAAGAAACAAGAGTACTTCAGGAAGAGGGGCAGAAAGGGGACCGACAGCCTTTGCTGTGCACCATGCCACAAATTTGTTCCACCTGCAGGCGTATACCGTATAAGTGGAGGGACGCCTGGATGCCAAGATTACGTCACAGACTTCAGGAGGCAGGTCGAAAGACGCTCAATCTCCACGCAAGGAGGTGGAGACTGGACCGGTTCGGGTGGAGGACCATCCCCTGCTGCTGCAACAGAAGATCCTCCCGAAGAGGCAGGCTGATCGGAGGATCGATGGCAATGTTGAGCAGCTCGGGATACCAGACTCTTCGTGCCCAATCCCGAGCCACAAGTATGACTTGGGCCCTGTCGTGCCTGATCTTCTTCAGCACTCTGGGCAGAAGTGGTATAGGCGGAAAGGCGTACAACAGACCGCAACTCCACTCGCGACGAAAAGTGTCGCAGAGCGAGTGCCGCCTTGGAAATTCCAACGCGCAGAATTGCTGACATTGAGTGTTCTCTTCGGTGGCGAATAGATCTAACCAAGGCTCTCCCCACTGTCGAAAGAGACCTTGCACCACCTCCGAGTGAATATGCCATTCGTGATCCATCATGCACCTGCGGCTGAGTTTGTCCGCCCTGGCGATCAGAGAACCTGCCAGGTGTTGAACCACCAAGGATATGCCCTGATGTTCCAGCCATGATCAGAGGCGGAGGGCCTCCTGACATAGGGTCCACGACCCCACCCCGCCCTTGAGGAAGAGGTGTGGCGCAGCGGCCAGGTTGCCTGACTCCGGACCACGGGGTTCACGGTTCGATCCCTGGTGCCGGCGGAACGTTAGCCCAGCACCATGTGACTCTGGGCAATAGCTCGCTTAATCTTCCCGAGGGCCCCCCAGCGCCGGGACACCTCTCCGGAGGTAGCTGTGCGCTTTACAAATGCTGGTATTTCATTTACTCTTCCCCGGACAGAGGGAAGGAATGCCTTCAGTGCAAGACGGATCGCCCAGAGCTCCAGAAGGTTGATGTGAAGCCTGGACTCCGCCGGAGACCAGAGGCCTCTGATCTCCGCCTCTCCCATGTGGCCGCCCCATCCCAGAAGGGATGCATCCGTCACCACAGTGTGGTCTGGTTGGGGAAGGGAGAGGGATCTGCCATTGACCCAATCCTGGTTCGTGAGCCACCACTGCAGTTGTTGAGCAGTGCCCTCCGAGATCTGGACGCAATCGGACAGATTCCCCTGATGCTGCGCCCCCTGGAACTTCAGGTCCCACTGCAGAGCCCGCATATGCCACCTGGCATGATCGACCAGCAGGATGCAGGAGGCCATGAGGCCCAGCAGCCTCAGGGTCATTCTGACCGAAACCCGGGATAGAGGCTGAAAGATCGGAATCATAGACCGAATATCCCGGACTCGCTGTTCGGGAGGATAGACCCGAAACCACGTCGTGTCCAGAACCGCTCCGATGAAGAGGAGCTTCTGAGAGGGAATCAGGTGCGACTTCGGCACATTGATGGAGAACCCCAGCGAATGCAGGAGGTCGGCCGTAGTCTGGAGGTGGGAGACGACTGCCTGGTGCGAGCCCGCCTTCAACAGCCAGTCGTCGAGATAGGGGAAGACTGAAACCCCTGATCTGCGCAGATGAGCTGCGACCACCGCCATCACTTTCGTGAACACCCGAGGGGCGCTGGTAAGGCCAAAGGGGAGCACGGAAAACTGAAAGAGCTCGTGGCCTACCGTGAACCGCAGGTAACGCCGGTGGGCTGGCAGGACGGGGATGTGAAAATAAGCGTCCTGCCAGTCCAACGCTACCATCCAGTCTTGCGGGTCGAGGGCAGACAAGACCTGAGCAAGCGTCAACATCTTGAACTTCTCCTTCCGGAGGAAGCGATTGACGTCCCTGAGGTCCAAGATAGGACGCGGGCCCTTGTCCTTCTTGGGAACCAGAAAGTAGTGGGAGTAACAACCACGACCTACTTCTGGGACAGGAACGCGCTCAATGGCTCCCTTGGCCAAGAGAGCTGTAACTTCCTGCTGGAGAAGGGCCAGATGATCCTTCGACATGCGGTGGTATCGCAGTGGCATGGCTAGTGGGGTAGTCTCGAAGTGGAGGGAGTAGCCCCTTCGGACTATTTGCAAAACCCACCTGTCCGACGTGATGGTGTGCCAGTGGGGGAGGTGATGGCGAATCCTGCCACCCACTGGCATTTGATGGGCCTGAAAGGTCGGACTTGCCACGAAAGGGGCGAAAAGCAGACTGCGGCAGACGGGTGGAGAGGCCCAAGGACTTGTCCGTAGCCCGTGAGTCCTTGAAGCGCTCTAGGGCGTTGTCTGCTTTGTCGCCAAAAAGGCGACGGCCATCAAAGGGCATGTCCATCAAGGTGTTCTGGACATTCCCTGAAAAGCCAGTGGACCTCATCCAGGCGTAGCGACGAAGCGCTACCGACGTTGAAATGGTCCTGCCCAGAGAGTCGGCGGTGTCCAGCCCAGAACGTATCGTAAACTTTGCTGCACGCTCCCGGCGGCAACAGCCTGGGAGAGCACTGCCCGGGCCTCCTCCGGACACTGAGGCAGCACTTGCGCCACCGTATCCCACACTGAGTGCGAATAATGGGCCAAGAGACATGCGGTGTTTACGGACCGCAGTCCTAAGCTGGCGGAAGAGAAAATGTGCTTGCCAAGGTGGTCCAGCTTCTTGGATTCCCTTTCCGGTGGAGCGGTAGGGAAGGCGCTTTTGGAGGTGGAGGCTTGAACTACCAAGCTCTCAGGGGTGGGATGTTGGGAGAGGAAAGTGGGGTCGCCCGGAGCCGAGCGGTGGCGTCGGGCAATCATCCTATCCACGGGAGCCCCCGTGTTGGGCCTGGACCACGTGCCCAAAAGGACATCTGTGAGGGCCTCATTGAATGGCAGCAGGGGCTCCGAAGAGCTCGCAGCCGGTTGAAGCACCTCAGTCAGGAGGTTAGTCCTGACCGCCACCATAGGAAGCTCGAAGTTGAGAGCCTCGGCCGCCCTACGCAACACCACTGCGTATGATGCTTCCTCCTCCGTAGCCACGGTAGGAGGAGACAACATGCCAAGGTCAGGGGGGGGTGTCCAGACCACTGGCATCCTCCAGTTCCTCTCTCCAGTCCTGTTCATTGTCCAACTGGTCAGTTAAAGGGTCACCTGACCCCTCCCAGTCCTCCTCATCATCCTCTGGGTGCCACTGTGGTTGAAAAGGGACCACAGGAGTGAACAGGGGCATGAAAACCCCACCCGGCGCCGGATCCGGCGTCGGACGACGCCGGTCCGGCTCCGTGTCCACGTCTGGATGGAGGCCGGGGTCGACGCCGGCCGGGGGGCCACCCAGCGTCAGACGCAGTAGTGGTGCCGTCGGAAGCGGTGCCGGTGGAGGCGTAACAAGGTCAACCGGCGCCGATCCGGATCCAGGCCTGGATCCAAGGGGGGCCTGCGGCGCCGGGGCCGGAGCTGCCGGCAGCGAAGACCTAGGCCCCCCAACCGAGTCCGTGGGGCCTGAAGGCGCGCCGGCGGTCCGCCCTAAGATGGCATGCATCGCCTCGTAGAACGTACGAAGCTGGGCGGGAGTCGCTCCGGGTCCCGGAAAGGGAGGGAAACTCTGAGTCGACTCGTCAGGCTCCACGCGCGGAGCCGCGGGAGGGGCACCGACCGACGAGGGGCACCGACTGACGAGGAGAAGTCGAAGAGCGACGATGCTTCTTCGACTTCTTCTTGTGCTTCGACTTACCCGACCCGAGTGCGAAGACTTCGATGATTTCGAACCGGATGGCTCCGCGACCGGTCCCTCGACCTCCCTCTCGACCGGGACCTCGAACTGCGCGGAGCCGACTACCGATGTTCAAGCAGCTTTCGGGACCGCTCCCGCAAAGCCTTCGGCGCCATCGACCGGCAGTCGGAGCACAACTTGGGGTCGTGGTCGCGCTCCAGGCAAAAAAGACACACGCGGTGCGGATCCGTCACCGACATCATGCGATGACAGGAACCGCAGGCCTTGAAACCGGGCATCCCTCGTGCACCTTTTCGGAGTCGGAGACTCGAAGAAAGAAGTCGACAAAAGTCGAGAAAAAGTTAGTCAAAAAATGACTGAGGTACTGCTCTTCCCGGATCTGCGCTGGCTGGCGCGGAAAAAGAACGAACTGACGTCAGCGCACGAGGGCGGCGTCTATGTAGCTGCCGCAACGTCATTCCGGCGACCACGGCGCCGACTGACGCCACCTTCCGACGCGCAGAGGTACTGCTGACGAAAAAACTTTCCGGATCCAGTCTGACGCCTGGGGGTAATTCTAAGGTAAGGAATCTATAACTAACGTGTTTCTTTCAGATTGTAATTTTTAAAGCGCAAACTCATGCCAGTGGGCATCTTGGCGCTATAGAAATCTGATTATGGCTATATGTTAATGTGATGTTAATTATATTTGATATAGTGTAGAACTCACCAGGGGGCATCTCGGCGCTATTGCGGAAACAGGGATCGGGAGAGGGAAAGAGGGGTTCAGAATAGGTGGGATTTGAGTAGTTTCCTAAATTTACAGTAGTTCAGACATGTGCGAACATTGAGTGGAAGCTTGTTCCAGTAGTAGGAAGCAAGATAGGAAAAAGCCTTTCATCCGCTGCGGGTCAGACAATTGTGAGGAACACACAATAAGGTTTTATCACGAGATCTTAGGCAACGGCCCGGTGTGTATGCTTTAATATTTGTTGCAGATATAATGGCCCTTTCCCTTTTAGTGCATTATAGGTGAGGCAGCAGATCTTAAAACAGGATCTTTTCTTCAGTGGCAGCCAGTGCAGTTCCCTCAGCAACGGAGCCGAAGCCGTGCCGGAAGGGCAATTGAGAACAAGCCTGGCTGCAGTATTTTGAACTACCTAGAGTTTGGCAACTAAGGTCTCGTTATCATCCGCTAAAAGGGCGTTGCCATAGTCCAGCCTGCTTATTGTTAAGGCTTGGACTAGAGTCTTTCGGGCAGAGGTTGGAAGGTAGGGGAATAGTCTGAACAGAAGGCACATGTTATGATAGCATACTCCGGAGGTGGCCAAGATATGCTCTTTCATGGTTAGAGCTCGGTCTGTTTTCATGCCAAGATTTTTTACTGCTTGTTTGGGCACAGGAGTGGAGCCCAGTTGGTGAGGCCACCAATCGTCTGTCCAAAGAGAGGAAGCTTTCCCAAACAGCATGATCTCCGTCTTATCTGCATTGAATTGGAGATAGTTCCTATTCATCCAATCGGAGATGGCTAGCATGCCCAGGGTGAAACGATTTTTTGCCGCTGTCAGATCAGGGTCGAATGTAAACATCAGCTGGGTGTCATCCGCATATGAGATTATTTCAAAGCCTAAGCACTCTGCAATCCTGGCAAGGGGAGCCATGTAGACGTTAAACAGAGTAGGGCTCAGGCAGGAGCCCTGCGGAACACCCTTGTCAAGGATTGTCTTACAAGAGGAAAAAAGGCCTGGGATGACGGTTTGATGTCTATCTTCCAGAAAATGCTGGAGCCATTTGAGTGCAAGGCCTTGTATGCCGATCTCCTGCAGCCTTTCCAGCAACTTCATGTGAGAGACTGTATCAAAGGCTGCTGAGAGATCTTACAGCACGAGCATTACTGGGTTACCTGCGTCCAGCCCCCGGCGCAAGGAATCAGTCACGGCCAGGCGCGCCGTTTCCGTGCTATGGCCTTATCGAAAGCCAGATTGGGAGGACTCTAGAATCTGGTTAGTTTCTAGGTAGGTAACTAGTTGTTTATTGATTAGACTTTCGAGCTGTTTGCCCAGAAGGGGTAGCAAAGATATGGGCCGGTAATTGGCAAGGAATTTTTGTTCCAAGGTGGGTATTTTTAAGATAGGACGTACACATGCCGCCTTCCACGGGATGGTGCCTGTTTTCACTGAGCAGTTGAAAATCTCTAGGATCGTCGGGGCAAGGTAGTTGGCCAGCAGAGACATTATTTTAGGAGGGCAAATGTCCAAAGGGGAGCCTGACTTGGCTGTCGCCAGAGAACTACAGATTTCCTTCAAGGGGAAAGGCGCAAAACTGTCAAAGATGTAGGGTAACTCCTTTAACTGATCCACATCAGATCTAGTGATTCCTACCCCAGGCGAAGAGGGGAGGTAAAATTGTGCATAGATGTGAGAGATTTTCTCCTGGAAGAAATTGGCCAGTGAGTCACAGAGTTTCTGGGATTCAGAGGGAGGCTGAATACATGCCCGAGGGGTGGTAAAGTCGTGAACTATATTAAAAAGAACTTTAGGGGAGTTGCCCGCCTGTTCATTTTGATTGATAATAGAATTACGCCTTGCAATTTTGATATTTTGATGGTAACAAGATAAGGCTTGTTTATAAAGATCCTTATCTTGAGGCTTTTTGCTTCTGCGCCAGCGCCTCTCTAAGTTCTTACACCTTGATTTTTCTAGTTTTAGCTTGGAGGAGAACCAGGGGGCCGAAAGTCAGTGTTTGGTTGTGCAGTGGTTTTTATAGGGAACTGTAATGTCCAGGGCTTTATTTAAGGCGGTGTTGAAGGACTCCAGTAGGTCGGAGACCTCAGGATTATTTTATGGTAGGATGAAGAGACTTAATGTGGAAAGTAATTAAGAAATGATCTGTCCATATGAGGGGAGTTGGTACCTTACAATTCTAGAAGTTCAGTGTTAGAGAACAGCAGGTCCAATGAGTGGCCCGCTATGTGCGTGGGGCCTCTGACTCGTTGGGAGAGTCCTGGTGTTTCCAGGTCCGCTAATAGCTTGGTGACTTAGGAATTAGTGCGGTCTTCCCCATGGTAGTTAAAGTCACCTAGGAGTAGGAATTTATTTGAGGCTAAGACATGGGAGGCTATTTCTTCCACCAGCTGTTGGCTGAAATTTGGTTTGGATCTTGGGGGGCGATAGATCAGGGCTCCGTTCCACGTGTCGGTAGCGGAGAGGTTTATTTTAAAAATACCAAGCCCTAATGAGTCAGAGGTAGTGGTCGTAGTCCATGTTACATTAATTGTATTTTTGAAGCCTATGGCAATGCTTCCACCTAGTTTTGTAGTTATCATCTGTCGAGTTTAATCAGTTTGTAGTTATCAGGGATAGCCAGCGCGATGGCTGAAAGGTTAGACGGATTCAGCCACATTTCCGTCAGGAAACAAACATCCGGTGACTGAGAGGTGATTAGATCCCATATCTCATTCGCATGTTTGGCTAGTGACCTTACATTACAGAGGAGGCTCTTTAGGTCATTCCTAAAAGGTATGGGGCTGGGGTCAGTCCCCGTGAGGTTCCCTAGTTCGTTGTTAGTCTGAAGATGGCAGTTGAGACAAGCCACTGGGCCTTCTAGGTTAGGGGGGAAACTATTAGAGCATAAGAGTTGTTGAGGGGCTCTAACATTATTCGGCACCCTAAATTGATGAAGGGTAGCCGATGAGTAATGGAAACATTGGGAACTAATAACTCTTACCCTAGGAGAACCAGGGGTCCTGGCTCCTGGCGACGTCCAGGTGCGGACGGGCGCAGATGGGTTGCCATTGGCACGCCTTCGGCGCGCCCGGCCAGGCATCGGCTCTTATGGCCGAGTGCACTAGAGTGCTAACCGCCGCCCCTGCCGGAAGTGGGTCCAAAAAAGCTTTCTCCGCACAATCAGCTACAGAAGCTGTGGCCGACCGGAAAGCGATGGCACCCTGAGTTCAGTGTGGGAAGAAGGAGTGTCTGTACAATATTAAAACAGTAAGTGTGGCCCAGATTAAAAAATGGGTCCCCAGTTAGGGCTAATGCTCACGCACAGCTAGCACACAAACAGAAACACAAAGGCATTTAAAAGATGCTGCTAAATGCGACCTGAATAGTGGCAGCAGGTTACACCAAGCAGATCCTGATCCTTGATCATATAAGAGTGTCTATGGGTTTTTAGGGTTTAGTGTGGGTATGGGTTTTTGGGTGGCAAAGGTATTTTTAGGGTTTAGAGTGGGTATGGGTTTTTGGGCAGCAAGGGTATTTTTAGGGTTTAGGGTGGGTATGGGTTTTTGGGTTGCAAGGGTATTTTTAGGGTTTAGGGTGGGTATGGGTTTTTGGGTGGCAAGGGTATTTTTTTATAGTTGAGGGTGGATATGAGTTTTTGGGTGGCAAGGTTAATTTTAGGGTTTAGGGTCGGTATGGGGTTTTGGGTGACAGGAGTATATTTGAGGTTTAGGGTGGGAATGGGTTTTTGGGTGGCAAGGTTATTTTTAGGGTGTAGGGTGGGTATGGGTTTTTGGGTGGCAAGAGTATTTTTAGGGCTTAGGGTGGAAATGGGTTTTTGGGCGGCAAGGTTAATTTTAGGGTTGGTGGTGGGCATGGGTTTTTGGGTGGCAACAGTAATTTTAGGGTTTAGGGTGGGTATGGGTTTTTGGGTGGCAAGGGTATTTTTATGGTTTAGGGTGGGTATGGGTTTTTGGGTGGAAAGGTTAATTTTAGGGTTGGTGGTGGGCATGGGTTTTTGGGTGGCAAGGTTAATTATAGGGTTTAGGGTGGGTATGGGTTTTTGGGTGGCAAGGGTAAATTTAGGGTTTAGGGTTGGTATGGTTTTTTTGGGTGGCAAGGGTATTTTTAGGGTGGGTATGGGATTTTAAGTGGCAAGGGTATTTTTAGGGTTTAGGGTGGATATGGGTTTTTGGGTGGCAAGGGTAATTTTAGGGTTTAGGGTGGGTATGGGTTTTTGGGTGGCAAGGTTAATTTTACGGTGGGTGTGGGTTGAGGGGTTTAATGGAAATGAATATAGATGCGATTTTTGATATATATATATATATATACACACACACACACACACACACACGCTCTTAAGAAATCATGTGTGAAAATATATAAAAAACATATATATACATAAATCGATCTATGTGTATATATATATAGATTTATATATACATATATGTATATGAATATATATATAAAAAGAGTGTATTTACTTACCTGTAATTTTTAAACAAAACATATGCAGTTACCGTGCATGCCTTAACTACGAATATGTAAGTATTTAATGGGCAAATATAAACCTATTTTATATATATATAACTCTTCTTGTCCACTAAAATCGAGCATGCTGGGAATAAAAGCAGAGAACTCTTCAATATTGTAAAGATTTCTCATCCCCTAGGGCCATCAGCAGCCATTTTGTCCTCAGTAATGATTGGACAAATCAGATAGCCTGTTTATTTCATGACAAGATTAAAATCATCCAAGACTCTTTTTTTAGCCCAATCACCAGTATTAGTAGGAGACATGTGTCTGCCCTCTACTGGCAGCTGTAATTATGGTCCTTCCCTCACGCAGTTCCCTCCCATTACATTGGAGAAATCCCTTGCATTAATGAAGGCCCTCAAATCCGGCTCACCTACTGACCCTTGTCCTGCCAAAGTACTGGCATCCATTGCAGAGGTGATTAATTCAGCGGTTAATTTAGTCTTAAACACCGCCCTGCATGTGGGGCAAATGCCGAAAATCTGCAAAAATTCTTCCGTTCTTAAAAAAACCTACGGCTGACCCTTCGGTTGCCAGTAACTATAGGCCGATATCTTTACTGCCCTTCTTCTCCAAGGTTTTGGAGAGATATGTCAACTCAGTTACTACTGATTACGTGGAGGCCAACCATCTTCTGCATCCAAGCCAGTCGGGCTTTAGAGCTAATTTCAGCACGGAAACAGCCCTATTAGAAGTAGCTGAAACCATTAAAACCACACTTGACAAAGGGGGAAACGCGGTTTTGGTGTTGTTGGACCTCTCCGCGGCCTTCGATACCGTGCCCCACATTGGACTACTAAGAAGGCTCGAAGAGGGTGGTATTGGAGGCACGGTACTTACATGGTTCGACTCCTTCCTAAATAACCGGCAGCAAACTATTTGGTCCCCGCCTTTCTCGGCTCCCATCCCCCCCATGAATGTCAGGGTTCAATTCCCAGCCCAACGTTGTTTAATTTGTATATGGCTCTTCTGGCGCTTCTCGCCGAGAAACACGGGGCAAAAATAGTGTCATATGCTGATGACACACAATTGCTGTTTACTTGTGAGAAGGGCGCTGAGTTTAATGGTAATGGGATTAACACCTGTCTGTCAGAGGTGTTCTCTTGGCTCAGGCAAAATCAATTGAAGTGCAACTCTGAAAAGTCAGAGATTATGTTCTTCGGCTCCCATCCCTGTGCAATATGGCACAACTGGTGGCCGCAAGACATGTCCCCCCCTGCTACGTCTATTAATATCGTGAAAAATCTAGGGGTCAAATTCGACGACTCTCTTTCAATGAAGGCACAGATTCAATCAGTGGCCGGGACCTGTTTTGGATTACTGCGAATGCTAAGGAACTTTCTCCCCTTGCTTCCAGTCTCTCACAGGAAGACGGTAGTCCAGGCCTTGGTGGTATCGAGACTGGACTACGTAAACGCCTTGTACTTAGGCCTTCCTGATTATTTACTTGGCCGCCTACAGGTGATCCAGAATGTGGCGGCCAGAGCCATTCTCTTGGCTGGGCCGAGAACACGTACGACCCCTCTGCTGTCTTCCTTACACTGGCTTCCGGTGCGGAAGAGGATTCATTTTAAAGCGTTAGTGCTGGTTTTTAAAGCCTTCCATAAAATAGGTGCTCCATATCTTGGGGAAAGACTCCAGCACTATACTCCACGCCGAACCCTGAGGTCGTCTGCCCAGTTTCTGACCATTACCCCTAGCATACGGCTCTCCCGGATAGGGGGCAGATCTTTTCAAGTGGTGGCCTCACGCCTTTGGAATAGCCTGCCCCTCTTTCTTAGACAGGTCCAGGATCTCTTCACTTTCAGGAGAAAATTAAAAACTTGGCTTTTTCAACAGTAGTTCCTGTGTTGGTCACTTTGTTCTGTGTTGCCGGGTCTTTCATAGCGCCGGGACACTCCCAGGAGTAGCCGTGCGCTCTACAAATACCTAACATAACATATATATATATATACACACACATATATATGTATATGTGTATATATATATATATATATATATACACATATATATATACACACACACGCACAGTGTTTATACTTACCTGTAAAATACTTACATTTACAAACGCAATCTTGATCTCGCATATGCCTTTACTAATCATGCTATTACAACAAAATTATTTGTAAAGGCATATGCGTGGTAAAAGTTTGCGTGGTAATGCGTTGTAATGGCATATGCATTGCGATAACCGCATTGTAATGCCATGTGTTGTAACGTTATACATTCCTTATGAATAGCTACCAAAGAAGTACCTCCCCAGGTTGTGGATCTGTGGAATGGCTTAGATCAGGAAATCCTACATGACAGCCCGAAAAAAATGCCCCACCTGCCAAACCTGGCTATCCAGGCAGTAGTGCTTTGTGAACACATGGACTGGTGGCCATGTAGTAGTCTGGCAGATGTCTAAGACTGGCACAGCACGCACCAGTGATGTGGTAGCTGCCTTTGCTCTGATGGAATGAGCATGTTAGCCTTCCAAAGACAGCTTCTTTGCCAGGCAATAACGGATCTTGATGCACAAGACAATTCATCTGGAGATGGTCCTCTTCTCAACTGCTTTGCCCTTTTTCACTTCAGGGAAACCCACAAAGAGCTGGTCGGCCACCTGACGTCCTGGTGCGGTCAATGTAGATGCTCAAGGCCTTCTTTGGGTTGAGACAATGGAGTTGTTCTTCCTCCTTGGAACGGTGAGGGGGGGGGTCAGAGAAAGCTGGTTGAGTGATAGACTGTCCTATGTGGAAGGGTGTGACCACTTTTGGGAAAAGGCAGCTCTACAGATAGAGCTTGTAGTTTGCTCACGTGATAAGCTGAGATAATCGCAATAAAATGAAAAAAAGATTTGTTGAGTGCACTTATACCCCTAGCACAGTTCCCTGTAAGGTGCACGCCGGAGTGGCCGCGCATTCTATCTTTAACTGCCACACAGGGGGCTGCATAAGCGCGCAGTAAAAAGAGGTTTTCTGCAGAGCAATAGCAGCACCTTTTCAATGGCGAAAACAAAAGGGAAGACTATTGAAGTGAAAGCTCTTGATTAAATGAGGAAAAGTGGTTTCTGTCATACATGGCAGGGCTGGACTTTGTATTAGAAGTTTAAGTTAATGTGACAAATGTGTTCCAGTTCATTTTACTGATCAATAAATAACTTCTTTCTAATGGGCCAACTGCAATCTGTCAAACCTTTGCTTGTTTTTACCCATTGGTTCTTTGGTAGCATGTTTGCAGCGTTGAAAAAATACGTGGGAAGTGTGGCCTAGGGACATATTTAGAAACAACAGATATCTACAACTTTTAGTTGTCTGGCAGGGGGAGGGCAGACGGGAGTGTGAGTTCCCTTTCTTGCCCCTCCTTGACATTGCAGTAACTTACTGTTTGGAATTGATACTTAAGCCACTGTAAGAGGCTATCTGCAATGGTTTGTGATAAACGAGCTTTGTATGTGTTAAATTTGGACTTTCATGTTGGATCAATCAGTCGGCAGTTGCCAACTGTGCTTTTTGAAATATTCTTTGCATGTGTGAGCTATAAACATATTTTGGTAGCCTGGTGGCATTGCCATTCTTCGGTTGTAGTGTCTATGAATGGTGTGTCAGAAGCTGTTATCAATCACTTCCGATGTTACCCGATTGTAATGCGTACAATACAATTTCACGCAAAAAATGATAGTCCTAAACCGTTATTGTTGTTAGCCTGAAAACAGTCCAGGTGCCCTTTATTTTCTATCACTGTCCTGACATGCCTCTAAAGGTATTGTTCATGGTATTGCATTGTGATATGTGGAGCAAATAGATTAGAACCCAAATAAAAAAGTATTCTTTTCACTTTTTTTGTGCATTTCAATTGATTTTTGTAAAGTGCACATATAGGTTCAGTGGTTTCTTTTTCAAACCCCCTTCTCGGGCTGCCCTTGAGACACAGCATTTGGATAAAGTGAGCATGGTCTGGTTCCAAGCCTACAACATGGGCACAATGCAGAGTGAGATCTCCACACCACACCACGTCAAAGGTCACAACCAGTTTTACCCTGAAACCTATCCTACATTTGGCTCATCGTCTAATCTCACTAATCACCAGCATAAATTCACATACACCTCCCCTACTAATGATCTCACCAAATTCCTACTAATTCAATCCACCACAAAAACACTGAAGTAAATGCATGGAATGGTATCCTTGAGAGTACACGACTAATCTCAATAACCAACAATAACCACTGGATTAACCATTATCCTTGGGGTCCGGAGCACCATGCTGCCCAGCGTAAAGCGATTCAATGCCCCGTATAGCATAGTAAGCACAATATAAATGAAATTCTAATTGCAATACAATAAGTGTGTCTATCTGGCTTTCCTAGGCATTTGAGACGAGGGGGTGTTAGTTGATTTGTTTTTTTTTAGCAAAAATGTAACATATTCAGGGGTGAGTGAGTGTGCCGTTTCTAATGAATAGTGGGTTTTGGGAAGTGGTCGAGACTAGAACGCTGCAGCAAAATGTTCAAGTATTTCCTCAGTTGTTATGATTGCTAATTACCCAGCAAATATGTGTGTGGATGCTGGATGAAATTGCAAGTGCATTTTGTTGTCTGTGTGAGAGTCATATCTAAGGTAAATATTAAATGAAACCGCAAGACAGGAAGTGAAGGGGAGTGAGGGCTTGATTGCAATTTGGTGCAGAATGCAGGCCCACTAACAAGAGTTCGCACCGAGTGTGGTAATTAGCAGGGGCACATTTTGAACCCACTCGAGTTGCAGTGCTCGGAATGGGGAAAAACATGCATTACATGGAAATTTCACATTTTCTTCAGTCCAAGATGTATGAATAGGTGTTTTACAACTGTGTGACCTGCTAGGTTTTACCTGCAGAGAATCCAGAGTGAAAAAATCACATGAATGATAATACAAATTCAGGTACAAATGGAAGTTAACACTTGAAATAGAATTAGCAACCCACTTGTATTCAGGGCCTGAGTGAGCCAGTGGGTAATAGAACAACAGTAAGTATGAAACAGTAAGAGTGCTAATAGTAAGGCACAAAGCAGGCAAGAGAGAATTAGATGGAGTGAACGAATTAGTTTGATTGAGTAAGAGAGAGCATAAACAGGCACAGTAACGAGGTCACATGTGTAGATAAGGCTACGTTGGCGTGCTGGTGGTGGCTGCCCCCAAGAACATATTTAGTGGAGGAGTAACTGAAGTGTTGTAATCATGTGGCAAATGCTTGTTGACTCTTTAGCTCCGACTGGCATATTTATATTATTTGGATATTCATATATTCATTATATATACTTATTAGATATTTACACACAACTCTGCTGTGAGCTTTTTTCTGTTGCTCTTTTCTTAAGGTTCAATAACTTTAAATTGCATAGGAATTCCGATTGACTTATTCTGTGGCAAGGTAATTCTGAGGATGTATTCTCCAGTCACATGAATTCTGATGGACTTTTTTCCGGGCATAGTACATTAGACAGCCATTACAACTCCTCTAATAGCATATATGACGGACGATATTTCTCCTGATATAAGATATGGCTTAATTTCCTACATTAGCATGATTAATCCTGTGTCACTAACAAATTCTACCATACATCAGAACAGCATCTGTCATTCTACAAATAATTGACAAAGTATGTAAAGGAATTGCCTTCCTCAGATCAATAGTTCTGGTGTGCTGACATATTGTGAAATATTGAGTATTTCAGAAGCTCTAGTACCTGAGCCAGAATTTTCTCTAAAACCTATAGCTTTTAGCAAGACTAATAATAATTAAATATTTAGCTTTCAGTCATTTTCTTGAAAAAAAATTAAACCGGGAGGGTGCCCCCTAATCACCCTTAGAAGTTGCATGCTTAGAGGCATTGTGATTCCTGTTGAGTTTCATTTGAACACACAGCTTGGAAAAGAATGCACACAGACGTTGTGCTGCAGCACACCAAGAAAAATAATTAGAGAGAACATTGACCCCCCTAGGTGTTTTGGCGCTAAAACAGCAATTAAAAAGCAAGCAGACGTATAATAACTCCGAGGGACAAATAACTAAGTCGAAAATAGCCAGGTTTTTCAGGCCTTGCTAAAGAGTGCGCGACTGAGTAGATTTAATATAAAGGGGGAAGATCATTCCGTGCTCTGGCTGTTTCCAAAAGAGACACATCTACCACCCTAAGATGAGTGGGCGACTTTGTGAATTACTAAGTTCTTAGAGGAAGTGGTACGGATTTGAATTTCGGTTTATCCAATATAAGTCTGGCTGAGTCATTTTGAACTGCTTACAGCTTATTGAGAGACAGATGCTGTATGCTTAAATAGAACGCATTGCAATAATCAATCTGGTACTAGGTTACCACAACCCTCGCCTCGATCTTCAGCTAACCTGCTTTACGACTTTTCAACCTCTCCTTCCAATCTCTAGACATCTTGTATACATCCAAAATTGCAGGTTGATGGTAATACATAGGGGTCGATTCCGATTCGGGCCGGAAAAAGCACCGACCGACTCGGAGCCGGAATTTATTCCGACCGACACGTACCTGTGGCGCCCGACACGCCAAGTACGATGCAAGGCGTGCAAAATCCGACCGACACGTACTGAACCCAAGCCGAACGACCGAGCCGCACGGAAAACAACAATCCGGCCGGAAAAACACACGAATCGAACCGACCGACACGCACCCGGAACAAATCCAACCGAAACGTACACGCGAACTCCAAACCGCAAAGTACGATGCAAGGCGCGAAAACGACGACCGAGTCGAACGGAGGACAAGCCGTACGACCGACACGCATACAAAACCGAGCCGAAGTAACACAAAACACCGCGACCGACGCGTACGCAGCATAGAAAACTGCACAAACACAGCGTGAACGAAACGGAGAAGACCGTACGAGACAAATGCAGGGTCCGACTCGGTCACAAGAACGTTTCCAACATGCACAAAAAGTACTAAGGAAAAATACACAAAAAGGCCAAACAAGCAATTACAAAGCCAATAAATACTGGGGGGGTGGGGACAGAGAACAAAGACACACCCACAACTCCACCCATATAAAGGACACAAATCCCAACCATGATCCTTTGCAAATGCCATTCTACTGCCAGCACTCAACAGACAGCAACCACACACCCACAGCTCATCCCTCACACAAGCCACACACCATCAGCACACCAACAAATAGCTACCTCACATACACCCAGCAAAACACACACTCACACACCCTCACCTGCACACCAACACACACATCACTCACCATCACCACCCATCACCATGCCCCCCAAGAAGAATCACAAGTTCCTAGATTGTGAATTGGAAGTCCTGGTAGACGAGATCCTCAGGGTAGAGCCACAGCTGTTTGGCACACTGGTCCAACAGACCCCCATCTCCCAGAAAACCAAGATGTAGGAGAGGATCATCAACAGGGTGAACGCACAATCACCATGTCTGCGCACAAAGACTGACATCCAGAACAGGTGGTATGACGTGCGCAGGAGGGTCCGGGAGCTGCTCAAGAAGGACTACCTCCTGAGCCAATACACCGGCAGTGGCCCTCCTGCCAAGCCAGTATACCTCAGGCCCTGGGAGGAGAAGGTGCGGGCCATCCTTCCGCCAGTGAGCGTCTATGGACTAGAGAACATCCCAGAGCCTGGTGAGTACACAACAAATGTACACAATATTCTGCCACAATACACACACACATCACTGTCAAGGGGAGAGTCAAACCATGCACTCATAGCAATTACACAGCAACCAGAACAGAATCATCCCAAAATGTGTATGTCAGTCAGATAAACACAACACATGCCATCTCAAAGTCACATTTAACCGTGTCATCACATGTACAAACACAACTACAACTACAGCTAGGCAGTGGCACAAATAGAACTAACAAACACATCCAGACATGTAGCCACCACTACAACACCAACACACAGTGAAGACCACTGAAAGGAAGGAATTCTGTGTATACTGGGCAAGTCAGTGTAGCCAATAGCATCATGGGAGTCGTAGTCACACATATTGCTCACCCCCACAACTGTCCCATCAACACCACCATGAACCATGCGCACATCACAGGGAGTGGAAAAGGACTCACAAGATGGCTGACACTGGGTACTGCTGTGGGGAGCACAAGGCCCTGCTGGCAACTGTGCAACAACCAACAGCAGGAAACCACTGACTGACATCCTGAGAGACAACTTCCACTCCCTGCAATGGAAGCACGTTCCATGGTGGGATATCTGGCTGGCTGGGTGGGAAGGAGGACTCGCAGCACTGACCATAGTCACAAGCACCTCCCCTCACACACCCCCTCAACACAAACTCCACAGAACCCACCTGGGAGAATGCAATGCCTCACATCCTAACTCAAGATCCCACAAAGAACCTCCACCCTGGGAATGTTGTGTGAAGCACAGGGACACTCTTGGGACTTTTAGCCAAACAACTGCCAGGACAACACTCCCAGCCATCCTGTCAGCACAGGCAGCCCACCCCACAGGGAAGCAGAGTCAAAAGGAAGGAAGCATGGGCATGCTGGGAAGGGGGTGGAGGCAATAGCATGATGGGAGTAGTAGGCACATATATCGCTCAGCCCCACAACTGGCCCATCAACACCACCCTGAACCATGCTCACATCACAGGGAGTGGATAAGGACTCACAAGATGGCTGACACTGGCTACTGCTGTGGGGAGCACAAGGCCCTGCTGGCAACTGTGCACCAACAAACAGCACAACACCACTGCCTGACATCCTGAAAGCCAACTTGCACTCTCTACAATGCAAGCACGTTCCATGTGGGATATCTGGCTGGGTGGGAAGGAGGACTTGCAGCACTGACCATAGTCACAAGCACCTCCCCTCACACACCCCCTCAACACATACTCCACAGAACCCACCTGGGAGAATGCAATGCCTCACATCCTAACTGAAGATCCCACAAAGAACCACCACCCTGGGTTATGTTGTGTGAAGCACAGGGACACTCTTTGGACTTTTAGCCAAACAACTGCCAGGACAACACTCCCAGCCATCCTGTCAGCATAGGCAGCCCACCCCACAGGGAAGCAGAGTCAAAAGGAAGGAAGCATGGGCATGTTGCGAAGGGGGGTGGAGGCAACAGCATGATGGGAGTAGTAGGCACAGATATCGCTCAGCCTCACAACTGGCCCATCAACACCACCCTGAACCATGCTCACATCACAGGGAGTGGATAAGGACTCACAAGATGGCTGACACTGGCTACTGCTGTGGGGAGCACAAGGCCCTGCTGGCAACTGTGCACCAACAAACAGCACAACACCACTGACTGACATCCTGAGGGACAACTTCCACTCCCTGCAATGGAAGCACGTTCCATGGTGGGATATCTGGCTGGCTGGGTGGGAAGGAGGACTCGCAGCACTGACCATAGTCACAAGCACCTCCCCTCACACACCCCCTCAACACAAACTCCACAGAACCCACCTGGGAGAATGCAATGCCTCACATCCTAACTCAAGATCCCACAAAGAACCTCCACCCTGGGTAATGTAGTGTGAAGCACAGGGACACTCTTGGGACTTTTAGCCAAACAACTGCCAGGACAACACTCCCAGCCATCCTGTCAGCACAGGCAGCCCACCCCACAGGGAAGCAGAGTCAAAAGGAAGGAAGCATGGGCATGCTGGGAAGGGGGTGGAGGCAATAGCATGATGGGAGTAGTAGGCACAGATATCGCTCAGCCCCACAACTGGCCCATCAACACCACCCTGAACCATGCTCACATCACAGGGAGTGGATAAGGACTCGCAAGATGGCTGACACTGGCTACTGCTGTGGGGAGCACAAGGGCATGCTGGGAACTGCACACCAACCAACAGCAGGACACCACTGTCAGCCATCTTGCCATTGCTCTCACACCCACACACACTGAACTCCCCACAAAAGCAAGTAAGTATGGGAATGCTGGGAAGTGGGGTGGAGGCAATAGCATGATGGGAGTCATAGTCACAGACATAGCTCACCCCCACAACTGTCCCATCAACACCACCCTGAAGCATGCTCACATCACAGGGAGTGGATAAGGACTCACAAGATGGCTGACACTGGCTACTGCTGTGGGGAGCACAAGGGCATGCTGGGAACTGCACACCAACCAACAGCAGGACACCACTGTCAGCCATCTTGCCATTGCTCTCACACCCACACACACTGAACTCCCCACAAAAGCAAGTAAGTATGGGAATGCTGGGAAGTGGGGTGGAGGCAATAGCATGATGGGAGTCATAGTCACAGACATAGCTCACCCCCACAACTGTCCCATCAACACCACCCTGAACCATACTCACATCACAGGGAGTGGATAAGGACTCACAAGATGGCTGACACTGGCTACTGCTGTGGGGAGCACAAGGCCCTGCTGGCAACTGTGCAACAACCAACAGCAGGACACCACTGACTGACATCCTGAAAGACAACTTCCACTCCCTGCAATGCAAGCACAGTCCATGGTGGGATAACTGACTGGCTGGGTGGGAAGGAGGGCCGGCTGTCAACCAAATACAACCAATGCAGACCATGTTCACACCCCAACAAATACATAGAAATGCCCAAATAATGCAGGACAATGTGCTACACCAATATCAACCCCTGACTGTGACGACTTAGGACAATGCAATGTACAGGCCCGCACCCAGAGGCACAGTCACAACTGTCAGGTGTGTCAACCATTGATGCCTGCAGAAACATAACATACATTGTGTGTGTCTCCCAAAAACAGGTGATGATGGGGACACAGCAGCAGACGCTGAGGAGTCCCAGGCTCAAGAGGATGCGGAGCTCACTGGTGTCGTACAGCCTCTGCCCTCCTCGGACGAAGAAGACCAACCTGGCACATCCGGTGCAAGTCAACATGCAGCACCAGCAGGACCACCAGCTGCAGCACCAGCAGGACCACCAGCTGCACCCCCTGCACCCACCCCTCCAACGACTGTCACCACAAATACCATCCCTGCCAACATGGACAGAACAAGGAGCAACACCAGCACAGGGACCCTGGACCAACGTGGGGCCATGGACACCACCACCACCAACCCCCAAGGGGGACCAGGGTCATCTGTGCGTGCCACTGCACGCACTGCACATGTCGGCAGGGGTGGTGGGAGGGGTGGGAGACAGAGGTCGCTGCTTGCAGAGGTTGCTGGTGTGCATGATGACCCACAACTGGTGCGCATAGCCGATGCGTACCAGTCCAGCACCGGAGATCTCAGCCAGGTAGTGGGGCTCCTCAGAGACATGAAACAGCAGCAGGCTGCCCATCATGCCCGCTTGGACTCACACATGTCCCGCGTGGAGTCCAAGTGGGACGCACTGCAAGAGATGACGGCGGTGCACAGGGACATTTTACAATGCCTCCGCCAGATGAACAACAACCAGTCTACACCTCCCTGTGTGCCATCAACATCTGGTGCTGAACAAACTGCAACTGCCACAGGGAGGGAGGATGACTCTGGTGGAGAGTCCCCTGCACCGCAGCAGCCTGTACTTGAGGGGCCCCCCCAAAGAAGAGGGGTCGTCCGAGGAGGGGCAAGTGAGAGGCCGATGGCCAAGTGCAACTCCCAGGAAGCCTGAACCTGTTCTGGATGTTCACATTTGTGCACAAACTGTTCACCCTGTTGACGGCAACACAACTCCCACACATTACATGGGGAGTACAAGTTGGACCAATGTCTCAGACAACTGTGGCCCCGATACTGGGGATTTTGTCTACCAGGACTTTCAATTCACCTAGGAACTTCTGATTGCAAGATGTATGTACAGCACTAACCATCCTATGCACTATTCACACAAATGTATCACAATAAACACACTAATACACCATACTTGCCTCTGTTGTGATTCCAACGTGGGTGCTGTCATGGGGATGATGAACTGCAAAATTACACTGTGTATGCGAACTGCAACAGCAAGTACAACACAGGCATGTGAGTAAAGGCAACGTGACACATATGAGGGAGACACACCACCAGGGCTACACAACACATACACACCTAGGCCATCTGACTCATTGCCTACACTGATGTTGCCAGGGAAGACGGTGCAATGCACAGACACCACACCTATTCCCAGTTGTAGTCAAGTAGCCCACAGGTGCAGTAAGCAAATGGCAGTCAAATGTGTGACCACAGACAACGCACATCACAAAGTGAAGCACAGGTTTATTACACAGTTGCAACATGTCGTAACCACTACAGATGCAAGGTAATCCCACCTGGCAGCGGGCACACAGTCAACAACTGTAGAAGGAAGGAAGTCCATGGGTGTTGCGCACATCACCTGTAGGGACACAACAGCTACCACCCTGGAAGTACAATCACGTCGTCGGTGGACACAGTTGACCAAACGAATCTGAAAGTACCCTGTGAAGGACAGAAATGACACACAGTCAAAAGCAATGGAGAACAGGACAGAACAGCAAAACTCATGCACAATACATGTTACAAGATACCCACCCAGAACCAAGTTAGCATGTCAACACTGTTGGGGAGTACAGACCACCTGTAAGCACACATCGCTACACACATCCAGTCAAGTGGCCCATGGACACACTCCAACAGTACCAGAGCACCACCTACACATATCATGCCAACTCACATCATTGACATGACACCTCAGGATACTCACATTCAGCTAAAGAAGTTGGTGATGAGCTGTGTGCGGACATCACCCTCATCATCATCATCATCACTGGCATCGTGGTCCAGGCCAGGATCCTCCACAGGTGGCGGATGTTGGTCATTGTCATCCTGGATGAGAGGCAACTCCTTCCACACTGCCAGGTTGTGGAGCATGCAGCAGACGATGATAATCTTGCACACTTTCGCTGGGGCATATGGGAGGGCAGCGGAAGCGGCTCTTCAGGAGACCAAATGTCCGCTCAATCACTCTCCTGGTCCGACCATGTGCCTCATTGTAGCGCATCTGGGCTGGTGTCACAGGGTTCCTGAGGGGTGTCAGCAACCACGGCATGTTGGGGTATCCCGAGTCACCTACGGACAGACAAGTGCACATTAGCTGACTTGGAAAAGTGGGCGGAATACTACAGATCAGATCACACACAATGGCACAAAGTCAGTACACACCGACAAGCCAGGCACGCTGGTTCTGCATCTGTGCCATCATCCTGGGGATGCGACTACTCCTCATCACAAAGGCATCGTGTGCTGAACCAGGGAAACGGGCACACACGTGTGTGATGGTCATATCTGCAAGACACACCACCAGTGCATTGACCGAGTGGTAGTGCTTGCGGTTACGGTAGGCCTGCTCCTGGGCCTGTGGTGGTACCAAAGCCACATGTGTCCCATCAATGGAGCCAATGACATGCGGCATCCTCCCCAGGGCATAGAAGTCACTCTTCACGTCAGTGAGTCGTTGCAGTCTAGGGAAATAGATGTACCGGTTCAGGAATAGCAACATTGCCTCCAAAACATCGCGGAGCACACGGCTCAACATGGTCTGTGACATCCCACCAGCAGTCGCCACAGTATGTTGGAAGGTACCGGTGGCAAAGAAGTGTAGGGCTGCCATCACCTTCACCTTGGGGGTCAGCGCTGTAGGATACGGCCGGCCAGGCTGCAAATGTGGGGCCAACTGCACTGCCAAATCCTCAATCAGCTGCCTGGTGAAGCGGTACCGTCGGATGCTGTCCCGTTCCACCATCGTTGCCAGGTCTGGGAATGGTCGATGGACAGCAGGAGCCCTGCAGTGCAGAGGAGAAGAAAGCAAGATTGTCAGTCACCCCACATATGCGGCATTGAACACACTCAATATCACAACATACATCATTATGAGGCACAACTACATGAAGTGTGCAGTTCCGTAAGGACATGTATGGTACATACATGGCCAACATCTGTCATCACGGTTCAACAAGTGGCATCAATAAGTCCCAGGTTGGCCCATTGGATATCATGAGGCCGTGTCACAGTTCCCATCTCCTGCTGCCGTGTCACAATCACCCCCCACAGTGACATGTGAGGACAGATGTGCCCCAGGCATCACAGCTCAATGACAGGTACATTCCCAGGGACCCTGTATTGCCACATGGACACTGGCATTACATGGAGTATCAGGTATACACCAGAGCAAAACAACCATGACCCCCACAGGTAGTGGTCCCACTTGCCACTGCAGGACAGACATGGACGTCTGTGACACACACACGCACAACATCAAAGTCCATGCACACACAACGTGGATGTGGAGACTGTCTCCCATTGTGCACATGAAATCAGAGACATTGTAAACACTACATGCACACAGACTGTGGAGGACCATCACTATTGTGCCACTGGGACACCCTGGCTCAAACATACCGTCCCACATGGGACTCACGGGGTATGTGACATGACATACACATACACCACCGTGAAATGTGACCATGGCA
Organism: Calotriton arnoldi; assembly: GCA_963921515.1. NCBI lineage: Eukaryota > Metazoa > Chordata > Amphibia > Caudata > Salamandridae > Calotriton > Calotriton arnoldi. Next base: position 2,780,765 of record CAWUFW010001150.1, on the reverse strand, counting down.
CATGCACAGATATGAACAGTTGCACATCACAGTGGTCATGTACACGTAACACCCAGGATCCTGTCCCCATGAACACGTGCACAGCCTGGGGGTGGCTGCCCCCAGGTGACACCCACAGGACAACATGTACACCAACATACACACAATAGGAAATGCAGCCTTACATGCCTTATGATACAGTTTGGACAGGCTGTCGTGTTGTAGGTGTGCCCCTTACTCCCTGGGAGCTATCTGTGGCTGGCATATGTTCATCTGAGACAGGCATGGTGACATATGCCAGTCACTTGTACAGGGATGCGTTGAACAGCAATGGACCGATCGGTGCCCCCGGCCGGCCCATTGCATTCAATGTGTGCGGGTACGCGTTGTACCCCTGTACGCGTTGATCAGCAATGGACCGATCGGTGCCCCCGGCCGGCCCATTGCATTCAATGTGTGTGGGTACGCGTTGTACCCCTGTACGCGTTGTACCGCAATGGACCGATCGGTGCCCCCGGCCGGCCCATTGCATTCAATGTGTGCGGGTACGCGTTGTACCCCTGTACGCGTTGATCAGCAATGGACCGATCGGTGCCCCCGGCCGGCCCATTGCATTCAATGTGTGCGGGTACGCGTTGTACTCCTGTACGCGTTGATCAGCAATGGACCGATCGGTGCCCCCGGCCGGCCCATTGCATTCAATGTGTGCGGGTACGCGTTGTACCCCTGTACGCGTTGTACCGCAATGGACCGATCGGTGCCCCCGGCCGGCCCATTGCATTCAATGTGTGCGGGTACGCGTTGTACCCCTGTACGCGTTGTACCGCAATGGACCGATCAGTGCCCCCGGCCGGCCCATTGCATTCAATGTGTGCGGGTACGCGTTGTACCCCTGTACGCAGTTGTACCGCAATGGACCGATCGGTGCCCCCGGCCGGCCCATTGCATTCAATGTGTGCGGGTACGCGTTGTACCCCTGTACGCGTTGATCAGCAATGGACCGATCGGTGCCCCCGGCCGGCCCATTGCATTCAATGTGTGCAGGTACGCGTTGTACCCCTGTACGCGTTGTACCGCAATGGACCGATCGGTGCCCCGGCCGGCCCATTGCATTCAATGTGTGCGGGTACGCGTTGTACCCCTGTACGCGTTGATCAGCAATGGACCGATCGGTGCCCCCGGCCGGCCCATTGCATTCAATGTGTGCAGGTACGCGTTGTACCCCTGTGCAGCGTTGTACCGCAATGGACCGATCGGTGCCCCCGGCCGGCCCATTGCATTCAATGTGTGCGGGTACGCGTTGTACCCCTGTACGCGTTGATCAGCAATGGACCGATCGGTGCCCCCGGCCGGCCCATTGCATTCAATGTGTGCAGGTACGCGTTGTACCCCTGTACGCGTTGATCAGCAATGGACCGATCGGTGCGCACCCATTGACAATGGCCTAGCCTGGCAACGGACACGTTTTCGAAATTCGAACGAGTCGGTTGCTGGAAATTCAGTTGGTCACCCACAACAATGTTGCAAAATCATGTATGTCATGAAGTTGAAGATTTGAAGGATGCTGTGGGCGTGTATTGGTGCTGCTATTCCATGGATTGGCCAGATTCAGAAGATGCAAACGACTTGGACCTATCACTTTGGACACATGGGACAGTATCTGCCTCTCCAGCACATATATATTGCTGGCTGTTCCCCTGAGAGCTCACTTGCCTGCACTACATGCTCCAGGACGACATCTGCCACTGCACTGCTGCTGTCTCTGCCCCCTCTGGACCCTGCAATGGCACGTACTGTGGAGAGAGCCCCAGCCTTCAGCCTTGAGGAGAACCAGGCCCTGCTGGACAGCCTACTTCCACAGTACAGCAAGCTGTATGGGACACCAGGGGAGCAGGTGAGTGTTCTGTGCACTGCCTTTCTGAATGTGCATTTTGTCTGACTAGCAAGGCTGAAAGTCTGCACGCCACTGGCTAGCAGGCTCACTGAGTAGTTGTCACCCCCCATAGTGTGTAGTGACATGCACTGGACAGGTATGGTGCAGTGACAGTGCATTTGAACAAGGTTTTACTTCCCATGCAATGATACCATGTAGTGACTTCTGGCAAACTGTCCATGGGCAGCGTTGCACTGCCTGTGTACATCATGTGCCCCTGTGATTGAGACATGTAAATACAACTGTGTTATGCACGGATATGTTGCATGTGTAGTAATGGCCTTTTCACTTTGTCATCCTGACAGGTTAATGCCCATCGGAAGCAGGAGATCTAGAAGGACATCGTCCGGGCTGTCCGGTCCGTGGGGGTCTACAAGCGCCGGATCCGCAACTGCCAGAAGAGGTGGCAGGACCTTCGGGGCTGGACCCGGAGGATTGCACGGGTCCAGCAGATGTCGCCTCCTCGCAGGAGGGGCGGAACACGGACCCTGACCCCCCACATGCTCCAGATCCTGGCGGTGGTGTTTCCAGACCTGGATGGGCAGCTGAAGGCCAGACAGCAGCAAGGAGGGGGTGAGTCAAAGACTGCACTGTGAACTCTGTATTACATGCTATGTGCCCTCCTCTGGCCTGGTTAAACTGCCACAGTACAGCAGTCATGTTGTCCAGGAGCCATGTCCCTCTATTGTGCACTGCCCACTCCTCATCTGATACCCAGGTGTGGCCCTTACATTCAGGGAATTGTGTCACTTGGGACTGTGTCCTTGCAGTTTGCTTCACTCAAGGTGGGGGACAGCATCTGTTTCCCTAACTCTGTTGTGAGCATCATGGGTGGGTCCATTGTTCACACAACGCCTGTGTTCGGACATGTAATCTGCGTGTTGCTTTGATATGCGGTCCACTTGCTGAGCTGAGCCACCACATGTGCCTGGGGTATGTGGCACACGCCCATGCAGCGGGTGGGAACAATGTTTGGGCCCCAGGAGTGTGCAGATTACGTTTGTCACACATACATAGCCAGCTATCCACTGTCCAGGGCTCATCCCACATTCATGTGGGGCAGGACAGTCATGCCTACTCCAGGCCATGCAATGCACTCTGTACTCCCACTCCCGTGTATCAGCTGACACATTGTGCGCAGTGATTTGACCCCTCAGGTGTCTGCCTCTGTGTCAGTGTGCTGTGGATTTGTTGCCAGGACTGCTGGGCTGTTTCTCGGTAGGGGCTCAGCATGCCACTGGAGATGTGACCATAGGAGACGATACTTGTGTGTCACATAGGTGTTTGATCAGCTGCCCGTGCAGACTGGGGTATGTGAATGTGAAGTTCAGGCAGCTGTTTCCCATTCACAGCAGATTGTGAGGGGCTCAGGTTCAGAGGGTAGTGTCACAGGTCTCCCATATGTCCAATCGGTATGACCCGGACAGATGAGGGTTAAGATGATGTGTTGTGTGGGGGATGTACATGTGCACTTGTGCAGCTCCAGGACTTGCATTCCCCATGACCTACTATTGTGACACAGTGCAGAGTGTTGTTGTCTGGCTGCCAAGTCATACATCACTGAGACAGTGATGTATGACTTAGCAGTCATGCCTCCGCCATGGCATGTGTCTACTTATTGGTGATCCTGCAGGGGAGTGACATGTGCTACATGCACACCATTGTGGCGATGGCTATCAGGACATGGGTGCATCATGGTGTCTGTCGCTGGTATGCATCACATGCATTTCCTATTTGACTCTGGGCATCCCTTTCATCCGGAAACCTGTACTGACTCAGTGGCAAGAGTTGTGATGTGTGCATGTCCACATGCTACACCCTGTCCTCTGCACTGTCCAACTACTGTGTAGGTGGTGCATGTGTCCACACTGGGGTGTTGCTACCCAACAGACACCAGACAGATGGGTGCAAGGCCATGTGGGATGTGAGTGCCATGGTTGGCATCAGACTGACAATTGGCTTCTCCTGTTCAGTTAGGGCACTTTTAGCAATGTTCAACTAATGATGCCAGGGCTTGCTCTGTAATGTGCTGTGCTCACAGTGGTGTGTGCGTTTGGTGCAGGTGACTGATGTCTGTCTGTTTCCCCATTGTTTGCAGATACATCCACGGCCACGGAAGGGGACAGCTCCACGGACCAGGAGGAGCCGGAGAGCCAGACTGGGTCAGCAGCCGAGGAGTGGTCGGAGGGACCCAGTGGCACGGAGGGCGAGGGGAGCCACACCGAGGAGTCCTCAGCACCATTCACCTCAGCTGAGGACCAGAGCAACTCGGAGGATGACTCCCTTATGGAGGCGGGTGTCAGCAGCCACCACACCCCAGCAAGTGTTGCTGTCCCCGCCACCACCAGCACCACCACCGCCCTCCCATCGGCTCCCATTCCCCAGGTCCGTGGAGGCTCCCATGTTCGGGAGCGTGTCTCCTTTGGGCCAGGCACCGCACCCCTGCCCCTGTGTCCCCTGCTGCCCTGAGTGAGGAGTCTGTGTACCTCCTTCGCCAGCTCCATGTAGGGCAGACAGCCATGCTGAGTGTCCTCCATGCGCACACCGCTCTGTTGACTCAGCTGGTGTCGTTCATGGAGGGCATCTCATCGGGCATGTCTGACCTACAGAGGGGCAATAGGTCCATGGACTCCTCCCTGACGGCAGCAGTGTCCCTCCTCAGACAGTCCCTCACCCCTCCTGCCTCTGCTCCATCCACACTCCCCAGCACCTTACCCGTCCCAAGCACACACACACCGGCACAGGCACACACCAGCACACACACGTCCAGCACACAGACACACACGCCACAAACAAAACGCACACGCACGCACAGTCAGGGGACTGAAACCAGACTCACAGGGGATGGGGCCCTGGAACACACACACGCATCCACGAGCACTGCGCAGTCCTCAGTTGCCTCTCCCTCCAAAGCACCCTCCCTTGCCTCACCTGCAACCCCAAAGACCCAGCGGCTCTTCCTCAGTGACCTCGGCCTCTTCCCCTCCGATCCAGCTGATACAGCATTCAGGGGGAAGAGGAAGCCCACCCACACGGAGCAGAGTGCCCCTCGCCCCCGGACAGCCTCCCCCAGGCGCAGACAGACTGAGGCCCCCACCCGCAAGTCCCCCGGAGTCGTAAGAGCAAGACCCCGCCGCCGCCCTGCAGCTCAGGCACCAGGTCTCCTTCCTCCATCCCTCAGGCCCCCACTCCACAGGTGCCCCCACCACACCCTGCCCCAGGTTCCCCCACCCACAGATATACCATCCCCAAGAGGATCCGGCCTTCTCCCCCTGCCACTTGCTCTCCCGGCACCACACCCCCCGCTGCGCTTGTCTGTGCCACTGATGTGGTGAGGGTGTCCTCCCCCTCTGTCCAGCCCACCTTGCCTGTTCCCCATTCTCCTCCCCTGGTGGTAGGCACTGACTGCAGTCGTGCCGGCACCCACAACATCTGAGTCATGCCCCCCAGTTGTGCCGGCACACACCATGTCAGACACCTCCACTGCAGTTGTCAGTGGCTCTCCAGCACCCACCACCCCTTCCCTGCTTCCTCCTGGTGAGCCCTGATCCTGTCCCTGCGGTGCCTGGCCTGCCCCCGGTTGCCCCACCTAGTGGATTGTCCCTGGTTTTGTGCAGTGCAGGCATGCGTAGGTTGACATCTGCCACTGTCACCCTGTTTGGACTTTGACAATGGACTGGCCATTGGCCTTTGTGTTTTTTCTGGACTTTCAGTTTTCAATTCACACATATGCTGAATAAAGCAACTTTCTGTTCTCTAGTGCTTATGCTTCTGATGTACATGTTGTTGATGATGCTAACCATGCCCTTGCTGCAGTGATGGTGATATTTGGTCTCATGATAATGAAGTGTTACTGTGCAGGAACCCATGTGGTCCAGGGGGAATGTGTCCTATCCTGTGGTGTATCCATGTCATCCATAGCTGCATCTGAGGGTGTCATGTGTTCAGTATTTGGCAATGGGATTTCCTACTTACATTAGCAAATTCACATCTGTGGCTTCCACCCCTGCACATCTGTTGTGCCTGCCATTGTTCAATTCGTCTACTTCCCTGACCGTGTGGCCATCTCCACTGGACATGCAGGTTTGGGCATCAATGGGGAAGGACTCATCTGTGTTGTCAGTGCAACATTGCTATACAAGTGTGTTGGATCTGTGCTGATGATTTCGTTGGCACTTCCATGACCAGGCTGATGTGACGGGAGCCTTCATTTGGTGCTAATTGTTGATTGTGTGACCAAGTGCTCAGCTGACATGATGGGGCCCTACTGAGGCAACATATGGCACAGCTTTCCTCACACAGGAGTGGAGTCCCCTCATGGCAGTGTGTACTCCTGTGACATTGCCTGCGCCCAAGGTGTGTGTTGTATGAACATGTCTGTGTGTTCACTTCCGTTTAGCTGTGCATGCTGTGATCCCTAGTGTTGTACCTGTTTGTGATGCTTGCTGAGTTGACCTATGTTCCCCCAAAGTCTTCTCCCTGGGTTCTCTGTGATGTGGGTGCATGGCACATTACTGGTCATCAGGGTGTCACCCATAGGTGTGTTTGCTGTCAGGGCTGAGTTTGTGTGCAGACGCAGATGGGTCACAGTCAGGTTTCCCCTTGGCACTTGTTGTTTGCCCCTGTCATGTGATTTCCAGTTTGTGTTATCTTTCAGTGATTGTGACACGTTGTGTGTGTGACTGCTGGCACTCCTCAGGGTCCGGGCTGCAATGTTGGTTGTTGTCTATGTGTGTTCTTTGTGGGTGACCTTGGCTTCTTCATTGGTGTGTGACTGTGGCTGGGATCCCATTGGTTGGTGTGGTATTGCCGTCATGTCCATGTACAGCATAGTGTGCAGTGTGTCAGACATTCAGGAGTCTTGTTGAGTGGCCATGTGTGATGTGTTTCTGCACCTTGGTTCCCACCCACCACCCTGGAATAGTCATGGGTGCATGTGCAATGTCACCAGTGCATGTGTGCTTCACTGCTGCACATTGTTGGAGGTCGAGGGGTGTGGTGTTGAGTGTGTGCAGATGAGAGTTGTTGCCCGGCTAGGCCCCTGCCTCCATGTTGGCCTTGGCTTACTGGCCGTGCTGATTGATTTGTGCTTGTGTAGGTGTGATGGTAGTTTGTTGCTCAGGACACATGACTGTGGTTCACAGTGTGAACGACATTTAGCTTTGTCATCACAGTGGGATTGTAATGCAGCCCAGGGTCACCACATTGTGGGGGCCCTGGGGGTGGTGCTGTGGTGTGTCTGTGTCTTGCTGTGTCAGTTGCTGTTCCTACGTGCCTGTGTGACATGTGTGATTTGTGCTCCCTCTCATCTGACAATGCCTGCTTGCCCACATAGGGGATTTGGATCCATGAGTTACCTTTGTGTGGCACTGTATGCACATCTGTATGATTGGTATTCAGGTCTCCTCATGTGTTGTGTGGTTGCCTGGGGACACTGGCACCCCCCTCCTCACCTGTTGTGTATGATGTGCAGTGTGGGTCTGCCTGTTTGTGTTTGTGCATCTGCACCACTGCATTGGCATATCTTGGGTGTGCCATTGGCTGTATGTAGTTTGGTGGGTTTCCCCTGCTGTCCCTGGGACTCCTAGGTCATCGGTCAGCACAATGATCATGGTTTGTGTGTCCCATTGCTGCCATGGTTTGGTATCTGTTCACCTCACATCTACAGTCTCCACAGGGTATCTGCATTTGTGTGCCCATTGGTGCAAATATGTGGGTCTGCATTCTGATGGTCACTTCTGTCATTGTGTCATTGATGAATGTTGACAGTGTCAGCCCCCATGGGTGTTGTTTGTCTGCACATGGCCAAAGGTATGTGTTATTTGCACTGCAGTATTTGCCTCCCCCAATTTATGTTGCAATGGGACACATGCACTACTTTGCCACTGATGTGTTTTATGTTCTGTGACCAGGAATCATCCATGCAGTTTGGCAGTTGCAGCTTTTTCTTTGTCAACACTTACATTTTGGTTACTGTGATGATGGGGGTTTGGACCCCATTGCCACAATGTTCAAAATGTGCTTCAGCTATGGACCCCACACTTACATTTTGGTCACTGTGATGATGGGGGTTTGGACCCCATTGCCACAATGTTCAAAATGTGCTTCAGCTATGGGCCCCACACTTACATTTTGGTCACTGTGATGATGGGGGTTTGGACCCCATTGCCACAATGTTCAAAATGTGCTTCAGCTATGGACTCTACACTTACATTTTGGTCACTGTGATGATGGGGGTTTGGACCCCATTGCCACAATGTTCAAAATGTGCTTCAGCTATGGACCCCACACTTACATTTTGGTCACTGTGATAATGGGGGTTTGGACCCCATTGCCACAATGTTCAAAATGTGCTTCAGCTATGGACCCCACACTTACATTTTGGTCACTGTGATGATGGGGGTTTGGACCCCATTGCCACACTGTTCAAAATGTGCTTCAGCTATGGACCCCACACTTACCTTTTGGTCACTGTGATGATGGGGGTTTGGACCCCATTGCCACACTGTTCAAAATGTGCTTCAGCTATGGACCCCACCCTTACATTTTGGTCACTGTGATGTTGGGGGTTTGGACCCCATTGCCACAATGGTCATGGCCTGCTTGCATTGTGGGGGCCACACACATATATGTGTGGCACATGTGATAGGGGGTCACATTGTATGTTCAAAGTCATGTTCAGTGTTGTAGGCATTTGACACAGTCTACACACGCTTGTCATGGTGTTGGGGGGATGTCTTTTTCTTGCATTCCCTAGGTTGTGGTGTGCTGGTTGTGTCATGCATTGTCCATCCTATGAGTGGGGGTGGTGTTGGTGGTAGGCATCCAGCCCCCCATGGGTAGAGGTGGTAGTAGTGACAGGCATCCAGCCCCCTGGGTAAGGGTGGTAGTAGTGGTAGGCATCTGGCACCCCCTGGCTAAGGGTGGTAGTAGTGGTAGGCATCCAGCCCCCTGGGTAAGGGTGGTAGTAGTGGTAGGCATCTGGCACCCCCTGGGTAAGGGTGGTAGTAGTGGTAGGCATCCAGCTCCCCCTGGGTAAGGGTGGTAGTAGTGGTAGGCATCCTGCCCCCCCTGGGTAAGGGTGGTAGTAATGGTAGGCATCCAGCCCCCCCTGGGTAAGGGTGGTAGTAGTGGTAGGCATCCAGCCCCCCTGGGTAAGGGTGGTAGTAGTGGTAGACATCCTGCCCCCCTGGGTAAGGGTGGTAGTAGTGGTAGGCATCCAGCCCCCTGGCTAAGGGTGGTAGTAGTGGTAGGCATCCTGCCCCCCTGGGTAAGGGTGGTAGTAGTGGTAGGCATCCAGCTCCCCTGGCTTAGGGTGGTAGCAGTGGTAGGCATCCAGCCCCCTGGCTTAGGGTGGTAGTAGTGGTAGGCATCCAGCCCCCTGGCTTCGGGTGGTAGTAGTGGTAGGCATCTGGCACCCCCATGGCTAAGGGTGGTAGTAGTGGTAGGCATCCAGCCCCCCCTGGGTAAGGGTGGTAGTAGTGGTAGGCATCCAGCCCCCCCTGGGTAAGGGTAGTAGTAGTGGTAGGCATCCAGCCCCCCCTGGGTAAGGGTGGTAGCAGTGGTAGGCATCCAGCCCCCCTGGCTAAGGGTGGTAGTAGTGGTAGGCATCCTGCCCCCCTGGGTAAGGGTGGTAGTAGTGGTAGGCATCCAGCTCCCCTGGCTTAGGGTGGTAGTAGTGGTAGGCATCCAGCCCCCCTGGCTTAGGGTGGTAGTAGTGGTAGGCATCCAGCCCCCTGGCTTAGGGTGGTAGTAGTGGTAGGCATCTGGCACCCCCATGGCTAAGGGTGGTAGTAGTGGTAGGCATCCAGCCCCCCCTGGGTAAGGGTGGTAGTAGTGGTAGGCATCCAGCCCCCCCTGGGTAAGGGTGGTAGTAGTGGTAGGCATCCAGCCCCCCCTGGGTAAGGGTGGTAGTAGTGGTAGGCATCCAGCACCCCCTGGGTAAGGGTGGTAGTAGTGGTAGGCATCTGGCACCCCCCTGGCTAAGGGTGGTAGTAGTGGTAGGCATCCAGCCCCCTGGCTAAGGGTGGTAGTTATGGTAGGCATCTGGCACCCCCTGGCTAAGGGTGGTAGTAGTGGTAGGCATCCAGCCCCCTGGCTAAGGGTGGTAGTAGTGGTAGGCATCCAGCCCCCCTGGGTAAGGGTGGTAGTAGTGGTAGGCATCTGGCACCCCCATGGCTAAGGGTGGTAGTAGTGGTAGGCATCCAGCCCCCCCTGGGTAAGGGTGGTAGTAGTGGTAGGCATCCAGCCCCCCCTGGGTAAGGGTGGTATAGTGGTAGGCATCTGGCACCCCCTGGCTACGGGTGGTAGAAGTGGTAGGCATCCAGCCCCCTGGCTAAGGGTGGTAGTAGGGGTAGGCATCCAGCCCCCCTGGGTAAGGGTGGTAGTAGTGGTAGGCATCCAGCCCCCTGGCTAAGGGTGGTAGTAGTGGTAGGCATCCAGCCCCCTGGGTAAGGGTGGTAGTAGTGGTAGGCATCCAGCCCCCCTGGGTAAGGGTGGTAGTAGTGGTAGGCATCTGGCACCCCCATGGCTAAGGGTGGTAGTAGTGGTAGGCATCCAGCCCCCTGGGTAAGGGTGGTAGTAGTGGTAGGCATCCAGCCCCCTGGGTAAGGGTGGTAGTAGTGGTAGGCATCTGGCACCCCCTGGGTAAGGGTGGTAGTAGTGGTAGGCATCCAGCCCCCCTGGGTAAGGGTGGTGGTAGTGGTAGGCATCTGGCACCCCCCTGGGTAAGGGTGGTAGTGGTGGTGGGCATCTGGCACCCCCCTGGCTAAGGGTGGTATTAGTGGTAGGCATCCAGCCCCCCCTGGGTAAGGGTGGTAGTAGTGGTAGGCATCCAGCCCCCCTGGGTAAGGGTGGTAGTGGTGGTGGGCATCTGGCACCCCCCTGGCTAAGGGTGGTAGTGGTGGTTGGCATCCGGCCCCCCCTGGGTAGCGGTGGTGGTGCGCATTCAGGCCCCTGTGTGCATATGTGGCATTGGTGATGGGCATCCCGCCCCTACGGTGCTGCTGTTGCTGGTGTAAGTAAATTCTGCATCCCTCTGTGTGTGTGTGATGTGTCGTGTACGTGTTGTATGTGTTTTGTGGTTGGTGTCTGACTTACCTTCTGCGCCGTACGCGTCCGTGCCTGTTCCGGTAGTAAATGTAGAATATTGGTATGATCGGGACGAAGGGATTCATGGTTGGTTCGTGTCGTTCGTCTTTCTCGTTGCTTCGCGTCGTCCTCGTCGCTCCGCGTCGTCCTCGTCGCTGGCGTGTTCGCCTCGTAGCCGTGGATCGTGTTGTGGCGCGAATCGGAGCTTATGTGCGCCTCTCCCGGATGCTTTGACGTGCCGTGCGTAGCGACGGGTTCGGGCGCGTACGGAAAGCGCATCGTACTTGTTCGGCCGGACGGGGCTGCATTTTGGCTTCCGTGCGACTCGATTCTGCGTTTCCGGATTCGCCTCGGTCGGAGGACAGGACCTGGATTGGGTGAGTACGACTCGGCCGGATTCTGTGCTGTTGTGCGCATCGTACTTACTCGTTCGGTATGCTGTACGGATCGGTCGGGAAACAGGCATTCACATGGCTTTTTTCCCGACCGAATGGTATTGGGTGCGCCTCCGACCGCGATCGGAATCGGCTCCATAGTCTAACAAGAACTTATGAGTATAAATGGGAGTATAAATGGGAGATGTAGGGGGAAAGATGGTGCTAATGCCACAGAAGTAGCAACTCTGTGTCAACCTTGAATAAATGAATGATAATTTGTAAAGCACAACGGTCACTCTAGTCAGGAATGCACAACAGTAAGCGGAAGTCAGTAAATCAAAGCCAATGCATAAAAAGATACGTTTTTACTTGTTTTTCTGCGCTCCAGATGGGAGATAATTTGGCAAAGGTGAGCAGGTAAATGATTCCATGCCTAAGCAGTGAGACAGAGGAATGAGGGGCCTCCAATGCTTTTGCAGCGAGGAACAGGGACAGAAAGAACAAATGTTGTACTATAGTACAATGAACAAGTAGGTTGGTCACATTTACCATGATGCTGGGCGTAGTTAGGTCCGGTAATATCCAAAGCTTGGTGACAAAATAGGACTTTTGAGAGGCACCTCTTCCCAATACTAAGCCAATTTAGGGAAGCAAGTGTTCCAGTACGTGTCAACATTTTTTCTGACTAAGTAACAGACGAGCTGTTGCCTCAGGAAAGCCTGCAAATGCACTATTTGTGTTTTTTGGAAGCCCAAGGTATGCACTATTTGTTTGTTTTGTACATCAAGATAGATTGCAGTACTGTAATCTATTCTAGATGCTACTGTAGCTTGGATGACAGTTTTCCTGAAATTAAATTAAACATATGGTAGTATCTTCTTTAGAGATCTTAAAAAGAGTAAATTGAGGCAATTGTTTTAGAGTTATGCTCTTGAAAAGAGAGACTGGAGTAAAAAAAGACACCAAGACTTCTTACAGACGAGATCAGAACAGGCGGGGCTGCATGTTAATTCGGCCACCAGGCAAGGTTCCAACTAGTGGGGCTCCCAAATGTTAGAATTTCCGTTTTTAGTGGTGATAAGTCTCAGTGAGTTGGAATTCATACATTGGACGATGGAAGCATACCAAGTCTGAATTTTTCTGGCATGGTAATTAAATCACCAGCGAATCTAAGTAGAAGCTGAGTGTCATCAGGATAAGAATGGAAGTTGAGACTAAAGGACTGGACGATTCCAGCCAAAGATGCCTTATTAAGGTTGAGCAGTGATGGGCTACGTGCTGAGCCCTGGGGAATACTCAAGCACATAATCAGACCATACAGTACTCCTACATGGACAGATACAGTACTGTAGCCCTGCTGAATCCAGATTGTCGAGAGGGAAAGTACTGTATGGTTTCAAGAAGAGAAGAGTGGGTCGCATTTACATAGACTTCAATGATTTTAGTAGGTAAGGTAAGAGAAATATTGGCCTGCAATTTGAATGTATTTGATAGTCAGCACTCGATTTTTGAGAAAATGGAGGACAATGAAATATTGGCCTGCAATTTGAATGTATTTGATAGTCAGAACTGGATTTTTTGAGAAAATGGAGGACAATGGCTTGTTTTCATGATGTGGGGACTGACCCAGATTCGATTGATGGATTAAAAAGGTTAGTAAAACTTGGAGCAAAAGTGGTGGCCCAGAGCTTAAGATGTTTAACAAGGCAAGGGTCAATAGGAGAGTAGGAGGTCAAAGTCATAAGTTTAGAGCACATACATTTTTTCTTTATGGGCACAAATTAACCTAATATTGAGGCAGAAGCAATAAGACTACCCTCAGATGCTACCATAGCTTTTCTGGAACAAAAGTAGTCTTAGTAATGAAGGACTCTAGGATCTCCATGATTTTATCTTGAAAGTAAAACAATAGTTTTTCATTGAAAGTTTGCTGTCACATTTTCTTTTTCGGGAAAAGATTGTGATAACCTTAAAGATGTTATGAAATAAAATATTTTACTGCTTTTTCTACTCGTTGACTAAGTGTTATATATCTTTTTTAGAAACTAATGTAGCTTAAATTATATAATAATAATGCCTTTAAAATACCCTGGTGTGCAGACAAAATATCGAGTTGGAAATTTCAAACTACAGAAATATCGAGTCCTAAATATCATCAGTGAGAAATATCGACAGCAAGAATATCATGGTCAAGAATATCGATTTGAAGGTAAGAAATATCATTTTTTTAAATATAGAAGTCAATAATATCGTTTGCAAAAATATAGTTGTTTAAAATATCGATTTTCAAATTAATGTTATGTATTTTAGTATATATTTTAAATGTATGTGATGTATATTTTTTAGTATAAGTATTGTTTATGTTTTTTAATTTATGTGTTACATTTTTAGTAGTTATCAATTTTATTCTAAGTAAATTTTGCGTTTTTTAGTTCCGTAGCGGGTTGGGGGTTTATAGGGGAATAGGGTGGGAAGTAATTTAATTATAATAAATTTGTGATTTCTTTTATTTATTAATATTTATATAATTGAGATTTTATAGTGTTAATTGTGGGAAGTAATTTAATTTTAATTCATTATTAATTTGTTGTGAATTAGTATTAATTAATTAATTGAAACTTAAATATGGGAATTGTGTAATTAATTTTAGGTGTGGGTTGTGGGGTTTATAGGGGTAAAGGGTGGGAAGTTAATACATTTTTATGTTTTAATTTGTTTTTTAATTAATAATATTTAATTGATAATGTTACTTATGGAAGTACATTTTATTTTTAATTTAGATGTGGGTTGTGAATTGTGTGGTGTTATAGGGTAGGATGTAAATAAAATAAATGTATGTAAAAATATTTGTTTGAAAAATATTTTTATATTTTATTTAATATAATATTTGTAGGTATTTGTGATATGTATTTAACATTATAATATGTTTCTATTTCATTTTTATTTATATTAAATATATTTGTATTTTAATTTTTAACATATGCATATTTTTTTTAATTTAATTTGTTTTTCAAATATTTTTTCTTGTTGATATTTTGTTTGTTTTTAATTTTGAATTGACTGAAGTGGGAATAGTCATTTTTATCCCTCCGCTATCCAACACTTTCCCTACTGTTGCACTCATTGGAGTAGGAATAGTAATTTTTACCCCTCCGCTATCCAACACTTTCCCTACTGTTACACTCACTGGAGTGGGAATAGTAATTTTTACCTCTCCGCTATCCAACACTTTCCCTACTGTTACACTGACTGTAGTGGGAATAGTAATTTTTACCCCTCTGCTATCCAACACTTTCCCTACTGTTGCACTCATTGAAGTGGGAATAGTAATTTTTACCCCTCCGCTATCCAACACTTTCCCTACTGTTGCACTGACTGGAGTGGGAATAGTAAATTGTATCCCTCCGCTATCCAACACTTTCCCTACTGTTGCACTCACTGGAGTGGGAATAGTAATTTTTACCCCTCCGCTATCCAACACTTTACCTACTGTTGCACTGACTGCAGTGGGAATAGTAAATCTTATCCCTCCGCTATCCAACACTTTCCCTACTGTTGCACTCACTGGAGTGGGAATAGTAATTTTTATCCCTCCACTATCCAACACTTTCCCTACTGTTGCATTGACTGGAGTGGGAAATTGAAGTTTAAATATTTTTAAATAGTTTAATGTTTTAATTATTAATAGAATGTTTTTTTAACACATTTTATGTTATTGGTATATGTATATATATATTTGTTACATTTTTATATATTTTTAAAATTATAAAATAAATTTAAATTAATAGTTTATTAATTGTTTTACAGTAAATATATATAATAATTATTATATATGCGTGTTTAACTTTTTTAGGTTAAGTTAATTTGTCATTTTTGTTAAAATGTATATTAAATCTATTTATTTATTTTAAATCAAGTTTATTATTTAATGTATTTAATATTTATTATTTTATTTTATATATATAAAAAACGATATTTTTTACATCTATATTTATGTCATCAATAATTTTTTTCCGATATTTTTGTACTTACCTTTATAAATATAGGATGTCGATATTTTTGACATCTATATTTATGACTCGATATTGTGGTATGGGGACGTTTTGGGTGTCGATGTTTTGTCAGTGAACCAAATACCTCTCTCTGATTGACATTGCACATACATCCCCTTGCAAACAATCCCTCCCTCATATATCCTAAGTTTTCTCATTGTTTAAAAAAGGATCGCTTTCTCTGAGGAGTCCTGCTTTCCTTACTGAATTGCTTTGGTCCTGCTGCTTGTTACCACCACCTAGAACATATTCTACGTCATCAGAGGCCACCATATCTCGCACATTGTTCTTAAACATATGCACAAGCCAGTTGGCCAGTTATTTGCTGCATGTCATAAAAGATTGTACGAGTGGCATTTAGCAGAATCCTTTTCATGGTTTTGGGACTACTACTGAGCGCTTCCTATGTAGATGGTTCTCAAGTTCTGTATAATACAGGGCTGCACCATGTAGGATAAATAATTCGGAGTGCTTCTGGTAAAACTTAATTAGCTCAAGTACTTTACCAACAATAGTTTTTTTGATTGGAACTGAAACTTTCTCCTCCGGCACCTCTCCCCAACCCAATGGCCACCCTCCCTGCAAGCCTTTCTAAAGTTTAAAGCCTTTCAAAGCCAACACTTTTCTATCTCCTCTTAAGTCAGCCCCATAATACTGCTTGGTTTAATACGCCCCATAGCAACTTGTTTTTGTCTGCCCGTCCTGTGAACTTTTCTGTGTACTCTAATTACAAATTCGTAATATACATAGCTCCTCATCCCTCTTCTAATTTCTCAAGCCAATTTACGACCAGCCTTGAAGCCTGTTAGGTACATTTTACTCCTGTACTGAAAGTAGTTAAATATACAAAATGAGTCAACATTCTAGAAATATTCTTCAATGCAAGCGGCACATTACCTCAATTCTCCAAGGGGATTTAGAAATCCGGTCCCCTTGACTTCAAGTGTGTATGTGCTATTGTTCAATCACTGCATTCATCTAGGCAGAGATTTACATATTCTAACCTCTGTAAATAGACATATTCACCTTACATAATGTTTTAATTTTCCCCATACAGATAGGAGTTGTTTAAAAGTGTAGCCTATTATAATCTCTCACTACCCCCGTACGTCATGCTGGACAAAGACATGGACAAAGAAACCGGTGATCTGCAGTGCAAGATGGCCGCCGGGTAGGAGCTCAGGCCGGGAGCTCCCGGGTCAGAGATCACCAAATCGGTGAAAATCCCCTTGTCTACCCATCCATCCGCCTCCAATCTTCCCACATTCAACTCCCTTTAACATCAGACTTGGTTATACAACGTGGCCTACCTCCAGGGACGAACACCAGGAACCCGACGTGCCTTTCACCTTGCCCGCCTCACCGCCCCTCGCCAGGATCAAGCCCTCCGAGCTGGACGTGTGGCGACTCTGACTCCTACTGTCGCACCGATTCGAGGCTGTTCCACCGTCGGACACGCAGCTCCATCGCTGGACAAATTTCCTCCGGACTGGGCGACTCGTCGCCTTTCCCTCTTCGGCGCTGACGCTGAGCTAGGTGGCCGGATCTGTGCCCCCCACACACCGCTGACGGCGCGGTGCATAGCTGCATAGCTACGCTGCTCCCGCCGACGTGGCAGACAACGACCTTACCCGCCACAAAGACGACCCAGGATAAGTACGGCTGTATCATGAACTGGAATACTGTGAGCAACCAACGAACATGGTTTCGGGCTGAATGATGTGCTTGTTACACTGTTTTGTTTTCTTTCCGTCTCCTATGCGTTGAACTCAGAGCGCACTCTACTCTATGAGGGACAAAATGGCCGATGTCCCGAGGCGCTCCTGGCACGACACGGTTCATGATGAAGCTGGGACCCACAGGTAAGTCAATCTGCTTGCCTCCTCGAATCCACGCGTGCTGGGCTGCTCCCAAAATTCTGTCTGGACATGTGTACAAGTGTAAACAGTGTCTCTGGGTGATGGACTCATGTCCATCACTGTAAAGCCTGGAGGCAAAACGCCCATAATTGAGGTTTAGGACCCTTGGGGCTGAGAAGTGCAGCGGGGGCGCCCAGGCACGATCTGCCTGACTTAAACATGGCGCCCGCCGCTTACAATGCCTATATGCGGTTTTGGCGCGCTGGGCCTGCCGGGGCCTCACTGCGGGTGCTTGAACCAGGTGGGAGACCTGACTTCGTAAAGACCACCACCCTTGAGTGCAACACCACCTGAACACCTGGCTGAACGATGGCAAGAATTTCCTGCTCTGTAAATATGTAATATATAATTGTCCAAGCCTAATTGCTGTTAAAATGCAATCCTGTGTGAATTTGCAATTTGTATATTTATAACTCTAAACACTAGTATATGTAGTTGACCTTTGTACTTCTACCATTCCTATGTGATCTTAGAGTTTATCTGCTTGTATCTCTTCCTTGAGTGACTTTATAACTTGTACATTTGCAATTTTTTCCGTTTGTATCTCTTATGTAACTCATGTAATCCAAAGTCCTTATGTAACGCAACTGGTTCTTTTGTAAAGCGCTCTGACACCTTCGGGTAATGTTCGCGCTATATAAAATCGCATTAAATAAAATAAATAAAAAATAAAAATTCTACATGGAGACTGTGTGCAAACCTATTGCTCCAGCAGAAATGAACCCCTTAAGGGCAAATGATTTGAGAAGATAAGAGGTATATTTTAACATCGTGTACCTTCTGTATACGTGCAAATATTATGACTATTCTCTCTGTGCATCCCACTAATGTGTCCGTGAGTACCTCGGGCTATGCGAATTGCCGGGTGCACAGAGAGTCCATTGCAGGCCCTGATAATACGAGGGGCCCTAGAATCACAGCTGCAGCCCCCAGAACCACAGCAGCCTGCACCCAGCCAGAGACGGTAGAGCTCCATCAGAGTTAATTTCAATCGGAGTTGATGCAAACCTTTATCTGACTGTAGCATCTGTAGCCGCCACCTGGGTCCACTGCACCACACTAGCACATAGCAGCACTATTCCCTAACCAGCCTTCCTCTCACCTCACAGTGATCAAACAGTACCATCTCCACACCACTCCCTCTGGCCACGCCAAACGGATGCAGTGTGGTACAGCTCCTGTCACACATTTAATCGTCTGTCCGCAAGGTCTCTCTTGGATGTGTGTAGCTTCTATTTTGTGTCTGCATGTCACTGCAAGCCTTCGGGAGAGGGTGGGTGAAATTAAACCAGAATTCCACTGTTAGGCATGCTATTAGGTACAGAATTGCTCATGCTTGATAGCACGAATGTCCCTTGTCTTGGGTGGCGCAGAAACATTTTATTGCATGAGCAAAGTAGGCAATTGTCCAAAGCCTCCACTTTTTAGGGCCCTTCTCCCCAGTACAGTGATAACTGTGTGCATAAAAAACAGATTATTTTTAATTTGGCAGTTGGGCCTGTCTTGTCTGCCCCGGGGTCCTCAGGAAGTTTGTGGCAACTAAATACTAATCTTATTTTCTCTTTCTCTTTACTTTTCACGGCATCGACCTGTCTCCTGTCTTTACAGCTCTTTCCCTCGCTCTCTACATCTCTATGTACTTAACTCGTCTCTCCCACTTTCTCTGCCTCACCTATGTCTGTCCTACCTCTGTGGATATAACTCTTTATCCCACCTTTCGATCTCTTCCTCATGACCTCAGCTCTCTCTACCTCTCCGTACCCAGCTCTTCCCTCACTCTTTGCCTCAGTTCTACCTCTTTTCTCTTTCCACTTCACATGTCTCTCAGAACCCTAGCCCTCTGTCTAACCTCTTGAATAACCTCACCTCTTGTTTACTACCTAATCTATCCACCACTCCTCTCTTTTTTCTTTCTTTCTCCCTATTAGACCTGTCAGGCTTAGGGTGGTCTTTCTCAAACGTTTTGAATACTTACCTTCAATTTTTGCTGAAATTCGTTTTTGTTGGCTGTGCACTTTACTGGTGATAATCAGTGCTGAAGTGCTTGTGCTCACTCCCCTAAACATGGTTTCATTGGCATATATCTAATTGGCATATTTAATTTACTTGTAGGTCCCTTGTACAGCGGTATACCATATACTCAGGTCCTGTACATTAAATGCTACCAATTGGCCTGCTGCACTTATTGTATCACCCACTGAAGTAGTACTCTAAAACATGTCCCAGACCTGGCATTGCAGCCTGAATGCAGTTTTAAGCTGACATGTCGACTTGGCATTTAAATCCCCTTGGCAAGCCTTAAAGTCCCCTTTTATTACATATAAGTCACCTCTAAAGTAGACCCTAGGTAGCCCTTAGGGAAGGGTGCTGTGTAATTAAAAGGTTGGACATGTACGTTTAAGTTTTATGTGTCCTGGTTGTGAAAAACTCCTAAATGTATTTGTTGACTACTGTGAGGCCTACCACTCCCATAGGATAACATTGGGGATTCCTTATTGCATAGATATGTCATGGTTGGTACCTCTTTAATTTTAAAATTGGATTTTTCGTTACAATTTTGAAAAATCCACTTTTAGAAAGTTGTCATTTTCCTACCCTTAGCCCTTTTGTGTATGTAGCCTGGCCTGGGTCACATGACTGGGTATATATGAAAGTTAGACTTTGTGAATTCCTCCCAGTCACACAATAGAGGGATTAGGTGTGCCTGAACGGGCCATCTGCTGGACGCATGTGGGGGAAGGGAGAGCGGAGCACATCCCTATTTACACCTGAATAGCCTGTGCTCTGTCTCCACACAAAGGGCTTAACGACCCTGTATTGTCACTGCAGCCACCTTGGTGTCAGGAAATTCCATGCACTTAGAGAGCCTTTCCAGAAGCTTCTCCAACCTTCCAGAAGAACACCAGGGTATAAAAAATAGGACCTTCAGACCCACTCTGCAGTTCACTACTGGACCTGCGGAAGGACTCTCAGAGGACTGCCTGCTTGTGTAACCTGTTGTGCACTCTTCCAGACTGCTGATGTACCTGGAAGGACTGCTTTGCTGCCAGGAGCCTGCCTTGAACCCTCAGAAGCCAGCCCTGCTGTTGAGCCCTGCATCTACATCTGCACCCAGGACTAGCAGAAGTGACTCCATGGGCTAGTTTGCTGGCCTCCTGTCTAGAGCCTCAGGGACATAACTGGCTCCCACCATCTTGACCACGCACTTTTCCCCAGCCTGGTGAGTCCTGAACCACTAGTTGTGGTGCTAAAGGTGCCCAGATGGGCATTTTCCAAAACTGAGGGCTTTAGACAAAATTTGGCCAAAAAGTTCTGTGAGAACCAGGAGAAGACCGGGACCAACCTGCTCACCTATCCGCCCAAGGTGCATCACCAATCAGATTGACTTCACAGCTTCTCCCGCTACATTCTTCTCCTCAGCAGCAAATTTGGTTCAGTGACCCTTCGCCACAGCGGTATCAGACATCGTGGAACTGTCTACAGCTACATCCTTCTGCCTCATCCCACTTGAGTTTTTCGACTTCCATTTTAGTGGCTAAGTCTGAACGTATAAATCTTCATCGCGGCTTTGATCCAAGGCCATCCAACAACACTCCTTCATCAGACACCAACTGCAGCCTTGCCCAGCTGAAGTTTACCTTCTCAGACATTTTTCTTCAGAATTTTATCTAAGTCGGAAGGTAAGCGCTGACCGGGCCCAATCCACTTCTTGTATCCGCACAGAGCTCCATTGTGCTCGGCCATAGCTTTCAACTTAGACCCAGTCTCTCACAACTAGATGTCTGTCGTTGGCTCTTTGATCTTTTATGTGCTATTTTGAACATTACATTTTAAAAATTCATAACTTCGGTTCCACTGACTGGATTTTTGTTGTTTTTGTGTAAGATTATTTATTAACAATTTCTTTACTTTTCTAAATTGGTTTGAGATTTTTCTTGTGTTGTGTTTTCACTCAATCACTGTTTGTGTGCTGCATAAATGCTTTGCCTCTAAGTTAAGCCTGACTGCTTTTTGTGCCAAGCTACCCAGGGTTAAGCACAGGTTAATTTAGTGACTATTTGTGGTTCACACCGCAAAGGGATTGTGGCTGTTGCTTGACCAGGGCTCACACCCCAGTCCACCAACAACCCAATTTCTCACACTCCCTTTGTTCCCTCTATCTCCCCCTTATTATTTTACGGATGCTGCCTTTCTTTCTCTTTTTCTTTTTATCTATCGTTACATTCTCTCTCACTCTCATTTGTCTGCACCTTCTTCTCTGTTTCAGCTCACCAACTCCACCTCGTCGCTCTATCTCTTTCTCTTTGTAAAGCTCTCTACCTCATCTCTTTGGCTCTACCTCAGTCTACCTCACAAGTCACTCTACTTCACCCTCTCTCTCCGAGTCTGTGTCACCTCACCTGCCACTGTCTCTATTTCACCTCTTTTCTCTCTGCAACTCATCTCTCTTTTATACCCTTCAATATTTTCTCTCTACCTAGTTCTCTGCCTCACTACTCTCTTTACCTGACCTGCCTTTCTATACATCTTCTCAGTTTGCTCCTCACTCTTCTTCACATCTTCTCTATACTTATTTCACGACCTTACCTCTCAAGCCATCTAACTCTCTCTATCTCATCTCTCTTTCTGCCTTCACTGTCTCACCACCTCACCACTCTCCCTCCCTCTACATTTCCTTCTCCTCATCTCTAGCTTTATCAACAGCACCTTATCTACCACTCTACCTCTTTTTTACCAAAGTCTTCCCATTTCTTCTCCCCTGTACCTTTCTCTCAAGCTCGCCTTTATCTCTTTACCTTACATGTCTCCATAGCGCACCTATTTTTCTGCCTCATCCCTACCTCTGCCTCCCTTGTTCCTCTACTTTGCCTCTCTTATTGCACTATTCTCTTTACCTTACTATAGTTCTCCTGTTCCCCCCCTCTCCCATTGATCTTACTCCATAGAGTATGATATCTTCAGCAGGATGGAACTTTTCAGGTGTTTGCCTGTGATATATTCGCAGGCAGAGCACTGTCTCCATACTGCAGCGTATGATGTTCAATCAGCAATTCCAGTGCTTTCTGTTCAGAACAGTTTTGATTATTTTTTACCCATTTTCAGCTAATTACAGCCCTTTGAGGTGTCAAACAATATTAAATTATCTTTGACAATGGTCCTAATTTGTGTTTTTAATTGTAGCTTAAAAAATAAACACAAAGAATAAATTGCAAATTCAATCCCCGTTGCGACTATAGATACAAAACATTCAGATAATGGGTCTTTCTTAAGGAAGCAATGCAGTCAGTTTTAGAAGACAACAAAGACCAATGGTTAAAACAAACAATGCAACAGCATTTTTGATGGGTTTTTGAAATTACAATTGAAAACCCTTTCCCAGCTCTTTGAAAAAGATAATTACAAGTTTCTTTTTTCCTCAAAGTGTTTCTTTTTTTGTTTTAGTTTTCTGTACTGCAAACGTGGCCGAAAATCATTAGAGCACTTTATACGAGCACCAGATTACATTATACTAGGCCAGATTATTTTATTTTATTCCCTAGGCACAAGGAGATTAAGTAATTTGCCTAGAATCACAGGATGTTGATCTGACGCCGGCCCTTGAATCTGGTTCCCAAGTTTCAAAGTCGGCAGACCTGGCCGTTAAGCCACATCTTCTCCCATCATTATCAAAGTCCTTCCCTGAAGTCTAAGTGGCACATTCAACAGGACTGAGGCTCAGAAGGCCATTATTGAATAATGAATTTAGCAGGCATAAATAGATGTGTGTCACAGTGTGTGCGGCAATCATCCGATGACCTTAGACAATATGCAGAAACTCGGAGTGCTGGAAGAATATTGATGGCAGACAGCAAGGTTCATAAACAGTTGAGACCGAGGAGAGCAACAGCCCAGAGCGCCACATGTAAAGTTAGTGTGTTTCCCTACCACTGAACAGAAGCGATAAATTGTGAAGAAATGTAATGCTTTGATTACTTACCGGTAATTGCATCACTCCGAGCCCTTCTTTGCTTAGATTCCTAACAACATGAGGTCTCCGTGCCTATCCAGACCCTTTCGCAAGCATAAAAGCTCCTCCCCTCTTCCATACTTCCTGTTTTGTCAACAAGCCCCAGACACTCAGTTGGCCTGGACACACAAGGCCGGAAGGGAGTAGAGTAGGAATCTAAGCGAGAGAATGACTCGGAGTAATGCAATAAACAGTAAGTAATTGAAGCTTTACCCCCTAATCCCTCTAGCTTAGATGCCTAACAATGTGAGATGTACCCAAGCCAACAAAAGGCAGGACAACATAGCACATAGAAGACAACCTATCAAAGTAGGAAGAAGTAAACAACAGGCCCTTCCACACAGACAGAGCCGCAGACCCAAAAATACCCACCACATCATGCCCCGTACGATGCGGGAAAATGTGAGAAAGGTAGAGGGAAATGCCCAGGGGGCCACCTGACAAAAGGCAGACAAGAAGACCTGTAACACAAAAGAGACAGAACCATGGTGAAATATCCACCACCTGCCCCTCCACCCCTGAGAAGAGGAAACCAGATGGAGCGGGCCCATGCCAGAGCCACCGTAAACACCGGAACACCCACCTCCGACTCCCTCATCGAAAGCCTCAGGAGGAGAGGAAAGGAGGGCACGCAATAGAAGAACTACTGGCCAAGAACATCCATGCGCCACGCTGCAGGCTCCCGTCACCCGGAGCAACCAGTGGGTAAGAAGATATGTGAGGGACATCCCCACCTCAGACAGAACAGGCGTGAAGAACCAAGCTGCGGGAGAGGACAACAGTAGACCCAGAATAGAAAGGACATCCAAGAAGAATCTTGTCAGGCACCAAAAGAAGAGCTGAACCAAAATGACCAATAGGGAAAGGACCCTGTCCTCCCCTGGCGGTTGCAAAATAAATATCCTGAGACAGGCAGACTTGAAGAAGACTGCCTATAGAAGAATGCAAAAAATCAGGAATGCCAATACGGACAGTCCTGAGCCCTCTCCAGTTGGTGTACTGTACACATGAAACTGAAGACCAAAAACCCCCAGCCCAAAGGGAGGACATCCAGGCACCCTGCGATCACCAACAGGGGAGAAGGACATAAAATGCCCCCTTGAAAAGGTGCAGGGGCTTCAACAACCAAATCCGGTCCTGCAGCAAGTCCTCCGAAACCAGAAGAGGAAGAGCCAAAGTCACTGGAGAGGGAACCGAGTACTGAAGGATAAGACCACATGGAAGCAAACCCAGGGAACCAAAAAAACAACAACACAGTGGCCACCAAGACCCCCAAAACCCTCATCCAATCAGGACTCTGGGAAGGGAAGCCATCCAGAGAGGTGGAACTGGAGACTGAATCCGCTGTACCCTGCTGACAGGTAGGGTAACCACCCCCAGAACACAGTGTACTGAGGCCCCATAAAGACCCAAAGCAGCTCCTGGTGCAACAGACACTGTGCAGCCACAACAAGGAATCCAAGGGATATTGATGAGTAGCCCACTAGAGGAACATGGACCGGAGGAGAACCGCAGAAGTTGCACCAGAGGGATGTAGAGGTCCAAAGATGCTATGGAGAGAATTAGAGTACTTCCGCATCTGGCCCATAGTCGCCCCGGCTTCAGAGAAATCTGGGAGGAGCGGGTAGACTATTGTGCCAATTCCTCAGCCGGAGGCTGGTAGAGGACGTCAGAAATGCGGGGCCTTCGTGGTGAAGTCAGGAGATACCTCGACTTTGATGGTTTGCGTTTGAACAACTTACCCTGAGACGTGGAGGGCGATGGATGCCTGCAGGAATAGCTTCTGGAGCGGCCTCGCGAGCGCTCCAGGGACTTTGAACAAGACCAATGATGATGAGGGGCCTCTGCCCGGATCTTCATGTGACATTCCTGCAACACCTTCGGGCGAAGGTGACGGCAAGAGCTGAAATCCTCAGGGTAGTGGTGCTCCCCAAGCACCACATACAAAAAGTATGAGGTTCCGTGGCCGACATCTGCCTTCCACAGGACCCACAAGGTTTGAACCCCTAAGACATGAGAAAAAAGAAGGGGGTGCACTGTTCTTTCAACAAAAAATTATAGAAACAGGCCAAAAAACGACATGAGGAACCACTCTGGATTCACGTTGCAAGAACAGAAAAAAAGTTACTGAAGTCAGCGTGTTGGGGGCTTATATGGACTCCGTCAACGTCACATTTGGTGGATGATGTTGCTACCAAGTTGCACGATGCCCTCTACTGCCGCTCAGAGGGACTGCTGAATTTTTTTCCAAATCCAGTCTAGCGCCAGGGGAGAATTCAAAGATAAGGAATCTACGACGAGATGTCTATATCAGATAAATACATACTGTAGAATGAACTCATCTCTCATAAAGCTTTTTCGAATTATGCTAACAAGTCACACTAAAGAAAATCTTACGATTACATAGAGAAAGACATATGCAGTTCATCTAAAACTAGTTTCCCAACTCAGAACTCAAGTTTGGTACAGATTCCTAATCACAATAGCACTTCTTATAAAAGTTTCGGTTGCATAACAAATATTAAGCATCTCTAGTTGTACAAATACCATCCTGGGCTTATAATGTCTGATATTAGTTTTATGTAGAATAGGAGCCAAATAAAAAATTTGTGGAGCAGAGTATAAACGGCAAAACAACAAAGTGACATGTGCTTTGGATAGAGACATTATCACATGGACAAGGGGAAAATTCCTGGCAAATGTTCCCTTCTAATGGAAGGCTACCACAAAGTGCACTGTGCTCAAACTTAAAACGAGTGAAATAAAATGTATAAGTGGGTTCAATATAAAATTTATATAGGTTCCATCCCAGGAGATGTGCAAATAGCAGCAAATCTAATCGACGCTGGTAGAGATAGCATGTTGCATCCGTTCCCTCTTACGGTGTTCCAGATATAGCTGTTTCACCTTTTCATTACTGCTGAGAGTTATTTTCTGAGGCTTTTAAACACTTCTGGTACATCCAACAAATAAGACATTTTCTTTACATAAACACACCAAGGAATCCGATTTAAGTTATCAATAAGCAGGCCTCAAGAAAAGCTCTCACCTGTTCTCCTTCTGGTTTTCCCCAACTACTGATCCATAAGATCAGTGGGGTTAAGCCAAATATATCCTCCAAATAAGTTAAGCCTAATTCTTCATGAAAATTAAAGGATGAGGTGCTCTTAGGCACCAAAGAACAAGTTACTAACCTTCAGTAACGCATTATCTGGTAGAGACAATATCTAGCTGCAGATTCCTTACCCTTGAATTTCCCAGACATCAGAATGGATCCGGAAGATTTTTGCATGAGCAGTACCCCTGCACGCTGATAGGTGGCGTCAATCGGCTCTGCGCGTCGTTGTCAGCCATGCCAGAAATGACGTCCGCTTCACCTATATATGTGCTACCTCGGTGCGCTGACGTAAGTTACTTTTCACGACTTTCCACGCCAGCAGCGCGATACCTTGAAGTGCACTGATACAGGTGTGTTCAAACTAGGGCCCTGAAAGGGATTAACCCTAACCCTAGAAATCTGTCCGTAGAGTGGGGAGGATGGGTGGGTCGGTAAGGAATCTGTGGCTAGATACTGTCTCTACCAGATAATGCGTAAGTAACTTGTTTATCTGATAGAGACATCTAGCCGCAAATTCCTTCCCTTTGAATAGATACCCAAGCAATACTGTCCCCGGTGGTGGACTGCAGATAAATTCTATACTAGAAAGTTCTGCAGGACCGAATGGGGCGAAATGCCCATCCCTGCAGAACTGAATGTCCAGGTAGTAATGTTTGGTGAACGTGTGCAGGGACGCCCACGCTGCTGCCTGGCAGATGGGACAAACTAGCCTACAGAACAGCACATAGAGCATATCTAAACAACTGCAATATAGCCAGAAGATCACATCTAGGTACCAGAATAATCGAGGCAAAGAGCTCTTCTAAAGAACTATTTAAGATCCTTAAGGAGTTCACTAACCCTAGAGTAAACAATTCTTCCCTCCCGCCGACTCAAAAGCTATGCGACGATTTAGCGAATCATTTTAAGCAAAAGGTCGATAAAATCTATAGCTCCTTGGGCACGGAAGAGGACCTCAGGGTGGTATCACATCTCCCGGAAGATCTCTTTTCTCCCCGCCTGGAGTCCTTCTCAGACATCACTGCTGAGCAAGTATTGCCCCTATTAGCGCACACTAAATCGGGCTCCCCGTCAGACTTGGCCCCTCCCTTCATCATCGCAGATCTCGCACCGGCCCTCGCAGACTCGATCACGGAAGTCTGCAACATATCATTAGCCACGGCCTCCTTCCCTTTCAAATGGAAAAAGGCTCAAATAAAACCTTTACAAAAAAAGCATTGGCTGATCCTTCAGATCTACAAAATTATAGACCTATCTCCCGCCTCCCATTTTTCTCTAAAGTCATGGAGGCTCTGATCAATAAACACCTGATGGGCTACCTTGAGCAGAACAACCTACTTGATCCTTCTCAGTCAGGCTTCCGTGCGCGTCATAGCACCGAATTCGCACTGACTGAAGTAACAGACACAATCAGGCTGGCGTTGGACAAGGGGACACCCACGATGTTAGTTCTCCTCGACTTGTCGGCAGCTTTTGACACCATCTCTCATAGAATCCTTCTGGATAAGCTACGAGAGATTGGTGTCAGAGGAATGGCCTTAAAATGGCTAAAAAGCTTCCTGGCCGACTGAACACATTGTGTCCAATTGGACACGTTCACATCACAGACCATGGCTTTGGACAAGGGGGTCCCTCAGGGATCCATTTTAAGCCCCACCTTGTTCAACATCTATGTGTCTTCTCTGGCCACAATTATTAGATTGTGTGGGTTCGATACAATCTCGTACGCGGACGATACCCAAGTGATAGTCACTATGGAGACGGATCCCGCGTCGACCAGAGTAAAGTTTAAACACTGTATGTTAAAAATAGCCACATGGATGACTGTGAACTTCTTACAGCTTAACTCCAATAAAACGGAGATTCTGCTGTTCGGAAAAGCAGAGGAGCTATGGACCCCTGATTGGTGGCCATCAGAGCTCGGCGAATCTCCGACGCCAAAAAAGTGGGCGAAGAATCTGGGCGTCACAATTGATGACAGGTTTACCATGGAGGAGCAGGTGAAAACCATCTCGGGCACGTGCTTTGGTGTGATGCGAATGCTGAGAAAAATCTTCCCGTGGATCCCCTTTTCGGCCAGAAAAGCCCTTATACAGGCACTTCTAGTCAGTAGACTAGATTATGGAAATTCCTTACTGGTAGGGATTAGGGAAGACTTACTTACCAGGTTGCAAGTTGTCCAGAATACAGCTGCACGTCTAGCCCTCAATCAACCTGTCCGAACTCCATCAGTTCCACTTCTACAGCAACTGCACTGGCTGCCTATTAGGAAAAGAGCAGTTTTCAAGCTCTTGTGCCTAGTGTTCAAATCACTCCAGGGGATGGGTCCAGCCTATCTAATGAAGAAGCTAAAACCATACATCCCCACACGCCAACTGAGATCGAGCAACCGACAGCTGCTCTGCCCCCTGAAAATCAGGAGGGTCAGAGTGGGAGGACGCTCCTTCTCATACCTCGCCCCCGTCCATTGGAACAGACTGCCAGATGACATACGAGCCTGTTCCAATTTTGGACAGTTCAAGAAACTGCTCAAAACTTGGTTGTTCTGTCATTAACCAGTAATCCTCAGTCTGCTGCCTGTCACTTCGGCGCCGAGAGATCCCCCTGGGGATTATTCGATTGCGCTTTACAAATCCAAATAATAATAATAATGTTCAGGACTGGGACTCCACGTGCTAATGCAGCGATCGCAGCTTTAGCTCTGGTTGAATGAGCCCTTAAGCCCTCAAGGGGCTGATTCTTGGCCCATCCGTAGCAGATTTTATTACAGAGAACGAGCCAGCGCGAAATGGTTAGTTTCTGCACTGCCCGACCCTTCTTTGCTCCAACATACCCCACAAAACGTTGGTCGTCCACCCAGAACATTTGTGTGCAGTCAAGGTAGAACGACAATGCTCTTTTTGGGTCAGAGGGTTGGATCGCTCTTCTTTTGAGGGATGTGGAGGAGTGTAGAAAGTGGGCAAGGTTACGGATTGGCCCACATGGAATGATGTAACCACTTTTGGCAAGAAAGAGGCCGTAGTGCGAAGCACCAGTTTATCTTGAAAAATTGACAGGAATGGAGGCTTGAATGATAAAGTCTGCAGATCACTCACCCTCCGGGCAGATGTTGTTGCCATGAGAAAGGCTGTTTTGATGGTGAGCAGCCGGAGGGGACAATTATGAAGAAGCTCGAAAGGAACACACATTAAGAAAGTGAGAATCAAATTAAGGTCCCAATGAGGCATAATTAAAGGAGAAGGGGGAAACATATTTACAAGACCTTTAAGAGACCTATTCACAATAGGGGACTTAAATAAAGAGGGTTGGTCAAGCGGTCACAAAAAGGCAGAAAAAGCAGAAAGGCAGCCCTTTAGAGTGCCCAGAGCACAGCCCTGCTGGGCAACGGTAAGAATAAAAAGTAGGACATCAGGAAGGGAAGCAGAAAGACCGTCAAAACACTATTCTGTACAATATAATACCAATTTCTTCCATCGGCAGGAGTATATAGTTTTGGTGGCGGGACGCCTGGCTTCCAGAATAACATTGCAGACTTCGGGAGGAAGTTCGAAAGCTGTCAACTGTTGCCGCTCAATCTCCACGCAAGAAGGCGGAGAGTTGACAGGTTCAGGTGGAGGACCCTCCCCTACTGCTGTGACAGAAGATCCTCCTAAAGGGGCAGCCTGATCGGAGGATCAATGCCCAGGCTGAGAAGCTTGGGATACCAGACACTCAGTGCCCAGTCTGGAGCCACAAGAATGACTTGGGTCCAGTCGTTCCGGATCTTCTAGAGAACTATGGGAAGAATTTGTATGGGTGGAAAGGCGTAGTGGAGGTCTGAGCTCCACTCGAGGAAAAAAAAGCGTCTTCGAGCGAGAGCCACCTTGGAAACTCCAGCGCACAAAACTGCTGACATTGTGCGTTCTCAACGGAGGCAAACAAATCTAACCAAGGCTCTCCCCACTGCTGAAAGAGACCGTACGCCACCTCTGGGTGGAGACGCCATTCGTGAACCATATGTTGCAGCCATTTCCAGAGATTTAGGGCCTCTTGACACAGGGTCCACGACCCCCCACCCCCCGTTTGTTGCAGTACCACATAGCAGTGGTGTTGTCCGTGAACATCTGCACCAGCCTTCCCTTGATAGAGGGTAGAAAGGCTTTCAATGCCAGCCAGATTGCTCAGAGTTTATGTGGACGCCATATTCCACTGGAGACCAGAGTCCTCTGATCTCCATCTCTTCCAGATTGCGGCCCCATCCCAGAAGTGAAGCATCTGTCTCTACTGTGAGATATGGTTGGGGAGAGGAGAGGGGTTCACCTCTGACCCAATCGCAGTTCGTTAGCCACCACTGCAGGTCTTTTGCAGTTCCCTGAGATCTGGACCATGTCGGAGAGATTCCCCTGCTGCTGTGCCCACTGGAACTTCACGTCCCACTGCAGAGCCCGCCTATGCCATCTGGCATGTGTCACTAGCAGGATGCAGGAGACCAAGAGGCACAGCAAGCTCAGAGTCATTCTCACCGAAACCCAAGATAGAAGCTGAACATCGGTGTCATAGCCCGAATATCCAGGACTCACTGCTCAGGAGGATAAGCCCGAAACTGCAATGTATCTAGAACAGCTGCGATGAAAGGGAGTGTCTGATAGGTAGTCAGGTGTGACTTTGATACGTTGATAGTGAACCCCAGTGAATGCAGGCGGTCCGCCGTAGTTTGGAGTTCGGAGACGACAACGTGGGATGTGCAATCATTCAACAGCCAGTCATCGAGATAGGGGAAGACTGGCACCCCTGATCTCTGCAGATGAGCTGCAACCACTGCCATCACCTTGGTGAATACCCAGGGGGTGCTGGTAAGGCCAAAAGGGAGCACAATGGATTGAAAGTGCTCGTGGCCTACCGGAAACCACAGGTAATGCCGATTGGCAGGAAGGATGGGGATATGAAAATAAGCATCCTGCAAGTCCAACACTACCATCTTGTCTCCTGGGTAGACAAAACCTGAGCCAATGTGAGCATTTTTAACTTCTCATTTTTGAGGAAGAGGTTGTTGGTTCTCAGATACAAGATAGGGAGAAGCCCTTTGTTCTTTTTGGGACTCAGAAAGTAGCAGGAATAGCAACCACTGCCTACTTCTGACAGCGGAACCCTTTCTGTGGCTTCCTTGGCCAAGAGAGCAGTGTCTTCCTCGCAGAACAAGGACAAATGATTCTCTGTCACCCAGTCGTGAGATGAAGGCAAAGGGGGAGGGGAGGATTCGAAGGGAAGGAAGTAGCCCCTCTGAATAATCTATAAACCCACCTGTCCGATGTTATGGACTGCCAGTGGTGGAGATGATGGCTGATTCTGCTACCACTGGACACCCATGATCTTGTAGGGCAAGATTAAGAGTGCTTAGAGGCTGCAGGGGGATTGGTGGTTGTGGCAGACCTCTGGCTACCTCACCCATGGAGTTGGTATGAACCGCATCCTCGCCCCCGCACATTCTGGGAAGCTTGCGTGGGGCAGGTGCTGGAATAGGGTTGGAGTGGTTGAAAGCCCCATCTGTAGCCACAATAGGGGCGATAGGCAGACTGGGGGTGACGCGGGGCAACTGTGAGGCCCAAAGATTTGGCCGTAGCCCGCGAGTCCTTAAGGCGGTCCAGCACCGATTTTGCCTGGTCTACGAAGAGACGGTTGCAATCAAAGAGCACGTCCATGAGGGAAACCTGGACATCCCTTGAAAAGCCAGATGTTCTCAGCCAGGCGTGGCATCTAAGTGCCGCCATTGAAAAAAACGCTCTGCCCAGCGAGTAGGTTGTGTTCAAATCACACCTAATGGTGAAATTCGCTGCATCTCTCCCATCCTTAACCGTTTGGGAGAGAATGGCCCTGGCCTCCTCTGGGACCTGTGGCAGCACTTGTGCAACGGTGTCCCACAGAGTGTGGGAGTAGCTGCCCAATAAGCATGCGGTGTTAACAGACCGCAGTGCAAAGCTGGTGGAAGAATACATCTTCTTCCACAAGCTATCCATCCTCTTGGATTCCCTGTGCAGGGGTGCGGCATGGAATGCTCCATGGGATGTAGAGGCTCGGACCACCAAGCTCTCAGGGTTGGGGTGTTGGGTGAGGAACTTCGGGTCACCAGGTGCCGGAGCGGTGGGCAGCTGTCCTGTTCACAGGAGCCCCTGTGTTGGGCTTGGACCAGGTTCCCAGTAGGACATCTGTAAGTGCTTCATTGAAAGGGAGCAGGGGTTCGGAAGCAGAAGCTTCCAGTTGTTGCACTTCAGTCAAGATGTTAGTCTTGACCTCCACCGAAGGCAACTCGAGATCCAGGAACAAAGCTGCCCTCTTCACCACCATGAAATATGATGCTCCCTTCTCCGTAGTCACAGTAGGGGGGGAAAGCATACCAGTATCTGGGGATGGGTCCAGACCACTGGCATAACCCAGTTCCTCACACCAGTCCATACCTTCCTGTCTTTCTAACTGGTATTTTAAAGGGTCCAGTGACCCCTTCCATTCTTCCGCAAGGCCTAGCCCTTCAGAATAGGGCTCAAGCACCGACCTTGGATATGTGGGTCTAGTTGGCGCCAAATCGGCATTGGTCGACTCCGTTCGGCTCCGTGTCGGATTTGTGGATATATACGGGGCTGGCACTATTATCGGGCACCAACGGCGCTGGGAGTATCGGCGTCAGAGCTGGTGTTGGGAAAGATCGCGATGGCACGATCGACACCGGTCTGGATCCGTGAACGGATCCACGAGTGCCCACTGGACCTGAGACCGAAGCTGCTGGCTCAGAACAAGATGAGGCCCCCTTCGACTCCACAGGGCCCGAAGGCACGCCAGAGCAGTTGGGCCGCTTATATACGCGGCGCATACCCTTGTAAAATTCTTTTACAATGAGCAGGGTCGCGCCGGCTCCTGGAAAAGCTGGGGGGCTTGGAGACGGCGCAGGGAACGATTCCGTAAAACCATGCCTCGAATGTCGATGCTCCTTCATCGCATCAGCCGATGGGCGAGGAGAAGTCCAGGCACGCTTCAACTTCTTATGCTTTTTCCCTGAATGTCCCGATGACCTGGAATGGGAGGAAGAAGTCTTTGGGCTCCTGGAGCAGTCCTGTAACATCCCTCTCAATTGGGACTGAGATCTCTGAGGAGTCGCACGACGCAGCGTCATCTGCCGGGCCGCTAGCAGCTTCAGGGACCGCTCCCTCAAAGCCTTCAGTGCCATGGCCCGGCAGTCCGAGTGCAACTCGGAGTCGTGGTCACGCTTGAGACACCACAGGCAAACGAGGTGTGGGTCTATAAAACACTGTTTAAATGTTGTCTTTCTCGAAGACAACTTCGACACAACCAGTAGTAAAAATTCCTCAGAAAATAACTCGACAAAAAAATCGAAAAAATTCTGTGAAAAAACCGACAGAGGGGTAGCTTTTTCTCTGGATCAGTGCTAACTGGCACAGAAAGAAAAGAACTGATGTCAGCGTGCCGTGCTGGCGCCTATATAGGTAACGTGGATGTCACTTCCGGTGTAAACGATGCTGCCGCCGCTGCGCAGAGCCCATCGACGCCACCTACCAGCGTGCAGGGGTACTGCTCACGCAAAAATCTACTGGATCCAGTCTGACACCTGGGAAATTCAAAGGTAAGGAATCTGCGACTAGATGTCTCTATCAGATAGTAATCTGTAAGTTAAGCCATTTTCAGCATGTTGGATAGTCTCCAAATAGCTGTGCCCTAGACACCAGCTCCATAAGACCCTATTGGTATACACTTACTTTTATAAATATCTACTAATTCCTTCACTGGCTTTTGGAGTAATCTGTGTGTAAACCTAAAAAATGCCTCTATTGTTATACTGAGTTGTTGTTGTCTCAAAGATAATAAAGAGGCCCAGGTAAGAGACAAATTAAATAAAATCTCGAAATAATTTCAAGTCTTGGTTCTTTCTAACTGGGCATCCGAGGTGCGGCGAGTGTTGGGTGCCTGGGGTGGCACGAGCGGTGCACCGAATGCACGGAAGCTGGGAAGGCCACGGGGGCCGCAGGAGTTGAAACACGCCGTGGGGCGACTGGCGAATCAAGCGTGTAGGTCTTTGAGAAGGGCGGGGGTCCCAATTCAATCGAGGGGGTCCGGGAGCAATTCACCGGTAGACCGAGGGTTGCGGGAACAAAACACCAGTCCCGCGTTTCAACTCCTGCGGCCCCCCGTGGCCTTCCCAGCTTCCGTGCATTCGGTGCACCGCTCGTGCCACCCCAGGCACCCAACACTCGCCGCACCTCGGAATTCACCGCCCTATCCTCCTCCGGAACCTTAATTCTCCAGGATTCCACCTGCTTACACTTGTTTTGTCCTGATGATGATCTCACCTTAATGAGATCGAAACGCCGTCGACTTTTACAACCAAAAACTCCACTACTGCATTTAAATAATTTGGAGGTTTGTTTACTGTTGTTGTCAATGCTATGTAAATTTTAATGTCACGACCACCCCTCACTTCACGCACTTTCACTTTTTGTGTGAGCGCTGGAACTATTACTACATTATGATACTCCATTTATGCGTTTAATAAATGTGATGTCATACCAAAACCTTGTGTCCCAGCATACATTGCGCAACCAGTCCCGTCTGGACTTCTCTAAAAATTGCTCTTCTTGATTAACGCTGTTCCAAGGAAATCTTAGTAGCCTAGGCTACATGAGGACCCTATTGGCCTCCCACAGACCCTTGTTTTTCCAAAATACTTAATTACCCCGGGTCTCAACACTGGGGTTCCCTTGTTCTTTGAAGCGTTCTCAAAATGAGGGCTGCATCATCTGCATAAAATAGGATGGGGATTAGGTGCTTCCCCATTCTCTGTATGATTTTCCCCTTATTAAATTAAAATGTACTAACATTTACGTTAAGCCAAAAAAGAAAGGGGACCAGAATACACTCCTGTCGTACACCTCTATGATTTTCGATATGAGGGGTGGATTCGCCAGAGGGCCTATAACGGACCCTGACAGACGTTTCCCAGTGCAAACATCTTATCAAGATTAACAGTTCTTCTTCCACCCCCATTTGTTCCATTCTATCCCATAATTTAGAGCAGTTTACCAGGTCAAAAGCACTGTTAAGGACCATGAATGCCAGGTGAAGAGCCCCTGCTTTTGCCAGAACATATTTCCTGACTAAAAGATAATGGTTAAAACATTGTTCCACGGTACCAATCCCAGTTTGGTAACCAAACTGTACTTCCAATAAAATATTATTTTCCTCTGCCCATGTTTCTAAGCGGGACAGGAGAACTAGTTTAAGGATCTTGGTACTAGAATCAATTAATAAGATGGGGTGGTAGCAAGTTGGAGCACTTCTGTCTCCCTTCTTCAAAATGGGGACTATGGTCGCAACTCCCCATACCCCTGGAAGGGGTCCTATCATTGCAGCTCTAAATAAATTAGTTAAAAGAGGGGCACATAAGGAAACATTTGCCTTGAAAATGTCTACTGGTACACCATCAATGCACTGAACTTTTATTGAGTTACTCCTTTGAATTGTCAAGGCCACCTCCTCGACCCCTATTCAACGAAAAAAAGCTTGTAGATCTGTAGAAAATAATAGGCAATCTCTCTCTATTTCTAGAGAGCCACGATGAGAACTGACGACTAGGGTGGAAAAGACTAGGGCCCTGAAAGGGGTGCCCCTTGTACATGAACTGGTTTGCAGAGTGGGGAGGATGGGAAGTTCAGTAAGGAATCAACAGCTACATAGAGTCTCTACCAGATAAGGGGTAAGTAACCTGTTCATCTGATAGAGACTTCTAGCCACAGATTCCTTACTTTTGAATAGATACTCGAGCAATATCTCCTCGCATGTGAGTCTGCGAATCCGATTAAACCAAAAGATCCTGTAGGACCGAATAGGCGAAGTGCCCATCACGATGGACCTGACTGTCCAGGCAGTAATGTTTTGTGAACTTGTGCCGGAATGCCCATGTTGCTGCCTGACAGATGTCTAGGAGAGGAACGCTGCGTGCTAATGAAGTGGTTGCAGCCTTGGCTCTTGTAGAATGAGCCCTCAAGGGTTGCTTCTTGGCCAATACGAGCAGATGTTAATACACAGGACAATCCATTGAGAGATGGTACTTTTCTGTACAGCTTTCCCTTTCTTTGCTCCCACATTACCCATGAAGAGTTGATCAGCCACCCAGAACTCTTTCATGCAGTCAAGGTAGAACGATTATACTCTTTTTGGGTCCAGGCGGATGTGTCTCTCCTCTTCTTTGGAAGGATGAGGGGGAGCAAAGAATGTAGGCAGGGTGTTATTCTGGTCTACATGGAAAGGGTGACAACCTTTGGCAAGAAAGAAGCAAGTGTCCAAAGGACCAGTTTGTCTGGGAAAAAAGTGGTATAAGGAGGGTGTGCCAAGAGCACTTGGAGTCCGCTGACCCTCCTGGCCGAAGTTATGGCCACTAAAAAGGCAGGTTTGATGGTCAACAGCCTAAGAGGGCAATTGCGCAGAGGCTCAAAGGTGCGCACAT
Source organism: Calotriton arnoldi (assembly GCA_963921515.1). NCBI lineage: Eukaryota > Metazoa > Chordata > Amphibia > Caudata > Salamandridae > Calotriton > Calotriton arnoldi. Next base: position 2,743,804 of record CAWUFW010001150.1, on the reverse strand, counting down.
AAGAAAGATACGGATAAGGGCATGATAAAGGGCTTAGGTGGAAATATACGTTGAAGGCCTTTAAGCAACCTAGCTACAACCGGTGACATAAAAAGAGAAGGTTGGTCCGGCAACCGCAAAAATGGCGAGATAGCAGACAGTTAACTTTTAACTATTCCCAAAGCAGAGCCCTGCTGGTCTAAAGACAGTGCAAACAAAAGAACATGTGAGAGAGGTGCAGATAAGGGGTTGTTTCTCACTAAGGGGTTATAAAAAGAGGAGTGAATATAAGCATCCACATCACCACTCCAGAATATGTACCTCACACAAAATAATGGGACGCTAATTATTACAACAAAAACTACAGATTATGTGTACGGGAAAAGGGAAGTCATTATCTTAAAGACGAGAACCCTCACTCACCCAAGGGTGACATGCTTCATCATTGGGTCCCCTCTTACACACTGCGACCGCAAGGTACACAGTATGGGCTACAGCTCTCCCTCTGGAGAGGAGCGTGAGGTGTTTACTGATATTCCCAATGTAAGCGATTGGGGTGAGGGGCAGAGTGCAAAAGAAAAACTAATAGTGTGTTAAAACTAGCTCATGGGTGACTAAACTCAATTTATTCCATGTCCCCATAGACTAGGGTTAAAAGGTCAGTGATATATAGGACTGAATGTCCTATTCATCAAAGGTCAACATGTTTCTGCCAAATGACCAACAAGGTTCGCGGCATTCATCAGGACCTAAAGCAATGTCACTCTGCTGAACTTAGATAAAAATAAAAATAAATATAAAATGTATAAACACCATACTTAATTGTCATGGTTATTCTGACATGGTACCAGCTGCAGTCCGGTCCAATGTCTAGGCGGTAATATAATTTTACCTCCACCTTATGGGAGTTTCTACCTTAGATCACAGATTTCTCTAGTTCCTCTGTGTCCTCAATATGCGGCAGAAATCAAGGGGGCCAGAGGCGCAGAGCCACGACCCCACCCTACCCTGCCCTGTTTGTTGCAGTACCACATGGCGGTGGTGTTGTCCGTGAACACCTGCACCAGCCTTCCCTTGATCAAAGGAAGAAAGGCATTTATTGCCAATCGGATCGCTCGAAGCTCCAACATGTTTATGTGAAGCTTGGATTCTGCCGGAGACCAGATTCCTTTGATTGCCACCTCTCCTAGGTAGCCGCCCTAGCCCAGAATTGACACATCTGTCACTTCAGTCAACACTGATTGGGGAAGAGAGAGAGGTCTGCCACTGACCCAATTGCGGTTGGTGCAGGTACTCTGCAGTTCCCTCCGAGATCTGAACCAAGTCGGAGAGATTCTCTTGATGCTGCCCTCCCTGGGCCTTAGGTCCCACTGCAAAGGCTGCATATGCCAGGGGGCATGTGTCACCAGCAGGATGCAGGAGGTCATGAGGCCTAATAGCCTCAGAGTCAGGCTCACCAAAATTCAAGCTAGAGGCTGAAACATCGGTATCATAGCTTGAATATCCTGGACTCACCGCTCTGGAGGATTGGCCCGAAACTGCACCAGGTCCAGAACAGCTCCGGTTGAGAGGGAGCGTCTGAGAGGAGTCAAGTGTGACTTCAGTGTGTGGATAGTGAACCACAGCGAATGCAGGAGGCTCACTGCAGACTAGAGGTGGGAGACGACTGCCAGGGGCGAGCCCGCCTTCAACAACCAGTCGTTGAGGTAGAGGAAGACTGAAATCCCTGACCTCCGCAGATAAGCTGAGACCACTGTTATTACCTTGGTGAACACCGAGGGGCGCTGGTAAGGGTTAAGGGGAGCACAGCAAACTGAAAGTGCTCATGGCCCACCGTCAACCGCAGATAGTGTCTGTTGGCCGGCAGGATGGGGAGATGGAAATAAGTGTCCTGCAAATCCACGCTATCATCCAGTCTTCTGGATCCAGGGCACACAAAACTTGGACGAGTGTGAGGATTTTGAATTTCTCCTTCTTCAAGAAAAGGTTAAGAAGGCGCAGATCTAGGATTGAACGAAGTCCTCCGTCCTTTCTTGGCACCAGAAAGTAGCAGAAATAGCAACCAAAACCTATTTCTGACTTTTTTTATAAACATATTTTATTTCCTTTTTCATGTTAAGTGTACAATCTCACAAAGGACATTTCTCTTGGCTGTTGTCCAAAGGTTAACATTTACGTGTTCAGATTGACTTACATCACATCAGAATAACATTTATCTGCTCCATGAATATCCCCCCAGCAACTCCCCCCTCCTGTGTCCCAACTGCAGTTCACTATCAATGCTCTGTTGTACGTGTGTGGGGCGCCACATTTCTATTAGAGTGTTAATACCCGCCCCTCCTGTGGCTAACCATCCCTATTGAACCCCTCCAAGCCCTCCCGACTTGTCTTATTTTACTCAGCTGGTGGCACCTGCACTAAATCCCGTTCCAGGTTTTGTCGTATTGGGCTCCCCGGACGGGATTGAACCACAACCTACTTCTGATGCCGGCACCCTCTCTATGGCTCCCTTGGCCTGCACTTCTTGACAGAGCAAGGAGAGAGGGTCCTCCGTCAGGCGATCGTAAGTGGGTGGAATGGGTGGGGGGAGTGTCACAAAGGGGAGTTAGTAGCCCCTTTGAACTATCTGTAGTACCCAATGGTCTGATGTTACTGACAGTCAGTGGGGGAAGTGATGGCATATCCTGCCTCCCACTGGGTGCCCATGATGGCCTAAGGGTGGAATAAAGAGGCTTGGAGGCAGCAGCTGCCAGAGGGTGATGGACTGACCTGACCGCTGGCTGCCTGTCCCACGTGGGTGCTGAGGCCCACGCCCTTGGCCAGAAAAGGCTGAGAAGCCTACTGGCCGTGGAGGTTGGGAGGACCGTGGAGGACCGTGGAGGACCGTGGACCGTGGAGGCTGGAGACCCTTTCAGTAGCCACAAAAGAAGCAGAAAGTGGACTGAGGTGGACAAAGGTCCATGGACAAGCCCAAAGACCTGGCCGTAGCTCTGCTGTCCTTGAAGCACGCTTCGGGACCATAGGCAGCACTTGCCCAACCGAATCTCATAGAGTATGGAAACAACAGCCCAATAGGCAAGAGGTGTTCACCGACTGCAGGGCCAGGCTGGTGGAAGAGAACATTCTCTTACTGAAGGTGTCCAGCATCTAGGATTCCCTATCCAGTGGAGTGGTAGGGAACGCGCCAGGGTGAATGTGAGACGTGGAGGCTTGGACCATCAAGCTTTCCGGGGTGGGCTGCTGGGTAAGGAAACTGGGATTCCCAGGAACGGGACCATGGTCGCAGGAGCCCCTTTGCAGGACTTGGACCAGGCCCAAAGTAGGACGTCTGTAAGGACTTCATTAAATGGGAGTAAGGGTTCTGAGGAGGGAACTCCCAGATGAAGCACCTCTTTAAAACATTAGTTTTGACTGTCACTGAGGACAGGTTAAGGTCCAGGATCTCAACCGCCCTGTGCACCACCATAGCAAAATAGGCTCCCTCCTCCATAGCCGCAGTAGGAGGGGAAACCAGGCCGGTGTCAGGTGAGGTTTCTAACCCACTAGCCTCACCCAGTTCCTACCAGTTGTCCTCCTCAACTGGCTCCTCTCCATAAGGGTCCATAGATCCCTCCCAAGCGTCTTCCTCTCCAGGCCTATCCATTAAATAAGGCACTTGCTCCGCTCCGGGAAGTATGTCCTCAGTTGGCGCTGGACGCAGCATCGGACAACGCCTATCCAGCTCCGTGTCGGAGTCAGGTATAACGATTGGGATGAGGCCGCCTAGGGCCGTCAGTGGCAACAGGGGTGTCGGCGCTGGAGTGGGCACCGTGACCCTGCTCCGGATCCACTGAGGGATCCTTGGGTCCCGAATGGCACTGAGGGTGAACCCGCCGGCGTGGTTGATTATTTGCATGCCTGGACGAAGACCTGGCTAAGAGCGGGCCAGTCTGCACCTGTCAGAGCCTAGAGGAGGCTGGGCCCACCCCTCTTGGCTCTGAAGTAATTTTGTTCACTCTGAGGCACTTAAAAGTAAGAGGTAGGTCAATTACTCTATAGTGCAAAAATGGGAAAAAGAAAGGCTTTGGCATTCAAAATTAGCAAATGGGAGGTGACTAAGACAACAACCTCCATTACTAACTACCTAAGCTCTGTTATGGGTGCAATAACCTCTGAGTTGGAAAATGTTGAAGAAAGGATTGATGCAGTCCAGCGGCAATCCTGTCCTCCTCCCCTGGAACCAAGAATCCTAATTGGGATGGTTCACAAACTGAGGCTGACCCCCATTATAGGTGTAGTAAATAGGAGATTTGGCCGCTGTAACAAACTTACATTCCCCACATTGTTCAATCCTGAGTAATGAAATCAAAGTAAGGGAAAATATTACAAGTCTTAACACCCTCTCCACATAAAAAGAAGAGAAAGGAGGGTGTTAGCCGACCTACTAAGAATCCCCTGCCGTCACAATATCAACCAGCTCAGGTTCTAAATGGCCAGATATTGATGAATCACAACCATGTATGACAGGAATGTTAGTTAATGAGCCCGCTGGATGTGAGGTATTAATGGACATTCAAAAGCAAGTCCTGGAATTATGTAGCCATTCCTCCTAAAGGTAGAACTTATGATGACTAATTTTTGTCACAAAATGGAGGACAAGCAAATGGGTATTGCAAATCAATCATTGGCTAGGATAAATCAATCTAAATTTAACAGTAAAGAAGCCCATGGTCAAATTCGTCATTTTGATAAAAATGCTATCAGAATCAATGAGAAATGCTACTAATGGAATTATTGAGAGATGTTCATCATATGCAGGGGTCCAAGACATTCTTTTTCAAGAGTTCATCCAGCAGCCCCAGGTGGATCTCGAATGAGGAATCCTAGCATTCCTTTTGTAAAGATATTTTGCATTTACCCCCTAATTACACCCCATATGTTATTGTTTTGAAAGATGTGCCAGAGGTTTCTTCTCCGAATCGAATGGGGACTGCCTAACATTAAAATGTAAGGTAGCGCACTGGTTCAGATTAAGACTGGGCCGCAATGACGACCTGCATAATGAGATCCCCCTAGCCAGAAGGGTGGAATAGATTTGCCCACATAAGAAGGGTACAAAAGGGGATTCCGTTGAGATGAATTTTAAGTACCCAAGGCTTGTGAGGCACATTTTACATCGTTTGTCCTGTCTGATTACAAACCGGGATGCGATTCAGGTCCATCCACTGATGTACTATTATAGGCCAACCCCTGTGAAGTCTAACGTTCCTCTGCTTTTTGAACGGAGGCAAGCTGCTGTGGTGGGACTGCAAACTTGTCCAAATGTGTTCACAATAAATCACTTAGAGCCCCTGGATGGATACTGTAATAATGATTGACTGGCTTGTTCACCAAATTCCGATCAATCCCTTATTCTAGTGGTCCCTGTAACATGCATAGTGCCAGAAACATCTCAATCTGTCAACTTGACACTGGATGCCTCTATGCCCTGTTCTCTTCCTGAATCTGATAAGGGTTTGGCTTTCCTCTCCTGGAATATTGAAGGTACTCGTTCTAAAATATCAAATCTCGACTTGCTATCCTTTGTCAGTGACTATGACATTACTTGCTGCCAAGAATCTTGGATGAGGGAGAACTTTCATATTGATGGATTTGTGCCTTTTTCAGCACACTACCCCCTCTGCAGCTGGCAGAGCGAAAGGAGGTTTGGTTACCTTTGTTTTGATTAAATCTATATTGCTTCGAACATTGTGTGGGGTCGTCCGATTTCGATTCTGTCAATGTTTTGACAATTTGAAACATTTCTTGAGGGGAGTTGGAAGCATTATTGATTTTTAATTTTTAGACCTTAGAAGGATTTTTCCATGAAAGACCTACTCACTGCGCTGGCCTCCAAAAAGCAGGACCTCCATAAAGATATGGCCACAACTGAGCACGCGGCCTCATCCACTCTAGATGCAACACCAGAGGAAGCACTGGCTCCCGTCATATGATCATTCATGGAAGTACTCTTTAGCAAACTTAGAGATGACATTGCTGCACTTCGAGAAAAGGTCGCCATGGACCTTAAGGACATCAAAAAAGATGTGACGGAGCTGGGCCAGTGGGTGGGGACCTTCAAACCAGCAGGGATGCCAGAGAGGAGGAGCTTAGGGCTCACAGATGTGAACTGATGGACCTCCAGGAGCAGAATGAAGAACTGCAGGTCCACTTGGAGGACCTAGAGAACAGATTTTGCCACTCCAATATAGGGATCAAAGAAGTTTCTCTCCAAGCAGACTCAAGGGACCTGGAAAACAACGTCATCCACCTCTTCCGCCACATACTCCCCGACCTGGACAACAAGGAGATCATCCTAGACTGCACACACAGAACTGGCCGCCCTTCCACTGCACCCGGCCAACCTCAAGACATCCTCACCTGTGTCCACAGCACCATCTGAAGGAAGCCATTATGAAAGCTGTATGGGACCAAAGCTCAATCTCCTTTGATGGTGCTAAAGTCTGGATCTATCAAGACTTGACCCCTACCACACTTCAATGGCATCACACCCTCAAAGCGGCGACCATCTTCTTACATGACAAAGGGATCAAATACAAATGGGACCATCCCTTCCACCTGACTTTCGTCTGGAACAAAGAGACACACACAACGTGCATTATGGAGACGTCCGACTTCCTCCTGGGACTGCACACCCAGCTGGGAGACCCATAGCACAAGGCCCCACCTCGAGGTGCAATGCAACACAAGATACCAGCCAAAGGACACAGACGCATCACTGTGCTCCTACAACAACTTCAGGACTGTGATGAAAACCGATGCATCACTGTGCTCCTTCAACAACTTCATGACCGCAATGCCAATCGGGACCAATTCTCGGACTTCCCTCCCGACCACACACTGCAATATGCTGCAACCTGGGGAGCCCGCAGGGTGAACAATTTTGATCTAGCGGATTACCTATACAACCGCCCTGGGGAAAGCCACTGTCGGCACACGCATACATGTTATAGAGACGGATCAGAGGAACCACTCTACCGCTTGTCAGTAATACACCCTAACCTGGCCAACGCCATGTCCCACTTTTCTAACTCTTCCTGGACTCCCACGGAGGGAGTGGTTATTTTCCCAGTTGCTTTCCTCCCGTTTTCCCTTCCTTTACTCTTGGGGGTTACACTCCCAGGTAAACACAACACTCGGGAGTGTTTACACTCTGCATCACGCATCTCTACCCCCCCACCCCAGATAATTAGGGTACTGAGCCTCAATGTTAGAGGTCTTAACACACCTACAAAACGGTTGGCTCTTTTGTCACTCTTAAGAGTCTCCAACTGCGATATAGCTCTCCTACATGAGATACATCATCTTAGAAAAGACTGGAAACGGCTTTGGTCTCGGTGATTTGATAGGCAGTATGTCTCCTCGAGACCCAGCAAGAAAACAGGCGTAGTGATACTACTGGCCCCGGCCAAATCACACAAACACAATCAGAAATCCCAAGGAGGCTTCTCTCCTTACAAGTCACTGTAAGCACCTAAAACTTCACCATAGCTACGCTGTATGCCCCATGACCATCAGAAGCAGTTTCTGCATGTAGGAGGCTGACTCAGTATATGGTGTACACCTATTGGTGATACACCCTGCACTGAGTACAGGCAACCCTTAATGATAGTGTAAGAGGTCCCTGATAACCAAAGCTCTCAAGGGGTAGCTGTGGAGAGCAGCTAAGGCTTATTCAGAAGGGCATACAGTTGGTGCATTTACCACACAGTCAGTCAGTGAAGATTACACAAGCAAAAAAACACACTAGTGTTAGAAAAATACTGTTGTACTTTTTTTTTTTTAAACATTTTTATTGACATTTATGATTTTAGCACGATTGTACAAGCATAATATGCAGATATTCTCGGTATATTTCTTATTTATCACTTAGGCAGGTCTACATACATTTCAATCTGGGGGCAGATCACAACAACCCATATCTCGTGTTTGAGCTTAGTTACTCCCATCTCCTGCCTGTCCACTAGCCCACAGCTCAAATTCGCCTACTATTCCCGTGGCCCCTGCCTATCGCTTCTTCCCTGTCCCGTCTCGGTGGACAGTTCCGGCCGCAGACCAGGGTTCAGGTGATGTCCCCATCAGGTTTACTCATATTTAATCAAGCATAAACATTTAAACCAGAAAAAAGGAAGAAAGGAAGAAAAAACTAAGGAAGGAACTGCGTGCGTAAGGGGCAGCGGAGCATCTGATTCTGAGGATGTGCATATTATTCTCAGCAATTAAGTGACATTTTCCATGCAGTGTGTGTCTCCCGGGGGGGGGGTTCCCCGCCCATAGGCCTTGATCTCCAACCCACCGCTGATCTGTCCCACAGCTAGGACTGTGTGCTCGTGTCCCTCCGAATAGTAGTCTGTGCATGTCCCACTCCTCCGGGGTCTGGACCTCCTGTGTGGTAAAGTGCGAGTCACTCACTATCACTCCCGGTCCCCTCCCCCACGTCTTGTTCTCGCTCTGGATTTTCCCAGGTCGCCAACGCTTCCTTCCATAAGTCCACTATCGGTCGTCTCCGGATGCCCCTTGCTTCCTTCCAACTCAAGGCTCTGCCCTCCGCTCCTGCCCAACTAATAACATCTCTGGTCCAACTGGCTACTTGCGGCCCAGAAGGGGATTTCCACGCCAATGCTATCAGTCTTTTAGCTAGGCCTAAGGCCAGGTCTATTAACCGAGTCCCCACCTTTCGTTTAGGAGGTCGTGGGAAGAGCCTTAGTAAGCAGACCTCTATAGTGAGCGCCAGGTCCCTCCCCAGAGCGTCTTTGATCTTGGCCAGGATCCCCTCCCAGTAGACCTTTATGATGCTACAACTCCAGGTCATGTGTATAAAGCCAGCGTCTGCATAAGCGCACCTCGGGCAATTTCTCACTTTGCCGCCATAGGTAACATTGAGTCTATGGGGCGTCATATAGACCATATGGATATAGTTGAACTGCGTTTACTTAAGTCTGGTGTTCCTCGATATTTTCTTGTGAGACCGTAGAACCTTACCTCAGTCTCCATCAGTAAGTTCCCTGTCTACCGCCCTTTCCCACGTACCCCGCAGATCCCCCATGGGACTAATAGCCGCGGCAACCAGGGTCTCATGGTGCCACTTCACTTGGTGCCTCACAGAGCCCAGAGTGATCAGCGCACTCATTACTGGGTGAGTCGCCGGCACGTCCCTACCCATTCCCCATAACGGACCAAGGCTTCATACTGCAGGAACTGACTAGGGGGAAGGCCGCAACTATCCATCAGGTCCGCGAACCGGGATTAGTGTGCCATCCTGATAGCAGTCATCCACTGTATCCAAGCCCACCTCTGTCCATGACTCCAGCTGCTCGGCCGTAAATGTTGTCACCGGGTTTCCATGGGGGAGCCCGACCAAAGGCAGCGAGGGGGAATACCACGGGGTCCCGCCCAGCCTGCGCATGCAGCGTTTCCAAGTGTGTATAGCTGTAAGTTGCAGCAGTGACCTGTAAGGGGCTACAACCACCGGTCTGAACAATTTTGCCAACAGTACATCTGGGCTACCGTTTGGCTCCATCAACCAGGTTCCCTCCGCATTCACACCCTCCACCCACTGCGCCAGCCACTGCAGCTGGGCCGCCAACATGTACAGCTCAAAATCCGGCACGCCCAGGCCGCCGTCCGCCATTGGGCGTTGTAGTGTCCGCAGGGAAACTCTTCATCTGCCATCCCCCCAAATCAGGTCTCTCACCAGGGCATTCAGGGGTCCGAACCATCCCCCGGGCATCAGGGTCGGCAAGTTGACGAAAAACAGCCGATGAGATTATATAGTCTGCGACTTGCTGTTCTCATTTTTCCTCCCCCCCTCTTTCTCTCTCATTTCTCCCCCATCCATGTTCCCCCTCATCTTACCCCCTCTCTCTGGCTGGGGGCCATGAGGAAGGTGGGGGGGGGGGGAGGGGGCGGCTGGGTGCGCCCCTGGGTGGTGGTCAGATCGGCCGCCTAAGGCTGACGCGCCATGGGTAAATATCGGTGCCACTGTAGGGGCGTCTGTTGTGATTGCCACACTCCCTTCAGGTCCTTGTGATAGTAGCTTTGGGCCTTAACTAGTTGATGCAGTCCTATCTGCGGTTTGGGCGGATGGCTGTTGCTAGACCGTCCTGGGGTTGGGGAGTTGTCCTATTGGGGATGTTTGTTATTAATTTCTGTTTTGTGCGTGCAGTGGGGGGCGGAGGGGTGAAGTCTAGAGTATTAACAGCCAGGGGTGCGGTGGGGGTCATCGTGGGGGGGGGGGGCCCTGACAACATTCCCAAATAATGCATAACACGTTCAAGTTTATTACATGGAACATAAGGGGAATGGGGTCCATGGCCAAAAGATATAAAGAAATAAAAGTAACAAAGTAATATTTTTATACAAACATTGGACTTGGAGTTAGTCATTGAGCGTGTGCCTCATTTCTTAACTGTGTGTGTACAACAAATGCTTAAAACAACCCTCTGATAAGCATAACTGCTCAACCACACTACCATAAAAAAAGAGTACAGTATTATCTACTTTTGCCTCTGTAAAGTCTCTGGGGATCCACTGGACTCTGTGCACACTATACCTTACTTTGGTATAGTACATACAGAACCAGCTTCCAACAGATGCTCCCAGGGGCCTCTGCTTAGCTTTTCAAGATGGCAGAATCAAGAGGCCACCTGGTGGAGCTCCAAGCACCTCCCTGGGGAAGGTGATGAACAGGGGGGTGGACACTCCTGTAAGTAGGAGGGCTGGAGACCTTTCTTGGGTTGGTAGGTTAACAGCGGTAAAGATGACACAGTTACCTAAGATCCTATAAATTATGCAGACTCTTCCCTTGAGTTAACCCCCCAAATATTGGGCATGCTGGAAGCTTACATCTGGAATGGTAAGCAACCTTGTATGGCCAGAAAGTGAGCATATCTCCCTATGGCAGAGGGAGGCCTGGGTATCTCCCATCTTACCCACTACTACCTGGCCGTCAAGCTTAGATACCTGCTAGAGGGAAATAGGCCAATGACTGAAAAGCACTGGTGTTTTATAGATCAATTCAAAGCAGGGGTCCACATATGGAGGGTTCCCTACCTCCTCAGAAAGCATCGCCTGGCTGGAATTTACATCTCACCCATCACACGGGTGACTATGGCAGCTTGGGATAGGGTAGCAGTGGCGAAGGGCCTAACCCACATTCCCTCCTGACGCTCTTTATTGGCAATACAGTGTTACCCCACCGCATGTGATAACTTGGAACTTCAAACGTAGCCAACGGCTAATTGTTAAACGCACTGGCGACCTCTGTGAGCATTAGACCTCCCCCAACGCCAGTCTAACTATGGCTTCCCTGACAATGCACAATGGCAGCACACAGCAGTCAGACACTGGGTCTCCCAAACCACAATCCGCCCCCATTCCTCCAGGCCAATCACAAAGTTTGAAAAATGTCTATTCACCAAATCTGACGATATGCGGCTGCTCTCTGAGATATATAACATCCTGAACTTTCCAATGGATGCCCGGAAATCCCCACCCAAAGCCACTGGGAAAGGAAACTGGAGTGCACCTTTACATCCAAAAAGTGAGCTGATATCCTCCACAGAGCTTGCACCTCCTCCATTAATGCAGACAGGGAATTAATCCATGTTAAAGATAACACATTCACCTGCCAGAATTGTCGTGTAGTTCCTATAGTACCCCTGCAGGACCTGCGCATTTGGATAACATATACTGTGGGCTTGGTGGCAGAATAACTCTGAGCACCCCCACCGTGTAGGTTAGCCTGGTTTGCATTAGCTAGCTCACACTGCCACTAGAATCTCCTCTTCTCGGGGAGAGATTAGTTTCTGGCAACCTTAGATCATGACAACCCAAATTCCTCAGAATCGTGGAAACAATGTACTACCTTTCGCTCAGTCACTCGTGCTAACTTATTCGGTTTGTCTCAGAGAGTTACACAGAATAAACAGTCGAGCGTTTCAATAAGTATTTATTGAACAGTTGTTATTCTAGTGTAAAATATATGTGCTGCGGTAATCAGCAGACAATAGCAGAGATATATTATCAGCAGTACGATGAAAGCAAAGGGATAGAACAGTTCTACCATATTGCAATAATCATGAATACATACATGAATATGAAAAGCATTATGCAAGTGCGCGTACTCCTACGATGCCTAACTAGATGTACCTGAGTGTACCTAGCATATGTGTAGGTCTAAAAGCCTAAGAGCCAAGAATCCTTCTAGGATTTAGTCGAACCCCCATACCTGAATAGAGAGAGTGTGGGACCCCGTCCTGGTCTCGAGTTGGACACCCCGCAAGGGCTGTGTCAGACTGCTGTCAGCTGGAGCGACTGCATGCAGGAGCCTCAGCGTCTCTGGTCAGTGTATCAGCATGGAAGTCTCGGTTCCCTCTGTCTTACCGGGGCAAGATGTGGTGTATTTATATCCTAAAGAGTCTCGGTCCTCAGTATGGTTTGTATTGGTCTGTCGTTAGACATGAGGAAGACATCAGGGCTGAACTTTGTACATACATATTATGCAGGTGGCGTATTCCTAGAGGGCCATGCATAATTGATGAGTACAGTGTGGGCCTGTGTTTGGGAAAAACCCTGCTGTATTCAAAACCACAGGATAGATAACGTTCAGCCCTCAGAGCATGTTGTGTACTAGCAAGGACCAATGTAGGTGAAAGATCATGCCTATATAAGGAATCATGACTATAATAGGACATGTACAGTTATGACCATAATTGGGCATATGCGGCTATGACCATAATAGGGCAAGTACGAATATGACCATATATGGGCAAATATGAATACGTCCATTTTAGGGCATGTACGAACGGGTCTACATTAGGGCCTCTATACGGGACATAACCGAATTGCCAAGTGGAAAACCAGCACCACGGGCACCTGTTGGCGACACTGCGGCCAGCTTGGTACGCTTACAAATCTGCTCTGGAGGTGCCCCAAACTCAAGAGATACTGGGAAGAGGTGCTCAAAGACATCAACTAAATCTTTGAGACGGAGATCCACTGCTTCCCAGGTTACAAGCTACTGGGACTTCCAAATCCACTGACTAACCCACTCCGTTCCGACAGGGGGAATGCAATAACGCCGGCACTCAGCACTGCCAGACAAGTGATTACACCCAAATGGAGCTCGCACTCTACAACTACCCACTCTACAACTACCCACTCGGATTGGTTTAATAAATTGTGGGGTACAGTAGTTATGGAAAAACTCACAGCCTCCTTCAACCGTGCGCTGTCATGCTTTGACAAAATGTGGGAACAATGCATCCGTTTCCTCGCTCAAGACTTCAGAGAACTTGCGTTCCCCAGAGATCTCCGGATGCACCGTCTAACGGGGCAAGACCCCACAAACTCACTAAATGGACTTAAATCAGACCTGCTCAGATTACCCTGCCAGCTCTTCTCTAAACTATGTACTACATCGTAACTTTAGCCCAAGCAGATAGGATCTCCCCTCCAACCCCCACCCCCTTTCCAGCAGCCCCTCCACCCTCCCAGGTTGCGATCTTCTCTTATCTGCCCAATTCTGCATGCCCCCATTATTCCACCCCACCGGCCTATGGATGTAGGTGAGAGTATGGGTTTTCTAAATATCAATAAAGAGATTTGAACCATAAAATATACTTAGAGTGAGCTTTGGCTGCTTTCAGAGTAGTATTACTCTCACCTCATTCTATTGGCTATTTGGTGTATCTTTACGCCTATCAGAAAGTGCTTCTATTGGGAACCAATAGGGACTATTTTACATCGGAAAAGAACAGATATATAACGCTTTTTGTCTCATTCAATTTATCTCCTTTTTGCATTATTTACAAAAAGCAATCCTTCTTTGCTACTTTCCCCCCAGCATTGGCAAAGCCGATAGGGCAAGCTTTGATATGATAAATAGCATTTGTGAATGAAATGCATGTAAATAGAATTTGTGAATGCATATATTTACATGCATTGTCACCCTGACCTACTGGTTTTGCCAATGTTGGTTTCCTTTTTTCTTGCCAATGTTTGCGAACATCAGAAGAATTTAACAAAAGAAATCAGGATTTTCCCCCTCATAACAGGAACATGCAGGACCATGTGTACCATTTTAACTAGTGTAGAATGTTTTTGAGGAACAACCAACCTATGTCTTTTGTTTTACTTCTTAGGATCTGTAAGGGGCTACAAGAAATTTCAATCAATTCAGTTCTATTCATGAACAATTAAGGCAGTCATTTTTTATTAAAAAACTAATGCATGCGTGTTGGACAGCTACATTTTTGGCTTTTTCTTAAAAATTACGAGATTAAAATTCCTTATACTTGAAAAAGGCACTTAATACTTTTCACTGGCAAACCTTGGCAAAGACTGGTCAGTAGGGAGTGCAAAGCTAGTAGTGATGCAGAAATAGGTTTTTCAATGAAGTGTTGTGTCAAATTTAACTACATAGATATGAATGAAGCCTTTGAAATATCTGTTTTTTAACATACATAAACGCATGACTATATACATATTGCATATAAATGCTATAAATAAACGCACACACACATACTCGGGAACACCGACGGCCCAAAGAGATAAGGCAGACAAATGTATTTATTTCAAACACCAAAGGGTTTATCTGAAGACAGCAAGCAAAGAAGAAAGGATTATTGGCTTTTCTTTTCATGACGTTGACAAACCTTTTCTTTTTAGGTCTTGGTTACAGCCAACCTCGGCCGTCCATAGACAGACCTACTGCTCTCAATACATAACATATACTGAGAGTGGACTTTGAATTAGCCCCTTGATCATGAATGGTGGTTTTGTTGTGTCTTTCAAATGACTCCTCTTGATTCAATGGCTTTTAACCCTATTTTTATGTTTTTTATGTTTATTGTGCTCCCAAAGCATTTTGGTCTTGCAGTGTTCTGATTGGATGAATTGTATTCTTCCACTGCATACTTAAGGGAAGTCTTTTGTTGAATTTATATTCAGCACTCCATTGGAGTGTTTGTGTTTCCTTGCTCTTTTTCCCTGCTTTTTCCTGTCTCTTCCTACCTTGCGCTCTCTTTTGATTCTGCCATCTCTCCTCCCCGATGTTCCATATCCTGCTTCTCATGTAATATTACATATATGTATATATGTGAGAGTGCATGTATATATATACTACTTGGTTTTCTAACTGATATTGAACGTGGACGGTTGGATAAGTGGATAACCCTGGTGGTCTTTCTTACCTCGTTTCATCTTCTTGACGCTTGCTATGATGCAGGCAAGATTGCTTGACCGTGCTAAGGTTTCATGTATGCCCAGCGGGGCATTGATAGGTACTGAAATGAGCACTTTAATGCACTGTACCTTGGGTGCGTCTTTTTGCGTATGTTTGTTGGTGTTTTCGAGCACTAATATTCAAGGCGCTAGATGATCCCTGTTCAGTAGGTGAGTTGAATAATGCTGCAAGAAACTTAAATATTTGCCTTGAGGGTCAATGTAAGTTCATTTTTCTTGTCTGTCAAAAACAAACAGGAAGGGCGACAGGAAAATATGTGTATCCTGTGCGTGCACACAAAAATGCACGAACCTAGAAAAGAAAATGACATAGCACTAGTCAGTGCTGTGTGTTTAGACTGCCTGAGGTGCGGGGGTGTGCCTCTACCATTACTTAGTTTCACGTTACAGCCGCGACCTGGCGAGTATGCTCATTCCGAAGGCATGTCTAGCCAGGAACGACACTGTCATTACTTTTAGTGGTGAGGGTTCACAGACAGAAAAAGTCTAGCCCTCATCAGCATGGGTCGTCGACTAAACTGAATACATAAGAACGTGAAAAGCAAGCAAATATTCCAGTGGTGCTGGAACAATTTTCATGATGGGGACGTTGCCTTTAATGTCACACTGCTGAATTCCTAGGGACTGTGAAAAATCCACGCATCACACAAAAAACAAGCATTGGCATAGCCAATAGGTCTCGCCTTTGGTACCTTATAAGTGTTTTGCCAGACCTATTGGCTTTGCCAATGTGTTTAGGCTATGTTGTAGAGGAGTGTACCTGCTGTGCAGCATGTTGAAAATTTATAATACAGTAATAAGTATTTTTGTTACCTTATATGGCCATCCTGTGAATGTTGTCACAATAGGTCTCAGACCCATGGCAGACATAATCAAACATTGTTGGCGATTGCTGGATATGTAGTGCCAGTACTAGGTAAAAGAACTGCGTTTCCCTTCCCGTGATGGCCCCTTTTAAGTGCTAATGAGGTTAATATTTTTGCAGCCAGTAGTTATTGTCGCAGATATTGTTTTTGTACAGCACTTTCACCCACCCCTGGGTCTTTTATGTGCATTTAAAAAACCTCTGAAATATAAACATTGTTGCACAGATAGACACACACAAACGTGCAAGCACAAAAACATAGAAACATGCACGCACAGACAGACATGCACACATTTGGAAACAAATCCACCTGCAGCTGCATACACTGATAGATGCAACCACACAAGCATACATATACACACTCATGCACACATATGTAAGCAAAAACATTTACGCTTTTTGCACCATATATTTTGTAGATGAGTGAGTGGGAGGAAGATCGGGAAAATTAAAAGGAGGTGGGTGAAGAGCAAATGAAGGGAGATAACGTTTACTGCAGAGACATGTTTTGGGAGTGGGGGAGGAGTGCTGTGCCTGCCTGCTGTTATCGTGGCGGCGCTGGTCTGCTTCCTGTTAAGAGTTGTCACACCAACATTTTAATTTAAGCGCGGGGAAGCGCCCGAGGACGTGATTACATCCTTCTTAAAGTTGTGCCTTGTCATAAATGACAGCCAGGATGTTGAGTGTTTTTTTAAGAATGCGCTTTTATATATTTTCCACAAAGTATCAGGTTTTTTTTTTTATTTGCCCATGTGCGTATCGGCAGATACCGGCTTAAATTAAGCCCACTGCAGGGGCCTACATTACGCCCCTGTGTTAAGCTGGTGAAAGTTAAGTGGATGCCGGCCTGGAGAGTGTACCCTGGCACCACCATGGGTGTAGAAAGGAGTAACATACTTGCAGAAATGTGTCCTTTCAGAATGGTTTTTAAGTACGTGCATGTGTGTGACATTCAGCTTTGCCACAATGCTTCTTGCTATCACACGCCTTTTGTTTGCTACATTTTTAGCAGACCTTGAAATGGTACAGTTTTACACAATGTTTTTATTTTTGCTGCGCAGCGTTCCTTCCTTTGCCATTATCCACCCTGGGGGCGTTGGTGAAAATTAAAGGAGAAAGCGGGTCGGAAAGCCGAGGACGGGGCAGTAAGAGGCAGCGAAGGCTGAAAGAAAGGGAGAGATGGGAGGACAGAGTGTGAAGGGGGTATGGGGCCGAGAGAAGGAGCGGGTACCGAGAGGAGAAGGCGTTGGAAGGGAAGATGCAACAGGAAGAGGGAATTTGAAGAGCCGATGAAGAGGGGAAACCATGTTTGCAAGGAGGAGAGGGGGGAGTGTAAAACGTGAAGCATGTAGGAGAGACCTGGGAGGGTGGGACATTGTGAAAAGGTGAGGAAGGTGGGAGAAAGTAAGCGCGTAAGACGGATGGAAGGCTTGGTGTGTGTGTGTGGGGGGGGGTTGTGGAATGACAATTTGGGGAGATGAGCCTGAGGGAGATGTGGAAGGGAGAGACGGAGAGATGGGAACAGACAGGGAGAAATGTGAGAGGACGAAGAGGAGTCCGGCAAGTGAAGGAGCAGGAAAGCGAGTGAAAGTGTGGAGAGCCTGCGTGAGAGGGTGTAGTGGTAGAGAGTAGGGAAGAGTGGGAGTGTAGACGTGGAGAGTGGAGGCGTAGGGGGTAGCAGTTTGTGGCACAAAGCAATTTGTGCAGTTAGCCAGAATTGTGAATCAGATGAGCGGCCCTCCTACTGAACCTTTCTGCATTACTGAATATTAATTGTCCCTGTACAGCACGACTCTGGTGCAGCATTGTGTACACAGCAAAACTCGATACAGTATCCTACACACTCAAGGACGTTTGACAACGCTGGTGTAGGGCCTTCTAGGGCAGAGTAGACGAGCACTACTTGCACAGTAACGTGCACAGTAACCTATGACTGATACCACTGTGAACATCAATCCCGAAACATCATTGCGTGCACGACAGTGCGACACTGTGCACTTTTAATCTTCTCATAACACAAGTGCACGCTATCAGACCCCTCACACCACCGGGCATACAGCGCACCCACACAGCGCTGTTCAGCCCCCTCACAGCACTATGCTCAATAGCAGCCCTGGACACCCTGGCATCTTTGGAACAACTGTGTACGCATTGTGTCACTGAACATACACGTGCACACTCAACACTGCACACTTTCAACGCTGATGCAGCAGTGTACACAATGTCACCTCTCCCACTGCACACCTGGCCAGTCAGTGTACAGCACCGCCTTTCAAATAGAACCCATTTGCAACACAAAAACAAGCATTGGCCGCGCGGC
Source organism: Calotriton arnoldi (assembly GCA_963921515.1). Classification (NCBI taxonomy): domain Eukaryota; kingdom Metazoa; phylum Chordata; class Amphibia; order Caudata; family Salamandridae; genus Calotriton; species Calotriton arnoldi. The sequence continues at coordinate 2,725,355 of CAWUFW010001150.1, read as the reverse complement.
CGTAAAAGCAACGCCGCGCGGCCGCTAAATGAAATAATAAAAAAAAACAGCACAAGCGCGCGCCTCGCGCGGCAGCAGGGGGAGGGCGCCTGCGCGATTCCCTTGCGGGAGCGTGCAGCAAGGCGCGATGATTGCGACCATATGGCGCCACCATATGGCGCTGCGCGCTCCCGCAAGGGAATCGCCAGACGTGCACGCGTTGCCATTGCAAGCAATGCAACGCGTGCACGTTTTGCCCCAAAGCTGTGCCGATCGCTAAAGGTCTCTCCTATGCAGCGCATGCGCGCTGCGTAGGCGAGACCTAAAAACCGGGTGGCAAATGAGCCAGGCCATTCAGCATGAGAGTTGGAAGAAGGGTTGTCGCCTTCCCAAGACAAAAACACCGGCCAGTAAGTGTTGTTTTAAGAGTCTGCAAAGCCCCGGAAACGACACGAAATACACAAGAAACAAAAAGCATATAGATTTATTTGTAACATGACTTTTCTGCCTTTGTTTCCTTTAATTGTTAGTCAGAGATCATTAATGCAATTCTAGAACACATTTAAAAGTAATTTCTATTTCATGTTTGGAGCATGTAGATAGGGGCTAAAAATACCAGCTTTAGAGGGTTTTGTTTATTTTTATGCGTCCGGGACATTTGAATACCGGTGATTCTGGTAGAAAACCTGCCAGGTGGCAACCCTAGTTGTAAGGGCGTGGTTACGTAATATGTGGTGCATTTTAGAGCACACGTCGCAAATATGTTACTAAAGCCTGGTGTGGTAGCGCACTGTCATTACGGGCAGCACGTTTTCCATTGAAATGACCACTGAATTCGCACAGACATGCAGTTTTAATGATAAAACTCTAAAGCGCACAAAGGATAATGTGTGAAAATCAGGTTTCAGCGAATATTTATGCATCACCAAGTAAAGTATCTTGCTTGTTTTGTTCCTAGCAAAATCTTTGTTTCCATTGCACTTCAGAATTATAAAAGAACATCCTTCATTTGTGCTTTCTTAACTGCTATTTTGAAATAGTAGCACAGTTCGTTTACAGGTATTTGTTTCGTTGTGTTTTAGAAACAAATGACATCCTAAAGCCATTTCTTTTGCATTCCCTGTACCCTAGTAAGATGTCACATAGTTCACTTTCCAAAATCTCTCTCTGCAGCCAGAAAAAGAAAAGTAAACATTAATCTCCATGTTGAAAGAGTGAACAGCAATTTGTCAGACAATATCACCTGACATCTGACCTCTGTGACAAGATAAAAACACAAAATGTAGACATCTTTATTGCTCTTTCACCTTCTGAACTTCAGAATGATTATTATGGGAGTGCTGCAGCACCCCCACCCCCCCCCCCCACTCCTACTTCCAGCGCCTATGAAATTATTCCAGAAGGTTTTCTCAGAATATTCACGAGAAAGCAACTGGAATATTGTGATGTCAAACACTGTGGTAAAAGTGGCTAGAGTCCAGTGTCTTACGTGTGGTTTACTGTAGGCCATGGGGTGTCCAATATAGGCCCAGGAGTGGCAAATCCACACCAGATTTTCAAAGTAACCACTATGTAAATGGTTTTCATTTAGATTAATTGTACATAAACAGTCTTATGCAAATAGCCTTAATCTGTTCTCCTGGGCATACTTTGGACACTCCTGCTTTAGCTATTCAAAGTTTATAGATCCCAACTACTTGATTAATTTGTTTTATTTATGGGCAGTCTGGAGTTAAGCACCAATTTGACTAAATCACACACTATGATAGTGGGCACGAAATCGACTAAATTCAGAGTTTTTTAAATTAAGGATTGCCTTATTAGTAAAGTCCAATCCTTTTCTTATCTGGTGGTAGATTTTGTCTCATCTAATAAATGACCTTACTTACAAACTGATAAAAGGCAATTATTCTGCACATCTATTCCAACTGCATTTGACTTCCCTTCGAGGCTGGGTAACATGCCCAATCCAAGCCGTGATTAACATTTACCAAGCTAAATGTGCTGCCACTTCATTATATGGCTCTGACATTTAGGGTTATAACAATACCACCTATCTGCACATTGGGGGAAATAGGTTTTTAGACATCTTTTATCCTTGCCTCATAGCTGTTCATCATACATTTCCCATGAAAAGTTGGGGCAGGGATAGATTGCTGATCTTATGAAACTACACCCACTTTTACTTTGGCTTTGTGTTTGGGTTAAGCCTGAGAAGGCACTTCATCAGTTAGTTAATTAGTATGGACTGTCTCAGGCTGGAAAGGGCCTTAAAATTCCTTTGCTCAATTTTATTAGGTCCTCTTTTCTGGAACATGGTCGTCCAGACCGGTTTTTTAAGTTAGAATCAATTGTAAAGCAGATCTGCAGTGGACCAGAGTGGCCTTTTGGAAATGTAGGTGTGCCCTCAGAGAAAAGACTGAATGGAGTAAACCATCCTTTAGACCTTATCTCCTTCTGAAAATACTACCTTTGTTGGAAGCTTATATGATACTTCCTTTTCTACTGATCCGTTTTAGAATCAATTTGGTGCAGTCTTCTGAGTATTCTTAAAAGTTGGTCCCATGCCTCAACACTCAGTCCTTGTGATTTAATTACTTCTCAAGACACTGCATTTTATTGCATTTTGTGCTTTTAAAAACAATGACGTAATATCTTTTTCCATTACTAAAGAAACAGAACTTGAGACAAGCTAGACCTGCTCTTATTTATTTGCAGTGGTTACCTGACCCCTATACCGGCTTTATGGTTGCAAGTTATTTAACAGGTGCTGACCATGTGAGGTCTTTAGCAAGGGTTCAATTTTGAAGTTCTTATACTTGTTTGGCTTACTGTGATAACCTTGTTCTCTAGAGTTATTGATACTGTTATTGTTTCTTTTGTATTTTTAATGCAATATATTAGATAGTTATGCACGGTTAACTTTATATTATAAATATCTTGGTCTAATTTTAATGACTTTAAGAAACAAAAACCAAATATAGATTGAATGAATGAATCCCATGATGCTTTTTAATGTTATTTTCAAATAGTACATGCAGTAATGGAATCCAGCAGAACACTTCTAGTAGCCAATTCCCAGGACAGGGTCATAAAATACTTCATAGTACTTCAAGCTCTATGCAATGGCTATTATTACCAATTTCATGCATTATTCACACATTTTATCATTCAATCATAAGTGTGAGTTTATTAACTTTTACAATATCTAAGTTGCATTTCAATGCAGTTCCTTGTCTCAACTTTATATATATATATATATATATATATATATATATATATATATATATATATATATATATATATATATATGTAGTGATTCCTCAGCCGTGATTATGGTTGCCCTATCTAAATTGCTTTATGTGGCATGGTTTATTAGACAAAAACTGTTAGCTCAATTTTAGAGAATCTATGCGTTCTGTGACAACCCATGTAGAATTTTAGGGATTTTCCTCTTTTAATAACGTCTTGTGTATTTGCTGGAGTTGCAGGGTTTTATTTATCTATCATGATTAATTGTTATGCATTGAATGATGTATTTTTGATACTGCTCATGTCTTGATGATGAAATCATATTTTCGATCTATCAATAAACTTTGAAACCTTTGGAAGTAGTGTATCTTCATTGGCTTGACTTAATCTACGGCGGTCTCCCATTCGCTGGGCTCAGATGTGTGGCCCTTTACACACTGAATGGATCCACAAGCTGCTGACTGTACGCGTTGAGACCATGGCATGAATTTGTTAATCCTACACTGCTGATTAGGACACACAGCAGGCGCTGAGAATGGTTCATCTTGTTGCACGCGTGGGTGAGTTCAACCCAACCTCGGTTTAGTCATCTACATACCAGTACAAACCTTTCAAACTACTAAACTGCTATTATTTCTCTAGCAATCCTCGGTTAGCGCAGACCTACCTTACGGATGTGTGGAGTGGAGTGACTAACTTGCACAGTATCTAGATATTATAGAGTCAGTACAGGGATGCACACGCACATTTTTTCCACCTGCAAAGGTACAATTTAGTGAGTGCATCTTTTCACATGGCCACGCAGGCTGACGTGTTACAAAATGACACATTAATAAAGAATGGCATGTGCTCCACCCTAGCAGTCTGAAAGGAGGTGGCATGTGACTCAGTGGCTAGTACAGGCTGTCATCTGTCATGCAGAACTCTGACATACAGCCCTAGTTCAAGTGATATGCTGTGCTGGTTGCAAAGAATCATGTGGAAAAGCATTCTGAAGGCAGTTCTTTAAAGACCTGACTGCATACTGGCTGTCCTCTATCCTTCGGCATGGAAGGCATAAGCAAATGCTCGTTAGTATAAAAGGAGGAGGGAGTACACTGCCTGGCATACCAGCGCACAATTTGCCCAGATGCATTGTGGTAAATGCAGTGCGTGATAACTCTCACTTTAGTTGAAAGTCTTTAGTATTCACCATTGTTCCAGAGCTGTGTATCTCTAGACATGTGTTTCACGATTGTTGTCCTTCTTTAGTAGAGAGTAACAAATTAAATTTGAGGGTGTTGGCAAATCTGCTCACAGTTGAATCAGGTTTAATATCACTCCCAGAGCGCAGGTGCATCTCAGAGCTTGTCAGCCCAACAACTCAGCAAGGAGCTAATCACAAAAGGAGGAGGGAGCACACTTGCCTGGCATACCAGCGCACAATTTGCCCAGATGCATTGTGGTAAATGCAGTACATGATAACACTCTTTAGTTGAAAGCCTTTAGTATTCACAATTGCTGGTGCAACCAGTGCTGTGTATCTCTAGACACGTGTTTCAGGATTTTTGTTCTTCTTCTGTAGAGAGTAACAACAAGTGAAACTTGGGGGTGCAAGCAATGCTGTAAATGTTATCAAGCACTGCATTTACCATAATGCATTGGGGCAAACTGAGTGCTGGGATGTGAGGCAGTGTGTTCCCACCCTCCTTTTGTCCTTTAGTGTAAGCTAAGCTGCAGTTGCATAGCATGTGTCAGCTTTGCTCCATCTGCTTTTCATCATGTTGTTTTCACAAAGTCATTTTGGGGTTCATTTAGAGTGCTGCACTAAATCCTGGCTTAATACTGAGATGAGGTATTGCTGCAATATTTAGGGTTACAGCAAAAAATAGAGATTACTACTAGTGACACGACCACTACTACTGCTGCAGACTGTAGATCTGATACATTAAGACATTTCTGGATGTAAAGCTACTTTTACATTCGGAGATACAGCTGCTAGATTGTCACAAAAGATGACTCTACCACAGCGTAACAGGCAGCAGTAAATTCTGCAAAATAGGCAGGGAGTGGGCAATTCAAATCGTTCTACACCTTGAAATTTTGTGAACGCTCACAAACAAATCAGTTTTTGAGCATTTACAGATCCCTTCATGACCTTAGGAAGTCACCGGTATTTAAATCAGTTCAGGGCTGCAGTAAATCCATTTTACACACTGAGAAGGGAAACAGAACAACCCCCAAACGTTATCCTGGTTGTTGGGGGCGGGTTTACACACAGGAAACCTTATTTTTGCTGTGGAGGAAAAAAAAGCAAAGAAAAACATCTAAATTGCACAAAGGTGATGTATTTCCCCAGCGTGGACTTTACTACCCATAGAATTTCGCATTGGGGAATCCTGGTCACAAAAAAACTCTCCAGAAGCACCACTGATAACTTTTGTGAATAGTCTCAAGTCGTAAATCTACACATGTGCACAGGGGTACTTACAGGTGTAGATTTATAACTATTCTTTGGGACTCACGCGCCCCTGTTCATAGCGCACAATCTGCCACAGGGAGGTCCTGCTGTGGGTAGTGTTTTTTTGCCCTTCATCAAACACCAGACCGTTGCTGAAGGTAAATTGCAATTACATTTTTGATTAAATTGCATTTTCAATTTATATGCAGTTTTTGTGATTCAATGTAGTATAATCGGAACGCTCAATCGTTTTTTGTCACTACTGCAAGCCTTCAAATTAGACCTATTGTTGATTATGATATGTTCAGTTATCAACATTTATATGACGCTTTTTTCGAAAAATTGTAGTGCCCTCTAGTAGTATTAGAGCGTGGGTGACATTTGCATACCGTATCACATCACTTCCGGAATTCCGAAAGGCCCTCAAGACCTGGCTGTTCGAATAAGTCTCTGGAACCTGCAAGCGCCTAGATACCCTTTCGGGTGATTAGCCGTGCTTTATAAATCCTGATTGATTGATTCTAGGCTTCTAGTCAACCAGAGTCAAAGTGGTTTGATGTTGCTGTGTTTGTTTTGGGAAGATCGCTCTGTGGTTGTTTTGCACAGTGATGGTTCGTACTGGTAAACAGGAAGAATAAGATGCATCTGAGCCTAACAGGGATCTTTGTAGTGTATGGGTGCATTTATCAAAGGACTTTGCCATGTCATTTATTTCCACTGCAGTGCAAGCAAAGGTGTCTTTTTCAACAGTATCTCGATGACAGTCACTTTTCAAGTGTCTCTAACAATAGCATCCCCTTCAAAAATAAGCATTAGGAAAGCCACAAGGTATGTCTTTGTCAAGAAAACATATGCAAAAATGTATTTCCATTCGATAGTACATTAAAGCCAATGGTGATACTGGTGGTAGATTAGTCATAGTATTGGTGGTAGTAATGTGGTGTAGGTGATGGTGCTACTGGTAATAGTAGTAGTGGTATTCACAGTGGTATTAGTGGTAGTATTTATTGTTTGGTGGTGGTATAGATAGGTGGTGGTGGTACTGGTAGTGGTGGTACCAGTGGGAGTAGGGTTGTGGTACTATTAGTGGTAGTCTAACATGTGGTGGTTGTGGTGGTGTTATTAATGGTAAAATTCATGCTTGTGGTGGTATTGGTGGTATTATTTTTGGTAGTATTAGTAATATTAGTAGTTGTGGTATTAGAGCTTTCATAGAATTGTTAAGGAGACGCAATAAATGGCCTGTTATTAAAAAGCATTCTTTTTTGCGTATAAATAAGTGTTTTATTATATTACATGCAATAAATTGTTTATGCTTTTTGTTTTCAATCCACAGCATGAAATATCAAAAAATCTGCTCAAGGGAAGAAAAAGAATAGTTTATTATGAAAAATGGTTCCCTTACTAAAAAAAACAAAATGGCCGCTTTTATGAACAACTGCCTTAGCAGAGTTGAGCTGTACCCTCAGTGTAATGAAAAGGAGCCAAAAGGTGAAGTTTTATTGGTAACTGGTGAACTTAAAAGGCATGCATAGCACTATATTGCATAGCTGAAACTTTGACAAAAGGTCAAAATCTACGTTGCATCTTAAAAAAACAAAACCTAATTGTGCTCAAGTCTTTACTTTGTGAACAAAAATACTGTAAATCAAACAATATGGTATGATGACAGCAAAGTTAAACAAATGACAGCACATGAACGCAAAAGAGCTATTAGCCTGTCATAAAGACAAGCGCCTAACCTTATGACAGGTTTATGCATCAAAGCAACACTCATCTCCTAAAAGAAAAAGCCATAAATCAGCCATTACAATGTCATTGTGTCAGCAAAGTATACACATCAAACCACATGCACGGTTTCTCATTTGCAAGCTACGCATCATGTCACGTCTTTAACAAAAAAAATAATTGATTCCCCATCACCAGAAACAGCGGGGTCCCATCTGATTGCTTAGGACAAGAATATAAGGGGTTGTAGTCATTTGGCATAGCACTATGGGACTACAGGCTGGGTGCGACAGACTACGAAGGTCTCCTGCTGCCAGCAGCACTTAGGGAGGAGCACTTCTTAAGGCTAGTGAGGGAGGTAGGCTGGCCAGGTAGTCTGACCAGGAAGTCCTGTGGATCTGAATTGGAAGGTCTGGGCTGAGGCGTCCCCTACATTAAATCACAAAGAGTCATGGGGGGGATAAAAAGCAGGTTGACCTGTGGCTGCTGGCTGAATAAGAAGATGGATTCCTGATTTTGAGGAGGGACACTCAAGGCAGGGTCCCTGCGGGGACTCATCTGCATTGAAGCGGGTGTGCAGAAGACGGCCAATCATATCAGCTCAGAAGTAGTCCCTGAGCAGGAGTGTACTCGCATGTTGTTTGATACAGCCAGCAACACGTCTCATATAATGCTGTGCTCTCAAATAGTAGTCCAAGTCTCTAGGTCAGGACTCTAGTACTAAAATTGCTAGGAAGAACTAGGATGCCCTTGTCTATGAACTTACTGGACTTTGTTCAACACCTTTTATAGCTCACATTTGGACATGTAAAAAGTGTAGACGTTCTGTATCAAGTCTAAACTTCTATCTGTGGCATGAATGTTCTACCAAGAAAAGTATGTGTTGCTCGCTTACTTGAATCTACAACTGTCAGAGATAGTAAAAGACATAGTTAACTTAAAGATAACATTGGCACAGTATCTCCAGTAGCGGGACATCATACTGCTGACTCTGTTCCCAGTGGAAAATAGAGATGACACTCATTCAGAAAGGACTCAGATCATGTACAATAATAAGTTGAGACGTACCTCATCTACTGAACCTTCTTCCACGCTTCCTTTCAAAAGGAAAACATAAAAGTGTAACTCAAGTGACAACTCAACGCAGACATTAATATAACAGTAAATGAAGAGACATTTCTCATAAATCAAAATACTTTAATCTTGTTTGTGCTAACTTTTTACTTGTATTCATTTAGTTTAGACAAATCTCAAAATTATTTTTAATTGTATTGATCATTTACTGATGGTATCTCAAATGGTTCTGTAAATGTCTTAGGGACCAAGATGACTAATCAATTTGTTTGACATCAGTGATCAGGAACCAGTGTGTGTGCCTTCCACAGTAGTCATTGTGTCCCTCTGAGCATGGACTGGGTACCCTTAGGTTTTCACACAGAAGCTCAGGAACACCCATCAGTTTCTGTACAATTCCGCCATAAATGACAGATGGAAAATACTGGAAAAAAGGAGTTTATCTACACAAACCATTGAGAGGCCAAACTGGTTGTATGGTACAACATTTACAAGAAAGAAAGAAAGAAAGGTTATGCAGCTCCCTTTGGCTCTTGTTACTCGAAAGGAGAGGATCAAGACTGAGACTGTGAGAATAGGTGACTGGGCTGACCATTCCACGTATTGTCTCCTGGGTAATTACCTCATTGAGTAGTGGACGGTGGATGCCAAGTAGCCTCAATTGCAGACTACCCATCTTGAGCAAACAATCCAGTAAACTCCAAAGGGTCACATTCCAGCCCCCATCACCAAAGCCCTCATGATACCTCCAAACTTCTCCTGCACAAAATATTCCAAACCTGCAGTACCACAATACACATCAACTCACAGGGCAAGCCAGGTTCACCTGGCTCTACAGCAATACACTATCATCAACTTCCTTCAGGCAAGTGGTATTCTTGCAAGAAGCAAGCATACCCAAGCCCAACTTGAAAAACACTGCTACCACCCAAAGCAGACAATGGGGGCAAGAGAGGGTTGAGATCAGACGGGAATCAGACAGCAACCAAACATAATATAATTTGAGAGAAGAAAACACTTGTGTATCACAATCACTTACACAACTGGAGAAAGCATCCCTTATAACCAGGTTCTGAGATGACCTGAGAGGCGAGGTGAGGCGGGTTTCCTTGAAAAGTAGAATTTATGTGGTAGTGTGTATTGGTTCCCTGGGAGTCCCTCACATCAAGACCCAATAAAGTATTATTACTCACTAGACCACTAACTCCTGGCTGTTAATAGTTCAGCCAGATTTAAAATGATGAGGGAGACGAGGAAGCAAATTACAGTTGTTAAAGCCCCAAGTCTTTGCATCTAATTTGAGAATCCCCTCTATTGCACCACTTTTTAAAGGCTTGCGAGTGATGAACAGGAGCATCTGTTGCAGTAGCTCCAGTCTTCAACAGCTGAAGATTTCTCATTGGCATTTTCTTCTCTGTCTCCAACTCCTGAATCCTGACAGATAAGCTCTCCTCAATTGCCGCTGTCTTCTCATATATGCCATTGTATAACATGATGATCAAACACAATAGAGCCCTCTAACTCTGTGTAATATGTGCTTCCTTGGCGCATTTCTCAGTTGATTCACTGTGCTTTTCAACAGAGGTGCCCTCTTTGTATAACATCACTGGAAAATCAAACAAGGCAGAAATATTTTTCAAATAACCACAGGGGTTTTGAAGCTTGTTCATTGTTGCTCTGGAGTGTCAATGCAACACAATGACAGTAAGAGGCCCTGCGTACAGCACACTCCGTGGAGATCCAGCTTCCGGAGGTTCTAAACAGTTGAACAAGTTACTTACCTTCGGTAACGCCTTATCTGGTAGAGACTCTTTCTAGCTGCAGATTCCTTACTTAAAAATATTACCCAGGTGTCAGACTGGATTTGGAAACTTTTGGTGAGGAGTACCCCAGCGCGCTGGTAGATCGCATTGTTCAGCACTTCCAAATTGATAGTAGAAATGTTTCCCCTCAGGGGGAGGTGCGAGCTGCAGTTGCCGTGGGTGCACACAAAGCACAACAAGACCCCTTGGGTCCAGTCACGATATTCTCAACAACAGAGTACCATGTGGCATGGGTCCGGAGAGAGGGAGCCGGCGACCTCGGACGGAGACCGCAATGTCAGGCGCTGTCGTCTTCCCAATCTGGAGGTCGGAGACAGTCTAGGCTTCCAGCTCGGGCCCGCAGACTCGGCAAACGTTCCCCAACACCCCTCGGAAACCGCACGCTACTGAGTGCAAGGTAGCACAGGTTTACGGTTGCAAGCACGGGTCTCTTGGACTCGGAAACTTCCCCAGGGCTCCTCAAACTCCTCATGTTCCGGCACCCCAGGTGGGACGCTGATCTTTACGAGGACACTCCTCTGCACAGTGTGATCACGGCGTACATCAGGACAGTCCTTGTCCCAACCGACGATTACTTCCACCTGTTTCCGCCGCACCCTCTGTGGTCCTTATGATCTCTTGGAAACGGGGAGATCCTTTCTGTCCCTGGGATCTCGTGGACAGGAGGCCAGCCAACTGGCCCTTGGAGAGTGCTTAGAGACCTGGGCCACAACAGTTGGCAATTTAGCTGCAGGCCAGCAACATCCAGGCAAAATCCAACAAGTGATAGTCCCCTTACTGGAGCACAACAAGCCCCATGCCACCACAAGTCTGCGGATAATCCAGTTGCAGTCGCTCCTGCCCCAATGGTTCCTCTTGTCAGCGTCCCAGGGTCAGACCAGTGTAGTATGGTTCCAATCCCAAAAGCGTCTCTCACTCCTGAGGGCAGAGCCCCAGTTGTTATATCTACAATGGGACCCGCTTCTCACCGGCAGCTTGCAGCTTGCTGTTTGCTTGTTCCTTGGTCCAGGGGGGACCACATTGACAAGCCTGCCTTGCTCCATTGCAACGCCCGAGACCCGCTTCTCACCGGCAGCTTGCTGTTTGCCTGTTCCTTGGTCCAGGGGGGACCACATTGACCAGCCTGCCTTGCCCTATTGCGGCGCCCGGCCGCCAGCGTCACAGAGCAGCGCCAGGAGGCGCTTTATTACCGGCCGCGGGCTCCCGCAGCGCGGGACCCGCTTCTCACCGGCAGCTTGCTGTTTGCTTGTTTCTTGGTCCAGGGGGGACCACATTGACCAGCCTGCCTTGCCCTATTGCGGCGCCCGGCCGCCAGCGTCACAGAGCAGCGCCAGGAGGCGCTTTATTACCGGCCGTGGGCTCCCGCAGCGCGGGACCCGCTTCTCACCGGCAGCTTGCTGTTTGCTTGTTCCTTGGTCCAGGGGGGACCACATTGACCAGCCTGCCTTGCCCTATTGCGGCGCCCGGCCGCCAGCGTCACAGAGCAGCGCCAGGAGGCGCTTTATTACCGGCCGTGGGCTCCTGCAGCGCGGGACGCGCCCGGGTGTGCCCGGGCCGCGCCCGGGTTGCGCCCGGGCCAAGGGCAGGCCCATCTGTGCCCGTCAGCAGCATAAAGAGGCGGGGCGGGCCTGGTCTCTTGGTTCCTGGTCTTGGATACCCGCACGCCGCTATTACTGGTCGTCCAACACGGGCGTCAAGAACAATTCTTTCCTGCTCCTCCTGCTCAAGTACCAGGCGAACGAAGGAGACAGCAGTTCGCACGAAGCGAGGAGATTACATACCTGGCTACGTAGAGGAGAAGACAAGGAGACTGGTTTTGATCACGATAGACGGTGCTCTTCAAAGATTGAGTGTGGATGGTTTGCCACTACACGGAGAGGGAGGAATTGTGCCTCGAGTTTTGAGACGCCATTGTGACGCTACAAGCCTAATTTCCCCCGGTCTTACATGATTGATTAATGTCTTATCACCCTTGTCCTGAGGAGGCCAAAGAAGAAAAGGCTGAAACGTGGACACGTCGACACTTCTAAGGAGGAGTCCTTGGATCCATAGTTATTCTTGGAATTGTGTAGTGACACACTAGAGCTAGGAAAAGAAGCCCCTAGGCCTTAGGTGTCTCACCCGGACTACCTCTGAGTGTTTCGCCCAGAATCCATGGGTGGACACTAGCGAGAATAATATTTTAGGGTTTTTTGTAATGTATAATTGTGTTTATGTTGATGTATATAATGTTATGGTGTAGTTTAATTTTTGTCTTCTTCATTGATTGGGTGCCATTGTTTATGTGTGTTGTAAATACATTGTGATACATTCAATACGAATAACAAAATTCCGGAGAGGGTAATTACATGTGCTCTACTCTTATACTTTTTTGTATTTTTTCCTCCATACCATTTTCTCTTGTATAAAAGTACCTCCTGCTCAAGTAAGCACACTCTTCTCATGTAATTCAATTCCATTGGAATGGCGGCAAATTTGAAATATTTGGGGGGGAAGGTGGCTACACCAAAAGCCCTGACAAACTCCACACTTGATTGTTTTCTTCTCCGGGCTGCAAAGGCTATTGATAAGGAGATCCAGGTTGCGGAACGTCGGTTGTCGGTGGGAGGGGGCCCGGTTGGTTCTATTACTGACCCAACTGTTGTGGCTGATGCACAGATTGCCCAAACGAGTGACACTGGTCAAAATAATCATGCATCCACCAGAAGTCTACATGTCTCAGCTCCCGCCCAGCACCTTTGTTCACCACCCTTAGTTTCACCAGTGCGCGAAACCTCAGTAAAACGGAAAAAAAAGGCGAAACACCTGGAGCCTCCACGGTGCACACGGACTAGATCCAGGAAAAAGATCCAGGACCTAACCCCAGAAGCCCCCGCTGAAACATTACAAAGATCACCCCCTACAAGTGGCTCTAACTCAATTTTGCCTCCCCACCCCGAAGAACTATCCCTGCAAACCTTTGTGGCACTAACATCTTTTCTAGAAGAAACTATTGCCAAAAACTTTTTACCTATCCTAGCTAGACTTGATAAACTGGAGTCAACTATGGAATCAATTTATATTTTGATTGCTGATATATCATCAGGGGCAGGGGCTAAAAGGAAAGTGCTGGACGGGGGGCAGACCACCGGGGGGGGGGGGGTACAAATTCTGGTGAGGGGTCCACAGCAATAGATGTTGATCCACCAACCTGTAATGTGAATAATGGTCCCCCTAGAAATGTCGCCAGTGTAGTATCACAAAGGCACTCAGGGCCCCCATGTATTAGATACCTGGGGAATGTAAGCTCGCCCCCTAGCATAACCAGGCCTAGTTCCTTACATGCAACCTCTACTGGGAACATGGCAGGGTGCAACCGACAAACACCCCCCATAACGTTGCACCAAAATGGTCTGATTAATCGAGATGATAAGGTGACTCTTCATCTTCCTCCCGAGTGCTGCCCCTACGTAGCAATTCTTACTAATGTCCCCTCGCTGCAGGAAAATCAAAAAGAATCACAGAATCAGTTGAAGAATAAAGTCTGCCACTGGCTATTACAGATAACAAATTTTTCAAATACCAATTATCATGATATTCTGTTCTTAAGGCGGGTAAGCTGGGTTGGCCCGTTAAGTAAGTCCTTTGCTGGAGACTGTATTGTCATAAACTGCAGATCTCCAATTCTAGCAAGCCAGCTGCTTGGTTGGGGGCCACACTTAACAAATCAGAGGTTAGGCCTAGGGATCGACATTCTACCGCTTGGATTCTTTTATAGGCACCTTGAATGCAGAAGGGGGAACACTCTGGTCACTAAGCTACCTATTAAGAAGCCCCCTATGCTTCAGGAGGTTCCCCTCCTGGAACTAAGAAATAGATATCAACCACTGACCGATTTAGATTCCCAAGACTGACTATCTATAGTATCTGCCACCCCACTAATTACTCTTGAGGAACCACCTGCCACGCAGTCGGAAGAATCCCCTGAGATCTATATTAATAATGATATTGCCCCAAGCGACTTAGTGATTAAGAAGTGTCACCATTACCAACAACTAGAGCCTGAGGGAGAAATAAACAACAAAGGACGCACTCAGGAACCTCTGTTAGAACTCCGGGACCTAAAAATCTTATCCTGGAATGTTGCAGGCATAAAGTCCAAACTAATTGACCCTGACTGGTGCAAGCTAGTGGATGATTTCCATCTATGCCTACTACAGGAAACCTGGGCGGTAGGGCGGGTTCATAGGATGGGGTTCACCACTTACAGCATTGAAGCCAAGCAGTTAACAGTCGGCCGTCCAGCTGGTGGTCTTCTAATTTGGGTTAAAAACACACTAGCCTGCAAAATTAAGGTTTTACACCTTGGTTCTGAGGAAATACTTGGGTTGGAACTGTCCTCTTTGAAAGGGAATATCCAAGTTAGGTTATTTAACATCTATAATCGTTTTAGTAGTCCCCATAAGCTATCTAGCACAATAACAACGCTAACCAACTATCTTGATATAGCTAAGGGGAATCACCAACTTATAGTCGCAGGCGACTTCAACATAACCTTTGAACCTGTTGATTATATACAGGAGCTAATATCAGATGGAGATAAGGCCAGAGGGGATTGCCAAGCTCCAGATACCTCCCATCAAGAAATGTACTAGGGTGGGGCAACAGGTCCTATCATTCACTATTACTTATGGGGTCCGCACCTGCAACGGTCGGACAGGTTCTGACAGAGAAGCATGCCATACGTTTCAGAGGGGGGAAACTAAGACCAGGATTGACTACATTCTCATCGATCTTGAACTCTGGTCTAGTGTTAAAGATATGGTCGTATTAATCCGGGAAGATATCGACCATAATGCCCTGGCACTCACGTTGTTTGGCCCAGCGCTATTATATGGACAGCCCTGGGTCAAGAGCGCCCCAGTAATCACTAGTAATAATAACAAAAGAGTTAAATGATCGAGGAAAATAATGTTTTGTCAAATTTACAGGCAGGATTTAGGGCCTCTACAAGCACCACAGACCAAGTTTTTAGATTTCTTCTGTTAATATGGAAGGAAGTAACCATTAGAGGAGGCCACCTGTATGTCGTGTTTGTGGATCTAAAAACGCCTTCGATTCTATAGATCGCACCCAACTTTGGCTAGCCTTGAGAGAACTAGGACTCCCATCATATTTACTTAACATCTTGATCCGTCTACACCACGATACTTACGCAAAGGTCAAGTGGAACTCTGATGGTAGTCTTTCAAAAGATATTCCGGTTCGTAAAGGCGTACGCCAAGGCTGTGTCCTTGCCCCAACATTATTTACCCTCTATATTAATGGGTTAATAGGAGAGCTGTACAATTGTGGTGGCGACCCCCCAAAATTAGCAGGCAGTGCAGTACCCTGTCTGCTCTTTGCAGATGACACGTTACTCATTGCCAGAACACCTAAGGGGATCCAGAACCTTTCGAACAAATTTGACAAAGCCTGTAAGGATAGGGGGTTAGAAATAAACTGCTCCAAGACTAAATATATGACATTTAACCCCTATAAATCCCACAAGGGTAAATTAATGCTGGGCACGCAAACCCTGGAGCAGGTTAAGGCATTTGATTATCTGGGAGTACGCATTAGCGACAGGCTGGTCTGGACACCACAAATTGAAAAAAGCACTCTGGCCCTCCAACATGCCGATTATGCAATAGTCCGGAGGGCTAGGGCATCTCCATATCGGCCGCTCTCGCCTATTCTGGAACTTCATAGGGCTAAAGGTCTAGGAGCAGCCCTATATGGGGCCGAGTTATGGGGGCTGGAAAATTTGAAGGATCTAGCCCTTGCTGAAAAGAAATTTATTAGGGCGACCCTCAACCTACCTGTGAATACTCCCCTCCTGCCGCTTAGACTTGATCTTGGTCTTAAACCTATTAACCACTTTGCTATTCTTAGAGCTCTCCTCTTTTGGATAAGGATATGGACTAGTAACACACAGGTCCTGGTGAAGGAGGCCCTGGAAGAGTTAATTGCTTTGCATAAACAAACAGGTCGTATTAAGTGGTTCAACATGATCAAGGATTGGTTTTTAAAACTAGGGTTAGGGTGTATCTGGGAGGAGCCAGGGTCTATAATAAAATCAATGGTTCCCGTTCTTAAAAAAAGGTTTTGGGAGTATATGGACTTACAAAGTTTAGAAGGTAATGCACATGGCACTTTAACCTCTAGTTTTTTAAACATTAAAGGATGGTTTGGTTTCGAAATGTTCTTGGATGACATCGAACCCCCCCAGGTAAGAGCCCTGTACATCCAATTTAGATACGGAGCTCTCCCTTTAAATTCAAGAAGAAGCACCTGGGAAAATGTGTCTGTAACACCACTGTGGCCTACCTGTCACACTTCTCCCGAGATCCTTGATCATTTTCTTTACTTTTGCCCCTCTTATGTTGACCTTCGGAAAATCTGGATAATTCCTGCCTGCCGTTTATTATCTTTTACACGCCCCAGTGAAGCTCTACGTATTTTCAGGTCAGACACCACAAGGTGGCTCGTATTTGCAATTTCGAGATTTCGGCTCTTTGCCTGGTGGAAGAGGTCAAAAATGATCAAAAATGTTTCTGAGAATTTGATATGAAAATGTACATCAAATTAACCTCAGGGAATAGAACTATGAATTTTATTAGTGAATTTACTCAGGAACATGGGAAAAGAAGTCTACTCCAATTTACCCTGCAAGAGGTGGACTCAATTCAAAATTTTGACATTGCTAGTCGCTGTGATAGCTTGTTTTAAAACATAATTTTATATGATGCATTGTAATGTCAAATTTTAACTATTTTTATGCTTTTGAAATGTTTCTTTTATGATGTAAATGATCATATTTTTGATCGAATAAATAAATAATAATAATAATAATAATATATCTACAATGGCCTTTAAAGACTAGATCAGCTCAAAAGGCCACCTTTGAAATGCACAGGTTCTCTCTAAATGTTGTCCTGCCTGCCATCCTATCCTTGGAGGCTTGATTAATAAAACGTACATTTTCCAAGCATACATGAGCAGTGCATTTGTTTAAACAATTGCGTTACATAGTTGCTTGTTACATTGCATTTCTGGCGAACATTTTGACATTATTCATACTTTTCACAGGTTCATCATCAATTTGCCATTACATTTTTAATCCCGATTTGCATCGCTCAATGCCATTTACAAGTGATAAACTACCGCATAGATTATCAGATTAACGCAACCTTACTGAGGTTATAAAGACGTGTGTTGCACATCCGTGTTTCGATTGCATATCGCTCGGTACATCTTTTAACTGTGGAGGCGGGTTATAACGGAACGGTGACAAATTAACACTTAATAGGGAATGGACCTGAACGGTTAAGACCAGCTCCTGGTCACCCTGGTCGTAACTTTCCTGGGATTGGCGCAGCTGACTGGCATTTAAGCAGTGGTTTTTGGCCTACTGTGGAGCATGCATGTGAGCTCGTTTTTGCTCTCTATCTCCCTGGAGTGGCTTTCTCTGTGTCACGCCCTTTTGGTGGTATGTGTGTGTTTAAGGCGCAGCGTCTGCTGGGGCCGGGAGCAGCGTGCTGTTGTTATGAATGAGGGTTAGAGCGGCCAAAATTGTGTCCCAACTAGTGGCAAGAGGGACCTTGCGAATCCCTAGCATGTCCTCTCGGTGGAGTGCAATACTTTCCGCTTTGGCCCAGGTAAGCATCGAACGCCTCCACATTAGTATGCACGGGGGACCAGGGGCTTTCCACCTTTTGGTCATCAGTCTTTTCGCTACTGCCATCCCCAAGTCAAGGAACCTGGAGGTTACTCTGTTGTTACGGTTTCTCCGGTATAGGTGTGGTATGTATGTGTGCCATTCGGGTGAGAGGGTTCGGTCCGTGCATTTTGACAGAGTGTCTGCTACCGCTGTCCAGTAGTCAAATAGGGCAGGGCATCCCCACAGCATATGTAGTAGGTCCACATCAGTTTGTGAGCATCTGGGGCATGCGGCATCATGGCGCTTAAAGTATTGGTTGATTTTCGCAGTGAGATATGCTCTGTGAGTGATGTAGAATTGGATTTGGCGTAGGTGTGCATTCCTGGGGACTTGTATTGGGCTTGCCAGTACTGAAGACCACTCAGAATTTGTGAGCTGGCGGCCTATGTCCTCTTTCCAGTGCTGACAGAGTGGCCATATGTTGGCCGCAGTGTGGTGCATGAGTGAGACGGTGAACCATTTGGTGAGATGTTCCCCCGTCCCATAACATGTATATATTTTATGGTAAGGTGTGTCACTGGTTCAGTGGTTAGGTCGTCCCATTTAGCGGTGAGTGCCGCCAAGAGGAAGCGGTGGAGTAGAAACTGGCCGAGGGGCAGTTCATCTTCCTCCACCAATGTCGTGTATGGGATCAGCGCGCCTTTGAAAACAGGTCTCCTATATCTTGGACCCCTACTTCTCGCCAGCTCCTTAGCTCTGCCGCTGTGGTGATTATAGCACCTCTGGGTGTTCCCTCCAGTGCCAAGGCTGGCGCGTATGGGGTAACTGCGCGGATAATATATAGCGCTCTACGGTAGCGTCTGTGTGCTACGTTGAATAGCAGCGCGTCTGGTGCCTTTGTTTTTGAGCAAGGGTAGAATGGTTCTGTCAGGTTTGAAAGGTGTAGGGGTGGTTGTATGGTCGCCTTCTCCTCTGTGGCGGTCCGCTTGCCATCTGGCCACCCACTGCAGTTGTGCAGCCAGATAGTATTGCTCTAGGTTCAGGGCTGCAAGACCTCCCTGATCTGTGGGCAGGTAGCGCTTGTTTATCGCCACTCGGTGTCTGGAGTTTTCCCATATGAAGTCTTTGACCAGTTTTTCCAGTGGACGCAAGAAAGACGGGGGACATAGAGCAGGAGCTTCGTAAAGTAATATAAGAATCTGGGCAAAATCACCATTTTTGCAAGGGCTACCCTTCCTGTCACTGACAACGGGAGTGTGCTCCAGAATGTCATCTGGGATCGGATCGCTGTCAGGGCTCTGCCTAGGTTGCCATTCAGCAAATCCGCTGGGTTCTTGTATATGCGGATTCCGAGATAGCAGAATGTATCCGCGCACCAACGGACCTGCACCCCGTTGAGCGCATAGCCCGGGTCTCCACATTGTTCCCTGAAGGAATATAGGCAGGATTTGGAGACATTCACCCTCAGCCCCGATATGGAGGCAAAATTGTCCAGCATGAGTGTCAACTGTTGTGGAATTTGATGAATGTCTTTTATATTCAGCAGGAGATCATCGGCACAGAGAGAGATTGTATGCGTGCCGTCCCCTAGTATCATGCCGTCTCGCATCTCAGAACGGATTGCCTCTGCCAAAAGCTCTCTAGCTAGTGAGAAGACCATTGGGGAGAGGGGGCATCCCTGTCTAGTCCCCCTACGCACGCTCACCGGACTCGATACGTAGGGGCCTGTTTTGACTCGCACCGAAGGGGCGCTGTATAGTAATTTTACACCATGCTTAGGAAAGTCTCCCCTAGTTTGTATCTTTCCAGCGCGGCGAATAAGAACCCCCACCCCAAGGAGTCAAAAGCTTTTTAAAGGTCTAGCATCAGGCAGCCTACTTGCGGCCAGCGGGTTTTTGAGTAAGTGGCGATTCTGAAGAATCGCTTCAGGTTTAATGAGGTGCTCATGGAGGGTACAAACCCATTCTGGTCTGTATGGACCAGGGTGGGGATCACTTGCGTGAGCCGATCAGTTAATAGCTTCGCTAATATCTTATAATTGACATTGAGAAGAGCTATTGGTCTGTATGAGCCCAGCTCTGTGGGGTCCTTGTCGGGTTTAGGCAGGAACACTAGATTAGCCTATCTTATGGACGGAGGGAACAGTTGCTCGCTCAGGGCCGTTGTGTACAGCTCATGTAAATGGGGGGTAAGCGTTGTAGCGTAGGCCTTATAAAATTACGCTGGGAATCGGTCTGGGCCAGGGGTTTCCCCGCTCGCTAGCACCATTATCGCGCTTTGGATTTCCTCGGGCGTTATATGGTCATTTAGTAGCTCCCTTTGCTCCAGTGTAGTTTCTGGTAAGTGCACAGAGTCTAAGAATGCAGTGAGTTGCCTTTCTTCTTGAGACCCTACGGACTGGTACAATGTAGTGTAATGAGGTGTGATTGCAGCGTATATTTTGTGTTGTGTATACACAGTCAGTTCTACTTCAGTTCTTAGGGCATTGCTTGCTCCTGGCGCAGCAGCCACGCTAGTGTTTAACCAGCACGGTCTGCAGTGGCGTGTGTGCGTGCCGAATACGCTGCATAATTGTGGCACCGGAGCCATTCTAGTAGATCCGCGTGCTCTACTCGCAGTATGTCGAGCTGTCCCGTGTCCCTGGTTCCCTCCATCTGCTTTATCTCTTGGTCGTTCTACTTTGCTGAGCACCTCGTTTAGCTGTTTACGTATGTTCCAGGTGGCCCCCAGGCTGTTCCCTCTTAGAGTCACTTTGAAGGCATCCCACTAGAGGAGGAGCCCCCAGGGGAATGGTCATTTATCTCGAAGTGTTTGAGTATTGCTGTCCCCAGGGAGGAGCCGAACGCCTGGTATTCCAGAGCTGTTGGTTGTAGGCGCCACGTGGGGATTGTGGGGTCTCCTGTGTTCCGTGTGAGCTGTAGGAGTTGGGGATTGTGATCTGGGGAGTAGAACGAGTAGATTCACGAGGTGGGGTTAAGAGTTCGCCAGATGTCCATCAGCGACCAGCTTATTAGCCGCTCCGACAGGGCCTTCGCATTGGATATTGTTGTGGTGCGTTCAGGGGTGGGTATGACCTGCCCAATTCCACATTAGGACTGAGTTAAAGTCCCCGCCTATAAGCCAGGGGAGCCCGCTCCATCTGGCCAATACTCCTCTAAGTTTTCTAAGGAATGAGGCTTGTTCCACATTCGGGGCATACACGGAGCCCATTAGGAGCGCTTGCCCATTTAATTTGCCTTTCGCAAATACATATCTCCCCTCCGGGTCTGTGACCACTTCTTCTACTATGTGCACGACACTTGCCCTTATCCATATCAGCGCCCCCTTGCCTGGCAAGAGTAATTTGTGCTATATACTTGTCCCCTCCATCGTTTGCGGAGACGCTATGCTTCGATTTGGGTGACATGCGTTTCCTGCAAAAAGACTATTTTTGCTTGCTTACGCTGGAGATATGCATATACTGAGGATCTGCGGGCAAGTGCATGCATGCCCCTCACGTACCATGTTAGGGTATTAGTCTGTGCCATGAGCACTTTTTGTAGCCCCCTGCGTGGGGGGGGTGGGGGTTGAGGTTGTTATCGGCGGCCGGGGTGCCAGTCAGAGCTTCTAGGGACGGGGTTAACATAATAGGGAGTAGGGATGCAACCGAGTTGCGTGTAACATTATGAGGGCAAACTCGCAGTCGATGCTCGTCCAAACTGTAAGGCCAAACAGTGGCAACTGTCATGTTTGATATGTCTACCTGCGGGGGTGTGTGCTGTGCGCCCGTGTGTGTTGGATTACACCCCGTTGTTTACTAGGGGTGATTGGTGATTCCCTTCTTTTCCCCTTTCTTATGCCCGGGGTTCGTCATGGGTGCATCTTGTTAGGCGGGAAGGGCGCTTTGTGCTGGGGGCATACTACCTAATCTGTGTCTGTTGGGTTCGTCGCGTGCTTAGACATGCATCTATTGGATCGAGGTACATAGATAAAACCATGCGCTAGGTGTATAGACAGTAAAAGGATACGCTTAATAAAACAAGTGTCCATTGTTCAAATTATGTCATCAGAGGTCTGTGGCGTGATGTCCGGCAGCTGAAGGGAGTCTCGGTCTTCGGATCGCGTCGGCGATGATCCAGCCAAGCTCTGGGAAAGAACCGAGCGGGTCTCAGGTTCGGAGATCTCAGAGATGGCTCGATTGGTTGCAGCTACATGGAGGGCCTTCTGTCGTTCCATCATCCTCTGTTCCATGTCAGGTATTGCTGCCTGTGGTCTTGCCTGTCTGGGGCTTCTTCCTCTGCCGCGGCGGTTTCTTCTGCCCTGGCGGTGCGATTGCGTGTCCATCGGTCGTTTGGGCCCCATTAATAGCCCTGATTGTTCCAGCCAGTCCCAGACTTCAGAGGGTATTTCAAAGAATTGCGTTTGTCCTTTTGCGACGACTCGCAGTTTGGCTGGGAACATGAGGGAGAATCAGATGTCCAGTGTCTGGAGTTGGCGCTTTACATCTGTGAATGATCCTCGTCGTCTCTGTACCAGTATAGTGTTATCGGGGAACAGCATTACGCGTTGGTTTTGCACCTTTATTTCGGCAAGCTTGCGGGTCTCTCTTAGTACTGTGTCTCTGTCCCTGTAGTTGAGCAATTTGAAAAACAATGGTCACGGTCTGGCACCCGAGGGCAGCCGGCGGGCCGGCATCCGGTGAGCCAGCTCCACCACAAACTGGGGCAAGAGTGCGTCCTCCGGGAGAAGCCCCCGCAGCCAGTGTTCAACATATGCGACCGGGTCCTGCCCCTCCTCTCCCTCCGGGAGGCCCACCATGCATTTGTTGATGCGCCGTGAGCAGCCCTCCGCGTCTTCCAGCCTGTCTTCGAGGATGCTCACTCGGTCCATGATGTCTTGCAGTGCTGCTGCATGGCTGCGGATGGTTGGTTTTAGCTCTAACAGGGCTTGCTCATGGGTTTGGACTTTCTCCGATAGCTTACGATGGTTGACTCTCAGTAAGGTGCAGTCAGATGTAACCATGTCTATTTTAGATTCTAGTGAGGTCCGGGTGTGGTCTAGGGCGGCGCCCATCCTCTCCACCGCGGCCAGGACTGAGTCGAGTTTTATGGAAAGCGTCAGGTTTGGGGCCTCTCCAGTGCTTTCTTCCTCCGTGCATTGGTTCCCTTGCGCTTCTGAGTGTGCGTAAGGTTGTTGCGTGGTTGTGTGTAGGTGACCCATGGCTAGCTTCTGTGCAGAGGCATGCAGGTGCTCAGTTGGGTGTTCGTCTATGAGCTTTTAGTTGTATCAGGGCAATCGCCGACTGTGTGGGGCGGAAGGGACTCACAGCATTTCGGGTACCTGTGTGTTGTTGTCAGTTAGCCGGCTTTTTGCGGTTGTGTGCTTGTTCTTCCTTTTCTTTGTCCTCCAGCTCCGCCACTCTCGAGAGCTATTGTCCCCTCCAAGAGAGAGTGAGGCTGCTCTGCAGGTTGTCAGCGTGTGCTTCGTCAGTTGCACTTATGTGGGGTCTCACCCCTCACTGTCAGGCAGAGAAGCAGCAGCGGAGGGTTTGGCGCTAATGTGTTATCCACCGCGCCTCAGGTGCCTCTCATGTGAATACTGTGCCGTTTGTGAGTTCCCCCCGGGTGTCCGGCCTTAGTTCAGGGCCCCTTGGGGTCGCCTATGGCTTCAAGCTACATGTGGCAGCGTTGTCCATGGCGGGCATGCACCAGACGGGGCCTCGGGGTGCCGGGGGCCCGGGCTCTTGGTAACTCCTAATGGTGCGCCTTTTGTCTTGTGCACAGGATCTACAGCCAGTGGGCCGCCACAGCAGGTCTCCAGTCGGCGCTTTTGTCAGGGTAGGCCCTGCACCTCTGCTGGGCTATTACCCGTGCATCTCAGCGTCCCTCACTTTATTTCTCCCATCGGGAGCTTCAGGTCTGGTTGCTTACAGCCTGTTGCCTGTGGTGCAGTCTCCGCATAATTACTTCCCTTTGCGGGACCGGATCTGTTTAGGCTGTCGCCTTATTTCTCACGGGCATCTAGCTGCTGGCATCGAGGTTGCGGGTGTTTCTCGGGGGACCTCTGGGCGGGGCGCTCGTGTTCAGGTGTCGGGCTCGGGCCGGCGCGATCCCTGCGCAGGCTTCAGCTTTCTCGGCCTTACCGCGCTTATCTCGCCGACTGCTGCGCTGGCCTCCTCCCGCGGGCCTACGCGACTGCGTCGGGTCGGTTCTTGGCGCTATTCTGCTCTTCGCTGGACGCGTGTACCAGCTTCTCCCCCGGTCACTGCTCCTCCATGCAACAAGGGGGCCCCCGTGCTATTAGGCCAGCCCGCACAGCCTATCTTCCGCCACCTCCTGGCCCGTGTCTCACCTTTGAGGGCCTTCGTGTTGTCGTCGCTGGGTGGCTTCTCCCTGTCGCGGTGAGGGCAACGGCTGTGTTGTGTTCTTAGGCTCGGGCTCCGCTCACTTCAGTCGAGCTCTGATGCTCCGCATTCTCTCGCGGCGTGTTCCGTGGGCTGGGCCACCTATGTGCTTGCGGCGCAGCGGTGAGCCTTGTCGCTGCTTTTTGCCGACGGGTATGCTCGCCAGCACATCAGAGGTGGGTTCCGCCCAGTTTCAGGCTGGTGGTTCGGGATTACGCGCGTTTTTCAGGATAAGACGGCGATATGGTCAGAGCGCTAAAGACTCGCGTCCGCCATCTTGGCTGGCTAGCCACGCCCCGAGGCTTGATCAATATATTTAGTGGGGCCAAGACCCTGCCCCTTGGAATGCAGGTGCCAATTTCACCCCCTTGTATCCATCCCAGGAAGGCTTCTCAGGGACAGAGATCTGCAGTTTCCCTTCAGCCCCTAGTTTATGGTCTCCTATCAGGAATGCACAGATGTAGCTGTCCCCTCAGCACCCAGATGTGTATTGAAGACAGGCTGGCAGGCACAAGAGACACAAGCACAGAAATGCCCACTTTCCCAAAGTGGCATTTCCACATTAGTAATGTTGAATCGAGATGAATTGCCATTACTAACTCATCGATATCAAACACTATACTGCTACTCTTCCACATGTAGGAAATACTGCTCAATAGCCTTTCAAATTGTCCCCCATCTTAATCAATGGAAGAAGCAGGCCCCACCATACCGAACACACCATCTGGTGCCATTCACTACCAGTGCATGTAGCGCACATGCGCTCCTGCTCTGCCTCTTCCTGACACCGCACCCTGCCCCCAGGGAGTACTCTGATATAGCGAGAGGCATGCAGAATCTTGGAAAGTAGCTTTTTAAATGCCAAGCCGAGTAACAGTAACGTGCACACACAGGCCCCGCAAGGGCAAACCTGTGGCACGTTTGAAGAGCTGACTCCATGGGGGCACAACCAGTGCTGCAGGCCCATCGAGGAGCATTTGAGTTACATGCCCTAGGTATATATCTTACCCCTAGACAAGGGAATTACAGATAACTCAACTCAGCAAATCATGTATACACCAATCACCAGTATGTCTAGGACGAGCACAGCGCTTTGGCACTGAATGGCAGAATCAAAAGTGCTCAAAGTCCTAAGGCTAGCACATAGGTCAGTGGAAAACCAGGAGGGCCAAAAGCAAAAATTTGAGGGAAAGCATGCTAAAAAGGGCCATTTCCAACACTTCCCTTTCTTGGCTCTGACGTATTCCACAAAGAGTTGACCATCCACCCAGAACTCTTTTGTGTGGTTAAGGTAGAAGGACAATGCTTTTTGGGTCCAGCCGAAGGAGTCTCTCCTCTTCTTTAGAGGGGTGAGGTGGAGTTTAGAAGGTAGGCAGAGTGATGGATTGGCCTACGTGAAAGGGAGTTACTATCTTCAGTAAAAAGGCAGCTCGAATCCGAAGGACCAGCTTGTTTGGGTAGATGGTAAGGTACAGGGAATGAGCTGACAGTGCCTGCAACTCACTGATCCTCCAGGCAGATGTGATCGCCATTAAGAAGGCCGTTATGATGGTGAGAAGCCTGAGCGAACAGTTGTGTAGTGGCTCTAAAGGGGCACACATCAGAAATGTGAGAACTAGGTTGAGGTCCCACTGTGGCATAATGAAAGGTGCTGGTTGAACATATGCTGGAGACTGTAGGAAAGTGCCCTTTTTTGTATGGTCACCCCCACAATTTTTGATCCAAATGCTGATGATTATGACTTTGATAGGGCACTGGAGTCTGCTGCCCAGACACCAGTGCCTGTGCTCTCTCCCAAAACTATTATGTTCAACTTGGTAATCCCAAATTGGCAAAGACTTTACCCCCTTTTGAGTCCCTAGTATATGGTACCGGGGTAACAAGGGCATAGGTGGTAAAGGGGTCACCATGGCTGCAGCAAGGCTTTGTGCCCCCCTGAGTAACCCAACTAAACTTCTGACAGCAGGTATGCCATTGCAGACTGCTGGAGCAGTGCAGACTGCTCGAACTCGACTGTGCCCTCACCATGTGTTGCACATTGAAGAAACTATTTTTAATATATGTCAGACACCCCTAAGGAAGGCCTTCTGAGCCCAGGAGGCAGGGTGCAGTATATTAAAGGGAAGGATATATAAGTGCAAACCTATAAGCCCCTATGGTGGCGTTCCCCATTGGAAACTACTATTTAAGTGTTAACGGTCCTAGGGATTACATGGGGTGGAACCCGGGCATTCTCAAGGTTGGCAGCTCCATTATGGTACAGCTGAAATATGTCATGTTTGCTATCAAACAACGTGCCATCTCACCCCTGACACAAATCTCATGCCCTGGATGACGTGGCATGCACACAGGGAGCTACCTTAGAGGTTGCCCACCTGGTTGTCCCAGCTTCTTGGTGCTCTTACTGGCCTTCCCATGTTTGCTGCCGCCAAGAAAGGATTCTGACCTTCATCCAGGCAGTTTGAACACTCCCAGGAGTCAGGAACAAAGGCTTGCGCAGGAAGGCGGTCACACCTCTCTCCTCCCAAGCAGGCTAGTGAAGTAGCACATCAAGACGGTGAGCTTCAAAGGCTGCACTGCCACTGATATGCATCAGGGCTGACTACCAGTGGTGGAAACAACCCTCTCTCTGCCACAGGCACATTTGCACCCAAGCAGGCAGGAAATTAGTTATGCAAGGAGGTGTACACCTCCAGAAGACTAGAACAACCCTCTCTCTGCCACAGGCACATTTGCACCCAAGCAGGCAGGAAATTAGTTATGCAAGGAGGTGTACACCTCCAGGAGACTAGCCACTCTTTCAGGGTGAGCTGCCTGGTCTGTACACTGCAATTTGATTTCTACCATCTTTGGAGTGGCAGAATAGAGGGTTGTGGGTAGAAAATATGACCCACACACCCAGATGTGGTCACCTCAGGGGCAGACTAGCTGCAGGGACTAGTAGCCCATTGGCTACTAGCTCCCACGCCCCTAACTCCCCTAAATCTAGAAGTTAGGGAACCCCCCTAACACCAGAAACTCAGTTCTGCACAACCTGCATCAAAGAGGACAGAAGAAAAGACCGGCACCAGCGACAACAAGACTTTCCCAAAGCAAAAGAGGGATACCCTGCACATGTGGCAACGCTCTTGGAACTGGCTGATCAAGACTCATCCTAGGCTATCGCTTGGTTACCTCAGACTCCCCTGGACTAGTGGCACTGGTCCCCTAAAAACTGCAGGTAAAACAACGCTCCGGATCTGAATAATCGCTGGCCATCGGGCCCTCCAAGGGATTGCCCAAATCCAGAATGTCTTGTGCATTGTGGGAACTGTAGTCCTGCCTTCTACAAAGTTACAGGCAGCTACCGCTTTTCCCTGGGCCACTGGACGTCAAAGGTAATTTCTGCACTGCTTACCACTGCCAAGGCTTGTAGGTCGCCAGTCTGGAAACCTACCCCTTTACTCAATGCTGCATTAAGAGGGAATTCCATCTGATCTTCGACCGATGTCAGCAACCACAATGTTGTTGTCGTTTTGCATCTTATTCCCCCGCAGCAGTGATAAAAGCAGCTCTCCTGCGGCTGCCGTTCAGCACCAAGGACAGCCAGGACAGGACAACTCTGCATCCGGGATCCACTGGTTAGGTAAAATTGAACTGACTGTTGTGGCTTAGTCCTGGAACCCACATCACCTTTACCCTGCAAGGCTACATAGCAACTCGACCTGCAAGTGATCGATTGCCACCAGCAGTTTTTCCCATTGACAGCAATGTTAAATTTTCACTGTATTATTTTGCACTGATTTTCTATTGCTTCAAAAATCTACAACTCCGGTTATATGTACGCTATTCCATTAATTTTAGTGTCTAAATTAAGATAAAAATACACTTATTTTAATAAATTGGTGTCGGATTTCTCTCGAGTCATGCCAATTACTTATCGTCCAAGTTGGTAACACATGTTCCTCTAGTAAAGCTTCACTGCTCTTTGCCACACTACCAGGACTGAGCTAAGGATTTATTAGTGTGAATCAAATGACCATCTTTGGGGTACTGTGATAGTATTACATGGTGAGGTCTAAGCCCTACACCACATAATACTCCACTTTGCTACAGAGACCTTTCAGGAACCTATGTACAATAGAGGACTTGAAAAAGGATGGCTGGTCTGGAAACTGCTGAAATGCCGAAATGGCAGAAGGATAACATTTTAACATGCTCAAAGAAGAGACCTGCGGGGCTAAGGTAAGAATGAACAAAAGAACCTCAGAAAGGGGTGCAGACAATGGGTCAACTTCTTTATCTGTACGTCATGCCACAAATTTGCTCCAATGGCAGGCGTATGCCATCTTGGTGAAGGGACATCTGGCTGAAAGTATAACATTGCAGACTACGGGCAGAAGGTCAAAAGTTGTCAACCCTTGCCGCTCGATCTCCACAAATGAAGGTCAAGCATTTTCAGTTTCGGGTGCAGAACCCTGCCCTGCTGCTGTGATAGAAGATCCTCTCGAAGAGGTACCCTGATAAGGGGATTAGTGCTCATGCATGAACAGTTCGGGATACCATACTCTCTGTGCCCATTCGGGAGCCACAAGAATGACTTGGACCTGGTCCTTCGTGATCTTCTTGAGAACTCTGGGAAGGAGTGGTATTGACGCAAAGGCATACATGAGACCGAAGCTCCACTCAAGATGAAAAGCATCTCTGAGCGAGAGTCACCTTGGAAACTCCAGCATGCAAAACTGCTTACATTGTACATTCTCGGTGGCGGTGAACAGATCTAACCAAGGATATCCCCACTCTTGGAAGAGACCTTGGGCCACCTCCGGATGGAGACATCATTCATGATCGACTAGGCATCGACAGCTGAGTTTGTCTGCTCTGGCGTTCAGAGAGCTCGTCAGGTATTGAACCACTAGGGATAGGCCCTGGTGTTCCCGCCATGTCCAGTGGTGCAGATCCTCTTGAGAAAGGGTCCACGACTCCATCCTGCCCTTTTTGTTGCAATATCACTTTGTGGTGGTGTTGTCCGTGAACACCTGTACCAGCCTTCCCCTGATTGAAGGAAGAAAGGCTTTTAATGCCAATCGGATCATCAAAAGCTCCAACAGATTGATGTGGAGCCAAGTTTCCACCAGAAACCAGAGTCCTCTGATCTCCACCTCTGCCAGATGGCCACCCCAGCCCAGGAGTGACGCATCTGTCACTAGTCAGTTCTGATTGTGGAAGGGAGGGGGGGTCTGCCACTGACCCAACGGTGGTTCGTCAACCACCACTGCAGATCTTTTGCAGTTCCCTCTGCGATCTGGACCATTTCGGAGAGATTCCCCTGATGCTGCGCCAATTGGATCGTCAGGTCGCACTGCAGAGCCTGCATATGAAAACGGGCATGGGTCACTAGCAGGATGCAGGAGGCCATGAGGTGCAGCAGCCACAGAGTCAGTCTCACCGAAATCCCGGATAGAGGCTGAAACATTGCCTGAATATCCTGGACTAGCCACTCGGGAAGACAAGCCTGAAACTGCACTGTTTCCAGAATGGCTCCAATGAAGGGGAGCGTCCGAGAGAGAGTCAGGTGTGACTTCGGCACATTGATAGTGAACCCCAGCGAATGCAGATGGTTCACCTTACTCTGGCGATGGGAGATGACTGCCTCAGGCGAGTCCACCTTCAACAGCTAATCGTCGAAGTAGGGGAAGACTGGAACCCCTAACCTCAAGAGGTGAACTGAGACCACCGCTATCACTTATGTGAACATCCGAGGGGTGCTGGTAAGGCCAAAGGGGAGCACAGCAAACTAAAAGTGCTATTGGCTGACAATGAATCGCAGGTAATATCTCAGGGCAAGCAGGACGGGGATGTGAAAATATGCATCCTGCAAGTCCAACAATGCAATCCTGACTCTCGGGTCCAGGGTAGGCAGAACTTGCGCAAGCATCTTGAATTTCTCCTTTTGCAGAAAGAGATTGAGATGGAGTAGGTCTAGAATAGTATGAAGGCCTCTGTCCTTCTAGGGCACCAGAAAGTAGTGGGAATAGCAAACACAACCTACTCTGAAGCCGGCACCATCTCTGTAGTTCCCTTGGCTAAGACAGCTAACACTTCCTGACGGAGCAAGGAGAGGTGGTCTTCCGTCAGCTTGTCGTAAGTAGGTGGCAAGGGTGTGGGGGGTCACAAAGGGGAAGGAGTAGCTCCTTTGGAAGAGCTAGAAAACCCAACAGTCGGATTTTGTTGACGTGTTGAAGTGCTGAAGGTGATGGTGTATCCTGCCCCCCACTGGATGCCCATGATGGTCGAAGGGAAAACTAAAGTGGTTTAGCGGCTGCGGCTGCCAGACTGAGCTAGGGGTGTGTGGGGGAGGGGGTGGGGGGGACTGGCCCAACTTCTGTCCAACTGTCCCACATGGTCTGTGGGAACCGCGACCTCGGCCACAAAAAGATTGTGAAATTTGCTGGCCTATTGTGGCTGGGTATGTAGAGGCACGGTTGAAGCCCCTTCAGAAGCCACAAATGAGGCAGAAGGTGTACTGGGGTTGGCAAGGGGCCCTGAAAAGGCTCAAGGGCCTCGCTATAGCCCTGCTGTCCTTAAAGCGATCCAGTGCTGAGTCAGCCTTCTCCCAGAATAAATGAAAGCCATCTAAGGGCAAGTTCATGAAAGAAGCCTGGACATCCTCTGAAAAGCCAGTGGATCTCAACCAGGCGTTGCACCTAAGGGCCACAGACGATGAAATCGCTCTGCCCAGCGAGTCCGTCAAATCCAGTCCACATCTTACGGAGAACTTGGCTGCCTTCCTCCCATCAGCAATAGCTTAAGAGAGTATGGCTTGGGCCTTCTCCGAGACCATGGGCAGCACATGCGCAACTGAGTCCCAGATCGTATGGGATTATCGGCCCAAGAGACATGAGGTGTGACCCGACCGCAGTGCCAGGCTGGCAGAAGAGAACATCCTCTTCCGAAGGTATCGAGCCTTTTGGATTCCCTATTCAGTGGAGTGGTAGGGAATGTGCCGGGGATGATTTTGGAAGTGGAGGCCTGGATCACCAAGCTCTCCAGGGGTGGGTGCTGGGTGAGGAAACGGGGGTTTCCCGGGGTGGGGCCATGGCGGTGGGTAATTGTCCTATGCACAGGAGCCCCTGAGCAGGGTTTGGACCAAGCCCTGAGTAGGACGTCGGTAAGCGCTTCATTGAATGGGAGTAATGGTTCAGTGGGGGCAACTCCTGGCTGAAGCATCTCTATCAAGATGTTTGTCTTGACTGCCACTAACAGTTGCATAAAGTCCAGGACCTTAGAAGCCCTCTGCACCACTATTAAGAATGAGCACCCTCCTCCATAGCCACAGTAGGGGGAAAGACAAGGCCAGTGCAGTGTCTGAGAAGGTGATCAGTCCACTGGCATCTGCCAGATCCTCATACCAGTTATCCTCGGGATCTTCTAATGTCTGATATCCATAAGGTTCTGCAGACCCCAACCAATCATCACCACCCAATCCAGGCCTGTCATAGGAATAAGACACTGGCTCCGATATGGAGAGTCGGCCCCTGGTCAGTGTCAAGGTCAGTGTCGGATGACTCACGTCCGGCAGCGTATCGGAGTGGGAATCATGATGGAGGCAGCGCCACTGCTAGGTGTCGGCACTAGAGCGGATGCTGGGGAAGGTCGCTCGACCTGCGCCGCTCCAGATCCCTGGGGCCCAACTGGCTCAGGGGTGAACCTGCCAGCGAAAGACCAGTACAGGCTCCTCCTGTATCTGTGGGGCCCGAGCGTACTCCAGAGGGGTCGGGCCGCCCAAAGATGAGGTGCAAGGCCTCGTAAAATTCTTTAAGTTGGGCAGGGGTCGCTCTGGCACCCAGAAATTCAGGGAGGCTCGGAGATAGCCCAGGTGCAGGCTCCAACACAGAGCTAGACCTTATGTGCTGACGGCCCCGTGAGTCGTCCGAAGACTTGCGAGGTGAAGTTGAAGACCTCTTTGACTGCTTTTTCTTTTTGTGGGTTTTTCTCGACCTCCCCGACAACCTGAAATGGGATGACAATCAGCGGGTCTGACTTCACAAACATTCACAGGACCTTCCTCGCGACCGAGATCTGGAGCGTTGCAGAGACGATTGATATCGGGCAGCAAGGAGCTTGAGAGACCGCTCCCTCAGCCCCTTAGGGTGCATGACGTGGCAATCCTTGCATGTCTTTGCATTGTGGTCTCGCTGAAGACACAAGGGCCAAACCAAATGTGGATCTATCATGGACATCTGTCAAACCTACATCTCCAAGGCCAATTCCTCCCACGTGTACTCATTCCATAGTGCCATCTTGCTTACTCGACAGCCCTGGTTCACTCTTGGGTGTCATCAAGAGAATCCACCCTCCACCTCCTGCTTAGGTCTCTAACTTATTAGACGATTCCCTGGCCACATCCAGAGACACAATTGGACAACCAAATGCAGGACTGCCTATGCTGTGCTACTCTGCCACACGTCATCAGCGCGCCACATGATTGGGTTGGAGGGGTGGAAAGCGGGAGGCCGTTGTCAATCTCTCTGCAACAGCAATTACCCATGAAAACCCTAGAAGTGGGACCCGACCGCAGCCCCCTGTCCTGCTGTGCTACAGCAATCTCAAGCCCTCTGTAGGACACCGGCAGATGCGAAAGACCGGGCTCCTATTAAAAGCCCAGAACCTTTAAGAGACCAAGGTGAATGGAAGGGTACATAATGGGATAAAACAGCTGCCATGGCCCCCAGCTGGAGCAATAAGTTGATCAGCATATATCGAGTAGTCCTGTGTGCACCATCCTATCAACCCCAACATGCTACACCAATTATGTCAGCCATTTACCTGCAGCACTTCTGATCACAGTGTAGGCTTGCAGCTCATCTATATCTGTCTACCTGCACGCAAGAAATACAGACTCTCCACACATAGTTAGGAGCTTCTTCCAGTCTATCTCAGATTTCCTTTCCCCATAAACTGGAACATGCCGTTCCTCCCCACTCAACTCAGCCCTTTAGCCTTCAGAGAACTGAACTATGTCTCTCTTTCTTCAATCCTATAAGTTTGCATTGTTGAGACAGGAAGCATTAATAATCTTTCTGGTGGTCACTCTATCTATCTGTAGATTCCCCACATCAAGAATTTCCTCCAGGCAGCAGACTGGATCTGGAATATTTATAATAGCTCTCCCGTGCTGATAGGTGTAGCATCATGGCTCTACATCTGCAGGATGTGACATCATGGCTCTACATCTATAGGATGTGACATTATGGGGCATCCCGGCACTCTGACGTCAGTTTCTGTCCTTTTCACCCCACGCCCTTAGAAGCGGCGACAAGCCTGATTAATTTAAATGAATATAGTGCACAAAACCACTTGGTACTATTTTGTCAGCACAGCAACCATTCTTCAGAGTGGAGGGATGAGTGGGTTGGGAGGAATCTCCAGGTAGGAAGAGTATCCACCAGAAAGATTGTTTTTGAAAGCAAGTACCTTTTTATTCCGATGGATACTTGTCGTAACTACACTCTTAATTATCTTCCTCCCTTTTCTCCTTATAGTTAATGCCAGGTTTCACCTTTCCTCCCCTGCTGCACCCCCCTTAACTTCCCACATGGTACCTACCTTCAGAATGCTGGGTGGGAGCTCATTATAGAATGTTGATGAGAGAACAAGTATTTGAGAGTGAACTGGCGCGTTAGAGTGGCGACTTGAAGATTCACGTTTCCTGCTTAATGAAACTCATCTTGTCTCTTTGAACTCGTGTTATCATTTTTGTAATAATACTTCTACCTGCATATATAGGAAGAGAATCCACCAGAAAGATTGTTCTTGAAAGCAAGTAACTTTTATTCGGATGGATACTTCTACCTGCATATTTTTCAGTTTATGGATTGAATACCAAAGCAGTACCACACACAGGTGGGTCTTAGGAAAGAAACTGCCAAAGGGTCCACTCCCACAGCAATAAGTTTGAACCACCTAACCCTAGGCATTGGCATACAGAAAGTGAATCCTGAAAGAAAAGATCCAACGAATCATGACAAATTGGTGGCATCCCAAACAGTAAAACCACCAAAATAAGGCAGAAGCATAACCCAAGGGATGGACCCCTTCACACCTTTGGGCTCAAGATAACATTTGCAACAGGGAAAAGTATCAAAGAAAAGAGTACATCATCTTGACGGAACACCCAGTACCACAGAACCAATATATATGGCAGATAAGACGGATTCCAATAAACTAGGAACTAACAGGCACATGCATCAACGCTTTTTGCAAGCGCAAACGGTGCGATTCGCAAAAATCGGCCGTTTGCGCACGCAAAAAGGCATTTTCCGATGCATTAAAGTGTTAGGCACTCGCAATTTATTGCGATTTCATAAATTGCGATTGCATTTAAGGAATCGCAATTTGCGATTCCTTAAATGCAATGCTAGAAGCCCTTAGAAATAGCGAATTCGCTATTTGGGGCCGCAAAATACAGAGAAATTACTCTGTATTTTGCAAAAACCTTGAAAAATGCACTAAAGTGCATTTTTCAAGGTTTCAGGTTACACACACACATACCCTTGGGGCATGTGTGTGCGCAACATGGGTGCACATCACAATTTCAGGGGTGCAACAGGGTGTCATTTTGACACCTTTGCATCCTTGAAATTGCATGCGCAATTTGCGAGTACCTATTGGTACTCGCAAATTGCGCATGCAATTTCCAATTCATTCCTATGGGCCTGAATGGGAAGCCATTCCTTAATTGCAATTAAGGAATGTTTAGAAATCGCTATTTTAATAGCGATTTCTACATGCATAGGCTTTTGAGATTCCCTAATTGCGATTCCTTAATAATCGCAATTAAGGACTCGCAAAAGCATTTCTTGATGCATGTACCCCTAAAGCCAGCTGCAGTAAGGGAAAGGGGTCATGTTCCACACCCCAACCCACCTGAATGAGGAGACAGGGATATGTCATCTAAAGAAAATCACCACGTCTAGATACAAAGGAACACCAGAAGCGCACCTTGTTATACCAATAGAAGGAAGTAATCATTCATCACGCAACAACATCCTAGCCATCCAAGGACAAATAGAAACATAAGCACCAAGTTAAAGGACAAAAGAAACAGTATACTAGTAGAAAGGAAAGTAAGGGTCACAAGGAAAACCCCATGTAACAACGAGGAAACTAAACAAGGTGCTACAAACGAAACCATCCAGCAGAGGCTGATGGCACAAGAAAGATGACCGAGTGTAGGAAGAGCCTGAAAAACTGCACAGTCCAACCAACAATGGGAACAGGTCCAAAATAACTACTCTCTACATGCCAAAATGATGGCAAATATCACAGAGAAGGGGGAAAACAGTCAAAACTACAGACCTGTCAATAGACAGCGAACAAACAAAAGGTAAAAGAACCAGAGCATGAACCAAGGACAGCGCTAGACAGACAGCCACAGGAGTAAAAATTAAACACAAACCCCGATTCATTTTTATCCCTCACTCCCTCTGGCCTTATACTAAGGCCCTATATTCGGGCCCTTTCTCAGCCTGGCACAAAGGAGAATGACTCATGATAGGCTTATGTCAAAATGGAGTGATTATGTCTTTTAATGTGTGTAAGCAAAGCTTCTAAGTTGATGAAACAGAAAGGTTTCACCACACGTAGATAAGAGACTGGATACTCCCGCTAGGACTGAGGGACGCAGCAACCAGAGATTTCACTCCATTTGAAAAATTGATGCGACAAGCAACGGGATCCATGGCATAATTACACAATTATATGCACTTTTATTCCACATTGCACTTATGACCATAACAAACAACGACGGAGATGGCAAGAGTCAGCGAGGATACGATTTCACTCACACTCAATGCCTCCTGGTTTGGAGTGAACTCCACCAAGGGATACACATCATTTCCAGTATAGAGGGTCATTACAAACTACTCTTAGGGCCTGATTACGAGTTGCTTGTAATATTCCAGCCCATGGATTAACACCTGTTCACGCATGGGTGGGAATTACGAGTTTGAAGGTATTTAACGCAGCTGATATTTATCGGAGGCGTTAAATTACTCAACGTTCGTTAAATTTCGACGGGTCAATCCTGCTGAAATTTAACAGGGGACTACTTACGATATTAACCGCATCATTCAGATTTCGGTGCGTTAAACACCAAAATCAGCATGTTATTCCGTAATAGGTGCTATTCGTCGCACCAGATAATTAACGTGCCCCCCCCCCCGGTATTGTTATTTATCAGGGACCATAAATAAAGCCTCAACTCGTAATCAGGGCCTTAGACTGGTATCGTTATCCAGGCAAACGTCCCAAATTCTACCCCAACGTCATCCCCAAACGCTAGAGAGGCTGTGATGCAATAGGTGACACGACACATCTGGAGGGACTGTACCCATATCTCTCGGTTCTGGAGGCCCTCAAGGGGATTCTGGGTTACCCTGTCACTCAGGACATACTCACAGTCTTGCTGGGAGTTAGACCATCCACCTTAAAATACCAGACCTAAAAGAACAATCTAGTGGAATGGCTTGGGAGCACCTAAACTTATTGTTGCCTCACACTCGATAAAACAACCCTGTCCCCCACTAACACAATGGCAGACACATGTATTGGAGCCAATAGTGATGGAAAAATTAACTGTCAACACAGCAGATAGGAAAACAGATTCTGAAATGGTCTGTGGCTCTGTGCTGTTCCACCTCTCGTAGGGAGTACTGTCTTTGTCTCTACCGCCGAGGTTGAAGGCTTTGAACTTACTGATAATATAATGCATTGTAGGGAAACACAGTGAGGATCCAAGCTCACTGGAACCATGGAGAAAAAGTTAGATCTGATGAACAGTGGGATACGAGATTCTATAGCCCCACCCTACAACATACTATATTGAGGGGTGTAGGAAATACCACTGTGTTAAGTGGAAAGATTGGGGGCAGTGGTAGTGGGAAGTTGGGGGTCAGTTGGAATAAATACAACTTTGCAGGGTTCTTCTACAAGAAAAGAGCTTTCCAACGTAAATAGAAGAAGTACTGTTTTTTGGATACTATTAACAATCATATGATGTACACTATGCCCCAGTATCCGTGGAATTATGCATACTATGCTCTCTTTTTCTTGTTGAGTTGTCTTTATATTAAAACACTTTGTATCTGCTCAGTGCAGAAATAGACAAGCATATCCAGAACATAGCTCAATACCCTGTTTGAAGGGCAATAGTATACAGAAATGAAGAAACTAAGATGAATATGAGAAACCAGCTAACACGGGTTGCCTATCACACACCAGTAGGACCATCCACCTAGCTCTGACCAGGAACGATTCGAGTCCTGAAGGCCCAATGCGCCAAACCTCCCGAAGGTGAAGTGGAAGACAAGAAGAGGGGCGAAGCTGTGAGTTGAGTTGCCCCCAAGTGAGAAGAAATCAACCAAGATCGGAGGCAATGGAACTAAACTAAGACCACGTCAGAAGCAACTGCTGGTCTGGGAGCAAGACACCTCACTGCCCTGCTTATCATTACCATCACATAATGCAGAAGCCTTGAACTACAATTGTCCAGGCCCCTAGCAGAGTACAGTCATGAGGTCTCAAAGTTTCTAGACCAGATTCTACTAAGAGGCTAGGAAAAGGGGAGGTAGCCTAGAATGGGCAAGCAGCATGCCACAGACCAACGTGGAGAACCATCTTGCTATATCCAAACAAAACATGTAGGAGAACAAGACAACACCAGTGCCAGGTGGCATCATATATGGCTCTATGACTTCATATCTAGGAGGAGTAGGAGTCAACTTTGAGCAATGGTGCCACCTATCAGTACAGGGGAGCTTTTGCAAATTTTACAGATCCAGTCTGGCACCTGGAGGAGATTCATGAGTTGAGCAATCTGTAGGTAGAAGTATCCTCCAGAAATTAACAGAAAGAGAAAAGGGGAATAGAGCCGGAGCTAAGCACAGAGACTGTACTAGGAAAAAATAGGCTTGCCGACCCAAGAGAAGGACTTGGAAGAAAGCTTACTGAGTGGGCAAAATCGATAGATATTGCCTGCAAATAAAGCATTCTGATTGGATATTCGAATAATAACATTCTTCTGTGGGTGATACTAAAGACTACATTAGGTTTTGCCGAGCTTGCAGACTAAACATCTGCATTTCAGAACACACCATGCTGCTACCTTGGACCTTCTTCCCCTCTCTGACTCTAACCTGGGCCAACTTGTGCCCTCTTTATCAACTACGTTCTTCTAAATTCTGATGGTGATACATTAAGCCTTACCTTCACGGTTCCAACATCGCGTTTTGTCCACCAGAGATGCAGCAATAACGTCAAATCCAAGTTCCATGTTTGTGTCAGGTGCCTTCCTTTGGCTTAATTGTCTACAAAAAAGAGGAATTAACATTTATGAAGTAGGAAGGATTTTAATGGGAAACATCCTTTACCCCGCATGCGTTACTCCGCATGCCATTACCCCGCATTTTTTACACCGCAAAATCTTTTACAACACAGGGCTTTACACCGCGAACTATTACAACACATTCCCGAAAGTAACGCCCCGGTGGAGTTAGAATAGTAAATTGCGTTGTAATGGGGAATGTGTTGCAATGGATTGCGGTGTAAAGCCCTGCGTTGTAAAAGATTTTGCGGTGTAAAAAACAATTAGTAAAAAAAATGTGCATCTTGGACCATGAAAATTAGTCATTATTATCAATTTGAAAGGTAAGACTTTCATCAAATGTAAAAAACAGTCACGCCATTCCAAAACACATGATAATTTTCTTAAAAATAGTGATGAGTGATGCCTTAAAAATACAAATCGAACAAGTTACTTAACTTCAGTAACACCTTTTTTGGTAGAGACCCTAGAAAACTGCAGATACCTCACTTTCTGAATATCCCCAGGCATCAGACTGGATCCAGAAACTTCTGTAGCAATTTTCTTGTGTGTCAGTAGGTGGCGCAGTGCAGCTCTGCGATAGATCCGCCCCGACCTGGATATGGAATCGGAGCCCCTATATTATGTTATGCTAACTACATTTAATATAGTGCAAAACGAATCATCCCCGTAGGAATATATTGATGCTAATCTGATGCAGACAAGCAACATCAACTGAGCTAGACCAATTGACTAGAATAGCCATGTTTTTAAAAGTTGTTTGAACTTTCCAAATTCCAAGCATAATCGAATATGCAGCGGTAGTTTATTCCAGTGTAAGGGAGCGAGATAGGAGAAAGATCTCCCGCCATATCTGGCAGTGTGAATTTACTGAATTTGCAAAAGGGCTTTGTCTTTAGATCTTAACAATCAGTTTGGGTTATGCTGTCTGAGCCTGTTTTGAAGATAAGATGGAGCATTCCCATTTAATGACTTATGTGTAAGACAGCATATCTTAAAGATGAGCCTTTTCCTGATGGGTAACCAGTGCAAAATGTTCAGAATTGGAGCAGAAGAGGATCTGGATGGAAGACTGCAAACTAGTCTGACTGTCGTATTCTGTACTACTTGTAGTATGGACAACAAAGTCTTGTTTGCAGTCACCAATAAAGCATTGCCATAGTCTAAATGACTTACGATTAAGGCTTGCACAAGAATTTTCCTGCAAGTTGGAGGGAGCCAAGGAAAAACTATTTTTAATAATCGCATGGTGGCGAAGCAGTTTCCACGAATAGTAGATATATGTGATCCTATATGTGTGCCACCTCCATGCCCTGGCATAAGTTTCTTTCTGAACTCTGTCAGCGCCAATGGACGTGGAGCCCATAGAAATCAACATGCAACAGAGTGAAGATGCTTTCAATTAATGGAACCTAAGTAATGAGTAGGAGTCCATTCCACAGAAAACAGGAAGGAGGGGGAGTTATCCGCAGTTAGAGTCTGTACCAGAAAAGGCAGTGCCGAATGCAAGTAACTTGTTCTTGTGATAGAGACTCTAACTGCAGATTCCTCACCTTTTGAATAGATAACAAAGCAGTACAATTCCTCCAGTTGTGGGTCTGTGGAATGGCTCAACCCAGGAAATTCTGCAGGACAGAGCAGGCAAAATGCCCCTCCTGCTGGACCTGGCTATCCAGCCAGTAATGCTTAGTGAACGTATGAACGGACACCCATTTAGCAGCCAGGCAGATGTCACAGACTGGCACACCATGTACCAATGCAGTGGAAGCAGCATTTGCTCTTGTGGAATGGGCCTGTAACCCTTTAGGGGATTGCTTTGGTCAGCACATAGCAGATGAGGACAATCCATCAGGAGATGGTTCTCTTCTGCACCACTTTTCCTTTTTTAGCTTCAGAGAAGTGGATGAAATGTTGATCATCCTGTTGATATTCCCACCAACAATCAACACTGAATCCAAGGGCTCTTTTTGGGTCAAGACAATGGAGATGGTCTGCTTCCTTTGAGATATGAGGCGATGCATAGAAAGCCGACAAGTTGATGGATTGCCTTATGTGAAAGTGCATGAGTACCTTGGGCACAATTGTTACTTTTGTCCTTAGTATCAGTTTGTCTGGAAAGAACAAAGTATACAATGGTACCACGGACAATGCTTGTAATTCACTCACTCGTCTTGCCGATGTTATAGCGATGAGGAAAATTGTCTTGATGGTTAATAGGCGAAGAGGACATCCGTGCATGACCTCGAAAGAAGTGCACAAGATTGTTGAGAACCAAAATAAGGTCCCACTGCGGCATCAGAAATGGTCTTGGCGGGAACATGTGAGTCAATCCCTTTAAAAAGAGTAACACACCATGTGATTTGAAGAGAGAAGGTTGATCCAGAAAACGTAGAAAGGTCAGATAAATACCCTTCAACTGCGGTCACAGCAATGGCTTGCTGGGCCAGTGTAAGACGAAATAGAAGAATGTCAGAAACTTGCTTCTAAGGGTTGACCATGGCAGGAAGAACACCAAGCAACAAACTTCTCCCAGCGTCCTGCTTATACAGTTTTGGTAGATGGAAGCCTGGCTGCCAGAATAACACCAACGAGTTTGGGATGAAGATAGAAGGTTATAAACTGTTGACGCTCAGTCTACAAGCATGGAGGTGTAGGTTGTGCAAGCTCGGGTGCTGTTTCTACAAGAGGCGATTCTCCCGAATGGGCAGCAAGATTGGAGAAACAATGCTCATAGACAGAAGTTCCTGGTACTACGCTCCCCTTGCCCAGTTCGGGCTACTAGGATGACTTGGGGCTGGTTTCTCTTGCTCTTTTTTAGTACTCTGGGCAGGAGAGGAAGGGGCGAAAAGGCGTACAAGAGTCCCGAGCACCAGTGTAGGCAAAAGGCATCTCCTAAAGAGGACTGCATTGAGAACTTCAACATGCAGAATCTTTGACATTGTGTTTTCTCTGTGTGGCAAATACATCGAGCCAGAGTTCTCCCCATTGCTGGAAGACGCCTTGTGCCGCCTCTGAGTGTAACCGCCATTCGTGTTCTGCTAGTCAATGGTGGCTGAGTTTGTCTGCTCTGGTGTTCAAAGAACCAGTCAGGTGTTGTGCGATTATAGATATGCTCTGAGCGTTCAGGCACTTCCAGAGACACGGATCCTCCTGATACATGACTCAGCGGCTCTTTTTTTTCCAAACCATTTCTTTATTGAGTTTTGTAAAAACATGCCACATAACCACTCCATGCATTTTCAGGAGAAACGTTACACATGTGAGAAACTATTACCAACCTATTACAGTGTCACTTGCCATCTATTTTCTCAATTATATTAGAACACTGGTGTGAAACAAAAACTGTGAACTAAACCGTTATTACAATGTAACCATGCCTGGCCGATGACGGTTGCCCCCTTTGCTGCAGTTCCACAGGACAGATGTGCTGCCTGTAATCAAATGTAACCATTCCCCCTTGATGGTTGGGGGGGGGGGCGTGCCTTTAGTGCCATGCAATCGCTCACAAATCCAAGTTGATTTGGTAGGGAGTCCTCTGCTCTCCATCTCTCTCAGATGACCTCCCCAAACCAGCAACGATGCATCCATCACAACCGTTAGTTCTGGTGGGGGTAGGGAGAGGGGTCTGCTGCTGGTCCAGTTGGGGTTGAGCAGCCACCACTGCAGGACTTTCGCAGTCTCCTTCAACAGATGGATGGAAGATTGCCTTGGTGCTGAGCGCATTGTGACTTCAGATCCCACTGCAGAGGCCGCATGTGCCACCTCGTCTACAAATAGGATGCAGGACGCCAAGAAGCCTCAGATCCAATTTTACTGACACAGGCTGCAGATTGAAACATCGGGATCATAGCCCAAATGTCCTGGATTTGTTAAGGTGGAGGGATTACTTGGAAAAGCACCGTGTCCAGGATGACTCAGATAAAAGGGAGCCAAGTGTAACTTTGGCACATTGAGGAAAAATCCCAATGATGTCAACAAGTTGGCCATTGTCTGGATGTGTCGTATGTCTCCCTGAGGCAAGCCAGCTTTCAGCAACCAATTATAGAGATATTGGAAGAATGGTACTCTCAACGTTCACAGATGAGCTGTGACGAACTCCATCACTTTTGTGAACACCCGGAGTGCATTGGCGAGGCCAAAAGGGTGCACCAAGAACTGGAAATGCTCTTAGCCTACCTGAAACTGCAGACAGCGTCTGTAGGACTGTCATAAGTGATAATAAGCATCCTGCAAGTCGAGCTATCCAGTATAGTGGATCTAAGACAGATAGAACTTGGGCCAGGGTAGGCATTTTGAACTTGACTTTCCAAAAGGGAGAAGTTCAGAGGGTGAAGATTTAGGATGGGACGGAGGCCTCCGTCCCTTTTCAACACACCAGAAAATAACATGATTACCATCCAATCCCGAGCTCTGCCACCGGTACCCTCAGTACTGCTCCCTTGGCCAAGAAAGCCAGAACCTCTTCTTGGAGTACAGGCAAGTGACCCTCCGAGAGATATCACGGTGTCAGTGGAACAGGCAGGAAGGGTAGTGAATAGCCATGCTCTATAATCTTGAGTATCCATTGATCAGACAAGATGCTCCTCCAGCTGGGGAGGTGAACGGTGACTTAACCTCCAACCAAGCGTTTGTGTGCCACTGAGGGCAAACTATAGTGGTTTTGCGGTGACTGCAGGAGGGGGCTGGGGGTTTGGGTAAAGCATTGTCCCTGGAAGTTGACAGCCTATTTTCTTGCCTCTAGGTCAAAAGGATTGGAAGGCTTGCTGCTGCCGAGGTCCATATTGGCTGGTAACTCTGTCTGAA
Organism: Calotriton arnoldi; assembly: GCA_963921515.1. Taxonomy (NCBI): domain Eukaryota; kingdom Metazoa; phylum Chordata; class Amphibia; order Caudata; family Salamandridae; genus Calotriton; species Calotriton arnoldi. Next base: position 2,681,828 of record CAWUFW010001150.1, on the reverse strand, counting down.
GCCTTAAAAGGGCGAGTGTTGTGGGAAAACTGGCATGCAGATGGAGCTAGACCTAAAGAGCAGGTCCTGGCCTTGCCCTCTCTGAAGCGTTCTAAGGCTGAGTCCGCCTTTGCCCCAAACAGGTGAGAACTGGCAAATAGCATGTCCATGAGGGACTGCTGAACATCTGAAAACAGGCCTGTGGAGCGTAAGCAGGTGTGGCACCTTAGCACTACATATCAGTTAAAGCCTCAACGAAGGGCAAAAGAGGTTCCTGACTAGTTTGTGTGGGGTTGAGGAATTCAATGAGCACATTAGTTTTGACCTCTGCAGTTGGCAAGATGAGGTTTAAGACTTCCGCCACCCTTTGTACCACTGTAAAGAATGAGGAATAGTAATCTGTTGCCATAGCCGGGCTAGGTGAGGCCAGGCCAATGTCTGGGAAGGTGTCTAGACAACTAGCATGATGTAGGTCTTCAAAACTGTCCCCACCATCATGATAAGTATCACCCTGATTGTCATCTTCATTGTCAACAGCATATGGCATATAGTCCAGGTCAGAGTGGTGGCTATGTAAGGGATTCATTTTGGTGTCCGATAAAACTATCAAATCCATCTCCGGCATCAGTGATGCTGGGCTCAGCATTGGGATTTGCCTGATGGCGTTGATCTCAGTGCCGTACGTGGCTTCGGACATGGAGACGTCCTCGGAGGCAGTAGAGTTGGCAGTGAAAGTAATGTCACGGTCAGCCCTGGATCCAGATCTGGATAAGGGATCGGCATTGGGTAGAGGGCAAGTGGAGCAGATGGCTGCAGGGATAGATCTACCGGTGGGAAACTGACTGGCATCCACCTCAGATCCATGGGGCCCAAAGGTATTCCAGAGGGATCCAGTGAGGTGGCAAAAATGTTGTCCATAGCCAAGCAAGCTTGCGGAGTTGTTGTAGCGCTGCCATCACTTGTGGATTGGACTGGGTCTGGACCAGGGGAAGTAGTGTCGGTGCCAAGCACAGAGACCAACTTCGTGGCCTGGAGGTGCCTGGTAGGTTGCGCAACTCCAAGTGGTGGGAGCGGGGGGATGAAGGGGACCCATGCTTGGATTTTGTAGGTTTCTTATGGGATGTCCTTGACTTACCTGAGCCCGGTAACCACGACCGTTTATGGAAACAACCTCAAGGAGAGAGCGTGTCTGCAGCTTTGACTTAGTCCGCGTCTTTGACTGCTCGAGTTTGGCTTCCTGATCCCGAATGGCCATCTTATTCATTTTAGCATAGCAATAGCACAACCTGGAGTTGTGATTGCTCCTAAGGCCCCACAGACAGTCTTCATGGGTGTCAGTGACCAACTTCTGTCGATTACAGGCACAACACAGTTTGAACCCTGTTGCTATAGGGGGTGACATGCTGCACACTGTAAAGTTTTGAGAGAAAAAAATCTCCGTCAGTTATGACATGATTATGGATGCTCCGGATCCACGTTGGCAGGTGCGGATGAAAGGAACTGATGACAGCCCACAGAGGTGGTGTATATATATATAGGGGCACCGATGCCAAATCTGAGAGGGAGAGGGCCCTTTGTGAAACTGAACGGCACCACCTACTAATGCACAGAGAAATGCAACAAAAGTTTGCGGATCCAGTGTGACGCCTGGGGATAATCACAAGGTGAGGAATCTGCAGTTAGAAATCTGTATCAGAAATATATTTTTTGTTGAAGAGGGTCCTGCAGAACAGAAGAGAAACTGTGAAGAAATGGGTACCTGTTACAGTGCCAGCATTGCCTGTGTATGAAAAGGATTGCCATCCAGGCCCTTGTTAAATACCAAGTTAAAGTGGGTGCCAGCTGTTTTACCCGTACTTCTTCCAATTACATAATTTGCCCTAAAGAGGTTGTTAAAAAGAGTTCAATATTTTAAAGTTTGGATGCTGGGTAAAGTTTGGATGCTGTGTATAAGGTAGAAATCATTGAAAATTATATAAAAAAACATTTTTGGAAAATGCAAAGATTCAAATGAATCATTTATTCACACACAATGCAGAGTTTTAAAACGTATTATAGCAAGCTGTTGTACGTAAAGTGGAGCCATTAAAAACCATAAAAACAACATTTTGGGAAAATGCAAAGATTTAATTGAATCTTTAAGTCATACAAAATGCCGAATCTTAAATCTTTTATACATAGAGCAATGGTTCACCTGGATTTCATTCAGTTAATTCCATCAATATGCAAAGAGAAAATCTAGACAAACATGTAATGTATACAACAAAACCCCACTCAAGCCCTAACAGTGATTTAATTCAAACACAAGTAAGCACAAAATGTAAGAAAACTCGCGCTGGCTGACTGACTAGGGCATAGGGGAAGAAACGCACAGTCACTTTCAGCCCTTTAGGAGCCCTCCAGCAAGTGAGGATTAATTACCGGCTCTGCTTCATGCTGCTTCCTAAACTAATGACCTGTTTCACGGATGCGTACGCGCCCATCTGAGCACTGCACACATTGTTTTTTAGGGAGAGGCGCAGCTGCCTGATTTTCTAATGACATCTTGGGGAAATTCGGAAAGCTTCCCAGGTAATGCACTCCGCCCGCTGCTTACCATTGGCTTTATGGTTTGTAACTCACATTTGCTTGCTTTCTATTTGCTAGGTCTATTTGTTTTTTGAGTTCGTTTCTTCCCTTGCCCAAACCCTATTTACTGTACTCTCCCATCAGTACTGGATTTCTGTACACAGGCCTTTTAATGTTATTCTTATCTTGTGCATTGAAAGACAGAGGTCAAATGTGAGGCTCTGTCTTCCATGGAGCTTGATGTTTACTTTCTTTCTCTGACTTCAAAGTGAGAGGATTTATGTGACCATCATGCTGGCTACTGGGGGAAAGCTTGAGGAAGGCTGTACAATCAAATTTGTTTTCTAGCACACAACAAAATATAAATGTCTGTAAATGAACTGTGCAGATATTTAAGAATAAGTCAGAATTAGCAAAGCACAAATGAAGCACATTTTTGGTAATTCTGAAGTGTGGTGTAAACAAATATTTTAATACGATCAAAACAAATCAGTGCACTTGGTGATGTTGTTTCAATACATTATTGTTTGTGCGCTGTATACTTTTATCAGTAAAACTGTATGTCTGTGCAAATGTAATGGTCATTTCAATTGAAGATGTGTTGTCTGTAATGACAGTTTGCTACCACACTATGCATATTCCACTCTACTCTGCAGCACTCCACACAACAGCACTCCAGTCCACACTGCACTCTACTCTGCACCAATGTGCTCTATGCCTCTCTACTCTACACCACTCCACTCTATGCCAATGCACTCTACCCCCACACTACTCTACTATGCACCACTGCACTCTTCGCCACTGAATTCTACACCGCTCCACTCTATGCCACTCTACTCTGCAACATTGCACTCTATGCCACTGCATTCTACGTCATTGCACTCTACCCTGTATGACTCCACTCTACGCCAGTGCACTCTATGCCAAACCACTCTATGACACTCTAATTTACTCTACGCATCTCTACTCTATGCCACTGTACTCTACCGTGCACCACTCAACTCTACTCTGAAAAAATCTAACCTACGTCGCTGCACTCAGTGCCATTGCACTCAGCACTACTCCACTCTTTTCTATGCTGCTCCACTCTTCACTGCGCCAATGCACTGTACGCCAATGCACTCTACACCACTTTACTCAAAACCAATGCACTCTATGCCACTGCACTCCACGCCAATCTACTCTGCACCCACCACTGCACTCCCTACCACTATACGCTACTCTGCAACACTTTACACCACCGCACTCTATGCCACTGAACTCTATGTCACTGCACTCTACGCACCTCTATTCTATTCTGCACCACTTCTCTCTACACACTCTGCACCACTCTAATCCATTGTACTCCGCGCCAGTGCACTCAACGCCACTCTACTATATACCACTGCACTCTAAGACACTGTATTCTACGCCGCTGCAGCCTACGTCACTCTTCACCATTGTGCTCTGTCACTGCACTCTCCGCCACTCTAAATTCTACTCTGCACCACTGTCCTCTATGTCGCTGCTCTCTGCGCCATTTTACTTTGAGCAATTGCACTCTACAACACTCTACTCTGCAAGTCAGCACTATCCGCCACTGAACTCAACACCACTCTACTTTGCTCCACTGCACTCTACGCCACTCTACACCATTGCGCTCTACGTCACTGCACTCTATTCTACGCCGACCACTGTACTCTATGCCTCTGCGTCATTGCACTCTACGCCAATGTACTCTACACCACTCTACTCAAAACCAATGCACTCTAAGCCACTGCACTCTACGCCAATCGACTCCGCACCACTGTACTTTACGCCACTTCACTAAGCCACTCTATTCCACTACACTCTACGATACTCCACTCTATGGTGCTCTACTCCATTAAACTCTACTCCACTCTACGCCACCCTACAACACTACTCCACTCTACGATGCTCTACATAACTCCCTCCATGAAACTTTACTCCACTCTGTTCTACAACACACTACTCCACTCTATGCCACTTCACTCTGACACCCTATGCCACTCCACCCTACGCCACTCCACTCTACAACACTCTTCTCCTTTCAATGTCACTCCACCCTCCTACACTACACCATTCTATGCCACTCCACTCAACAGTAATCTACTTCTCTCTACTCCAGTCTATTCTACAACAGTCTACTCCACTCTACGCAACACCCTTTAAGCCACTGCACTCTGCTCTACACCACTCCATGATACTCTATGCCACTCCACTCTACAACAATCTACTCCACTCAACTCTACTCCACTCTACACCCTTTCATTCTACAACACTTTACTCCCTCCACAACACTTTACTCTCTCCACCACACTCCACAACACACCACTTCACTTCACTCCATGCCACTCAACTCTACGTTACTCCATAGCACTGCTCGACAACACTCTCTTTTACCACACTAACTTTTAGCCATGCTGAAGCAGCCACACTGGTGTACAACATGGCTAAAACATATTGGCAAAGCCAACTGCTCTTGAATAGGCTAGACCTACTGGATTTGCCAATGCTTGTCTACACATTGAGACTGCTCGGGGGTGGGGGGTGGATTTACCCTGCCATACGATAAGTAAAACATTAGTCATTTACTCTCACAATTTGGTGTCATTGATCAATTTGCACATTAGGTACTGCTGAGATTATTATTGATACTGTACTCTCTGATGTCCCCACCATCTGATTGTTCCGAAGAGAACTTCATATTTCAAACATATCTGAAACATCAGCGACACCTCTGCACATTAACCCATACTGACGTAAAGGAATTGCGCTCATCAAGCCCTATTATATATATGTGGACGTTGACCCACATATTGGAAAGTGGTTGGTTGTATACAATCACAATACGCTTTCTTCTCTGTGTTTTCACATTGGGACACCGCGCACAATTCTTGTCTTGTCTGTTTTGTGTACATTGAATATGGTGCATATAATTTCAATGGCTTGTAAATAACTCTTACATTTTGTGCTTACTAGTGTTTTTTAATTAATACCACGCTTAGGCCCTGAGTGAGGTTTTGTTGTATACATTACATCTATCCTAGAATTTTTCTTTGTATATCGATGAAATGAACTAAATGAAATCAAGGTGAACCATTGTTTTATGTATATGCTGGATGCCCAGGTTCCTTCTGGATTAAAGGCAGCTCTTGTTACTTTTATTAAATCTTATTATAGCAAGCTAGGGCAAAGGGAAGATTAAATTAACTTATTAAGTGAAGCTAACTGGGACGAGGCGCTATTTACCACCACCATTTTGAATTTTGTACCCGTGTGTTATTTTGCTGTTTCTTTCTTGTGGTAGTCACCAGTTAAGCTGCAGCTTTTACACCTTCTCTGAGAGACAGTCTGTATACGCACATTTATGTGCTCTATCTGGAAATCCTAACTTTTACAGAACCATCTAAAATAATCTGAAACCGTGACATCAGATACGCATAAGACATCTTCCACTTTTAGACAGTGATCTTCATGGTGATCTTTGGAAAGAAAACCTCAGCTTGGGATTCCACCTGGCAGCTGGCTGACCTCGGCTCCACACCTACCTCCCCCAAGGAACCTAGATGACAAACTCAACATGATGAACAAGTTACTTACCTTTGGTAATGCCTTATCTAGTAGTATCTTTATCTAGCCGCAGATCTCTTACCTTAGAATTATCCCCAAGCGTCAGACTAGATCCAGAAGATTTTTGTGAGCAGTGCCCCTGCACGCCAGAAGGTGGCATTATTCAGCTCCATGTGGGATCGTCCGTGCCGGAAGTGACACCTGCGGTGCCTATATAGGTGCCACCCCAGTGCGCTGACGTCAGTTTCTTTTAGCGCCAATCCACGGCTGTAGCGCACTGACCACAGGTGTGTAAAAATAGGGCCCTGAAAGGGGAAAAGCCATGTCCCTAGAAATCTGTTTGCAGAGTGGGGTGGATGGGTCGGTCGTTAAGAAATCTGCAGCTCTCTACCAGATAAGAAGTTACCGAAGGTGAGTAACTTGTTCATCGGATAGAGACTTCTAGCTACAGATTCTTTACCTTAGAATAGATACCCAAGCAATACCTCCCCGGAGGAAGGTCTGCAAACAATTTCACACCTAAATGCTATGCAGGACCGAATGGACATCAGAAAACTGAGGACTTAATTGAGGTCCCACAGAGGCATGATGAATGGTGAAGGTGGGAACATGTGTTGGAGACCTTTCAAAAACCTATTCACAATAGGGGATTTGAACAGGGATGGTTGATCTGGCAACTGCAGAAATGCCGAAATGGCAGAAAGACAGACTTTTAAGGTGCCTAAAGCATAGACCTGCTGGGCAAGAGAAAGAATAAAGAGAAGGACCTGGGAAAGGGGTGCAGAAATAGGATCAACCTATCTTTCCACACACCATGCCACAAACTTGCCCCAACTGCAGGCATATTACGCCTTGGTGGACGGATGACTGGCTGCCAAGATGACATTACAGACTTCAAGCAGAAGGCTGAAAGCTGTCAACTGTCACTGCTCAATCCCCACAAATGAAAACAGAGCGTTGACAGGTTTGGGCAGAAAACCCTCCCCTGCTGCTGTGACAGATGATCCTCCTTAAGGGGTAGCCTGATTGGAGGACCGATCGCCATGCTCAACGGCTCGGGATACTAAATTCTCCAAGCCGGTTAGGAGCTACAAGGATGACTTGGGCCCGGTCATTCCTGATCTTCTTGAGAACTCTGGGCAGAAGTGGTATGGGCGGAAAGGCGCACAGGAGGCCTGAGCTCCACTCAAGAGGAAAAGCGTCTCCGAATGAGAGCTGCCTTGGAAACTCCAGCGCGCATATTCTAGGCGGTGGTGAACAGATCTAAACAAGGCTCTATCCACAGCTGAAAGAGACCTTGCACCACCTCCGGATGGAGACATCATCCATAATCCGCTAGACATTTATGGCAGAGTTTGTCCGCCCTGGCGTTCAGAGAGTCCACCAGGTGTTAAACCACCAGGGATATGCCCTGACATTCCAGCAATGTCCAGAGATGCAGGACCTCTTGACACAGGGTCCACAACCCCACCCCATCATGTTTGTTGCAGTACCACATGGTGGTGGTGTTCGTGAACCCTGCAGTAGCTTTCCCTTGATGGAGGGTAGATAGGCCTTCAATGCCAGTCCGATCGCTCAGAGCTCCAATAGGTTGATGTGGAGTCCGGATTCCACCAGAGGCCTCTGATCTCCACCTCTTCCAGACGGCCGCCCTATCCCAGAAGTGATGCATCTGTAACTACTGTCAGATCTGGTTAGGGAAGGGTCTGCCACTGACCCAATCGCAGTTCGTAACCCCCACTGCAGATCTTTTATAGTGCCCTCTGAGATCTGGACCATATTGGAGATATTCCCTTGATGTTCCACCCACTGTAATTTCAGGTCCCCTGCAGAGCACGCATATGTCAGCGGGAATGTGTCACAAGCAGGATGCAGGAGGCTATGAGGCCGAACAGCCACAGAGTCAGTCTCACCGAAATCCAGGACAGAGGCTGAAACATCTGTATCATAGCCTGAATATCCTGGACTCACCATTAGGTAGAATAAGCCAGAAACTGCACCATGTCCAGAACAGCTCCCATGAAAGTGAGCGTCTGAGAGGGAGTCAAGTGTGACTTCAGCATGTTGATAGTTAACCGCTGTGAGTGTAGGAGGTCTGCCGTGGTCTGGAGGTGAGAGACAACTGCTTTGGACGAGCCCGCCTTCACCAACCAGTCGTTCAGCTAGGGGAAGACTGGCACCCCTAATTGCTGCAGATGAGCTGCAACAACCGCCATCACCATGGTAATCATCCAAGGGGCGCTAGTAAGGTCAAAGGGGAGCACGGTGTACTGAAAGTGCTTGTGACATGCCATGAACCGCAGGTAACGTCTGTGGGCAGACAGGACAGGTATGTGGAAGCATGGGTCCTGCAAGTCCAACGCTACCATCCAGTCTCCTGGGTCCAGGACAGACAGGACTTGTGCGAGCGTGAGCATCTTGAATTTATCCTTTTTCAGGAAGAAATTGAGAGGGCGCAGATCTAGGATAGGACGATGGCCTACTTTGTTCTTGGGCATCAGAAAGTAGAGGGAACATCAACCACGACCTACTTCTGATGTCAGCACCCTCTCTATGGTTCCCTTGGCCAAGGGAACCGCCACTTTGTGGTGGAGTAAGGAGATGTGGTCCTCCATCAGCCTGCCGCAAGTGGGTTGCATGGTTGGAGGGGTGGTCACAAAGGGGAGGGAGTAGCCCCTTCCGACAATCTGGAGAACCCAGCAGTCTGATGTTATTGACCTCCAGTGGTGCAGGTGATGGCGGAATCCTGCCACCCACCAGTTGTCCATAATGGTCAGAGGGCAAACTAAACAGACTTGGAAGCTGTGGCAGACGGGGGAGTGGTGGACTGGCCTGACCTCTGGCTGCCTGACCCACAGTGTCTGTGGGTGCCGTGCCTTTGGCCACACAGGAGCTGGGAAGCTTGCAGGCCATGGTGGCTGGGCGGCTAAGGACGAGGCTGAAAACCCCTTCCATGGCCATGCCGGGAGTGAAAGGTGGATTGGGTTAACGGGGGCCATCGAAAGGCCCAAACACTTGGCCGTAGCTCTGCTGTCCTTGAAACACTCCATCGCGGAGTACGCCTTGTCTTTGAAGAGATGGGAGCCATCAAAAATATTGTCCATAAGAGAAGCTTGGACATCCCCTTAAAAGTCAGTTGTTCTCAGCCAGGCGGGCCCCGTAAGGCCACCGACGAAGAAACCGCTCTGGCTAGCGAGTCGGTTGGGTCCAGCCCACATCGAATTGTGAACTTAGCTGCGTCTCTCTCATCAGCCATGGCTTGGGAGAGTTTGGGCCAGATCTCCTCCGGGACCATGGGCAGCACCTATGCAAACGAATCCCAACGGGAACGGGAGTAACGGCCCAAAGGAATGTAGTGTTCACAGACCACAATGCCAGTATGGAGGAAAAAAACATTTTCTTATTCAAGTTGACCAGCTTTTTGGAGTCTCTATCGATGGGGGTAGTAGGGAATGCGCCAGGATTTACTCAGGAAGTGGAGGCTTCGACCACCAAGCTCTCCAGGGTAGGGTGTTGGGTGAGGGAAGAGTGGTCCCCTGGGGCAGGCAATTGTCCTGTTCACAGGAGTCCCTATGCAGGGTTTGGAGCAGGCCCTGAGCAAGGCGTCTGTGAGGGCTTCATTAAATGGAAGAAGCGGTTCTGAAAGGGTGATTCGCGGATAAAGCACCTCCGTCAAGACGTTAGTCTTGACAGCCGCGGAGGGCAGCACAAGGCCCAGGATCTCGGCCACCATATTCACCACCACAGAAGATGAGGCATCCTCCTCCGAAGCCATGGTATGAGGAGAGATCAAGCCAATATCTTGGGAGGTGTCCAGTCCACTGGCTTCCGCTAATTCCTCACACCAGTTCACTTTGGGGTATAGGGGCTGGTATTCTTCAGGGTCCAGTGGCCCCTCTCAATCTTCAGCAAGTCCATAGGAATAGGGCTCAGGCTCCAGCCTGAAGGGTATGGCTTCAGTGGGCAATTGGCGATGCCTACCCGCCTCCATGTCAGGGATAAGAATAGGGACGGCGCCAACGGATGGTCCGGATCCATCTGTGGATCCAATGGGCCAGACGGGCGTCGAGGGCAGACCCACCAGCGGGAAACCAGTAGGGGCCCCTCCCGAATCTGCAGGGCCCGAAAGGCATGCCAGCGGAAACAGGCCACCCAAATATGAGGTGCGTGGCCTCATAAAACTCTCTGAGTTGGGAGGGGGTTGCTCCGGTTCCTGGAAACTCGGGGAGGCATGGAGACAGCCCAGTCACATATTCAACTACGTAACCAGGCCTTGAGTGACAACGCTCCCTGCTGTCATCAGAAGACTTCGACGGATGTGGTGAAGCCGAAGCCCTCTTCGACTTCTTGCTCTTCTTCTTCTTATGCGACCTAATGGAGTGGGATGACTTCAACTGCAACGAAGATCGATGGCTCCACGACCGATCCCTGGAGCATCCTTACAACCGGGATTGAGACCATTGTGGCCTCGCATGTCGAGTGGGAAGGAGTTTGAGGCATCGCTACCTTAGGCCTTGAGGTGTATGGTGCGACAATCGACGTAGGTCTTGGCGTCGTGGTCGTGCTCAAGACAGCAGAGGCAGACGAGGTGCGGGTCTGTTGCGACATTTGGAGATGACAGGCGCCGCAGGGCTTTAATCCAGTCTTTCTCATTGACATCCCTGCCACACCAGAAGACAAATCTAAAAAAAGATCATAAAAAGGCAAAAAAAGACAGTAAAAAAATTACTTGTGGTAGCTATCTCTGGTTCTGCGCTTACTGGCACAGAAAGAAAAGAGCTGACACCAGTGTTCTGGGGTTGCGCCTTTATAGGTACTGCGCACGTCACTTCTGGTGTAGACGACGCCGACGACACCACATGGAGCCAAACGACGCCACCTATCAGCACGCAGGGGTACTGCTCACGAAACGTTTCTGGATCCAGTCTGACGCCTGTGGATAATTCTAAGGTAAGGAATCTGAGGCAAGAAGTCTATCAGATAGCCCTATTAATGTGGTGCCCGCCACCTATTTCCACAACTTGAAGATGCTATGAAAAACGGTCAAGCAGGTCCTGATAACCAGCAGACTCCACTAAGCCAAATCACCAATCAGCTTCTGAACTAGCTCCAAACGACCCAAAATGCCACAGCAAGACTTATCCACAACCTACCTCACCACACCCACATCACCCAACACCTCAAGCAACTTCACTGGCTCCCCATATACAAACGCACTCAGTTCACACAGACATTCAAAGCTCTATACAACATAAGCCCTGCCTACCTCAACAGCCACGTACACTTCCACAACCTCCCAGGCTCCTCTGCTCAACCAGACTGTCACTTGCATACATAAAAAGAGCCACAGCCAGAGACCACACTTTCTAATACATTTCCCGCAAAGTGTGGAACGACCATGCACATGACATCAGAGCCTCCTCACTTCTTGAGTTCCACAAGAAGATGAAGACCTGCCTCTTTGAATAAGCTCCGGGGACACAGAAGCCTGCCCACCTGCTAAGTGCCTGGATACCATCATGTGTGATTAGTTTGCTCTACAAACAGACGTAACATAATAGGCAATCAAAAACACCACAAAGACAAAAGTACAAATCAAAAGCCTGGGAACACACTACTTTAAGAGCCTCCCAGAAAACTATAATAATAGAAGCAGACAATCATAGATAGCACGATTCAATTCAACACAGTCATTCATCTTCAAAGGACTCCTCACACATGCACTCCTTGTGAATATACCTCCTGTGCCACTGGAAACCAATGGTATAGCAATTGATACAAAAGTCACCTCACAAGTCACTTCTGTCTCTACACCATGCAATAGCTCTCTAACTTAAGCACCTTCTATAATCCTCTGCTCAAAAGCCATGCCTCGTCGGTGCTGGTATAAACACAGAAGGCACTTCACACGTCATCTTCTCTCTTGTGTTAAAACAATGATGTTCCTAGGCACCATACATATTTCTATTTTCATTTAGTAAGAAACAATGATAAACACACTTACTCATTCCACAATCTTGAAAATGAAACAATGAAGACACTCATTGCGCAATCTTGAAAATTGAATTACTTGTCTTACCTTGTCATACTTTCATCGCTTAAATTCTGCTCCTGCTCCACCTTAGCAATAACTTTTCCCAAATCAATATCACCTTGTTAGAAATGGGGTTTCTGGTTGGCTAGGGTATGCACCTAAGCCAGGCAGAACCCATCACTCTAGTCACGGCAAGTAAGTTACACACCAAAGATAACCTGTGCTCACCCTCTGGTAGACTGGAGTAGAGCAGTCATGCTTATCATCAGACGCAATGTGTAAAGTGTTTGCGCAACACACTCTCACAGAAACACAATGAATACACCACTAAAGAGACCCCACGCAAGATTATAGAAAAATATATAGTATATTATACATAAACTAAGACCAAAACGACATGACCCAATAATTACTTTGTCAACTAGGCAATTGTTAAGCATGACAATGAGTGCAATAAGAGAAAGGCTTATATGTTGCAAGCGTCATGAACCTCCATTACTGTGCATACTATGCAGTCATGTGATATAGTACTCGTTATCCTGAACAGTGCAAGGTATAAAAAAGCATACAATAACATTTAGGGCATGTAATGCAGAAGGTAATGAACAAAGCGCATCAATCACTATGAAATTATAGGGCAACTGTGCTCCTATTAAACGTGATACAGTAATCAGGCATAAATCGTAGGCCGCAGGAACACCTGCGCGCCTACTACACGTATTACGGTAATTTCAAGCCTGCATTTGGCAAGTTCCTGATTGGAAGGCCTCTGTCAAGGACTCCCACCGTTATGCCACCAACAAAGAACAAGTGCCCCCCAAGGTATGTGCCAACACGGTAGGAGGCACACACACACTTCAGAGCGCCGCAGGGAGACCTCGCTGGGTTCCCAGCACCAAACAGTGAAAGGCAGCTGCCCGCGAACGCAGTGTGCAGCTGCTGAAATAAATGCAGCATTTTAAAATCACCAAGCTGCTCTGATCTCGCAGCGTGTCTGGGATCTCACTGGGGCCTTGCGGACCGCTGCAGTGAAATGCTGAAACAAATGGAGGTGCCCACAGCGGGAGGACCATGATGGGTCTCCAACGTCGGGAAATGCTGGGATGCAGCTGCCTGCGGCACAGCTGTTGTCGCTCCTCTTCCTGCACTTCAGGAATCCCAAGAGAATGGTTTGGCAGGGGTTGGCAGCTGAACGCGGGTCAGCGCGCATGGCAAGTGCAGTGCGAGTTGCGAAGGGGAAGCTGCCGATTCCTCAAGGAACATCGGAAAGCGCTCAACGCGCGTTTTCTGTCAGAAGTGAGCAGTGCTCACCACGCGCTGTACAGTAATCTCCAGCGATCACGTAAAAGATGACGATCGCCCGGGCTTATGAGTCTCATGGCTGTTTTGAGGTTTCTGCTGTTTGATAAGACATTTAGAAGCAACCAGCACTCACCATGCACTGGTGTTCCTTGGGGGGCATACAGGGAGCGGCAGACAGGCAGGCCAGCACATAAAGGTCCTGGGCAAAGTGGCAGTCCCTCCAGCAGCCCAAGAGGCAGCAGGCAGCACAACAAAGCAAGCAGTCATAATGGCAGTTCCTCCTGGCAGCACAGCAGTCCTCTGGCAATGTGCAGAATGTAGGGCCAGCAGCATCTGGTTACAAGTCCCAAAAAGTGTCTAAATCATGGGGTCAGAGCCCCTGTACTTATACTCAAAATGTCTTTGATCTAGGGGTGACTTCAAAGGAACCCTTTCAAGTGCACAACAAACCCCTTTCAACCCAGCCCTGGCTCCAGATATCAGTAGGGGGGTACACCAGCTCTTTGTGTGAAAGCAGGACACAGCCTATACAATTGTAAAGTGTGAACGTTCTCTCCAGGCCAGTAAGACCATCAGTATGCACATGAATGCAGATGTAATACTGTCACACCCAACCCTTCCTGTGTGATGGCTGTCTGGAAATTATGTACACAGGCCTAGACGTGGATTGGAGTCAGGCTGCAAAGCACAAAGAGTCATAAGCACAGAGAAATGCCCACTTTCTAAAAAAAAAAAAGGCATTTCTAAAATAGTAATGTAAAATCCAACTATACCTGTAAGCAGATTTATCACTACCAGTCTAAACATACCAAACATGGCAACACTACTCCTTTCTGATCAAGAATTACCACTTTAAAGAATATAAGGGAAATCCTAATGCTTCCCTATGACAGCAGTAAGCCTCATAGCAGTGAGAAACAAAAAAGGCTGTTTGTCACTACCAGGACGTGGTACACAATAAAGGTACATGTCCTACCTTTTACTTACACAGCACCCTACCCATAGGGCTTCCTAGGGCCTACGTTAGGGGTGACCTATGTGCAATAAAATGGGAGTTTATGACTTGACAAGTAGTTTTAAATGCCAAGTTAAAGTGGCAGTAAACTGCACACACAGGCCCTGCAGCGGCAGACCAGAGACAGGTTTGAAAGACTACGTCTGTAGATGGCACAAGCAGTGCTGCAGCCTCATTAGAAGCATTTAATTTGCAGGCCCTGGGTATATAGGATACCACTTTACAAGGGACTTACAAGTAAATTAAATATACAAAACAGGTGTAAATCAATCATACCATGTTTTAGAGGAGAGAGCACATGCACTTTAGCACTGATTAGCAGTGGTAAAGTGCCCAGAGTACGAAAGCCAACAAAAAGGTCATAAAAATAGGCGGAGGAAGGCAAAAAGTTTGGGAATAACCCTGCAAAAAGGGCCAGGTCCAACACACCTTCATATCCAAGATTAGAAATCTGGAACTGCTTTCCTTATTTTCAACAATTTCAATGGACTTACACCTCTAACACTAAGCAGCATTTAAATAATCCAGCCATGAGTCACTACTTTCCAAAGCCATAACAATACTTTCCTGTAAGACCTTCATTCGCAGTAGCCATCTGTACCTCTGGAACAGTGTCATGGTGCGCCTCAGAGTATGTATATCTTGACTGTTCTACACTGTCTCATTGTGTTTGTCCTATCCCAATTTCTAGTCCTTACTGGGGCACTGGCCACCAGTATCCTATATAAATTGACATATTCTTTGATGACCTCCTCTGAAAGGATGTTGAGTTTAGTTTCTATAAATGTATTTCTATGTTACATTGCAGTTATTCATAATAGTCTTCTATTGGATTAGGAAGAATGTTTTCCAAAAGACCAGTCTATCAGGTGGATCTTTGAACAAGTGCAGTACATCTCCCTTTACAGTTACTATAGTGGAAAGGTTTTCTGATATGTCTGAAGCTATTTCCGTGTTCTGGACTACCTCACTGCACAAATCTTCATGGCATCAGTGCTGTATCTTAAATAAAGCAAAAAGCCTTTCAAAAAGAAGGATCTTCTGAGTCCTGCAACCAACTCTATTTTAAATGTCTTTGTCCAGGACTTAAATATTGGCATCATATCTCTCTTCTACCAAGTTCACCCTGCCCAAAGAAAGGTCGTCGATCCAACCCAACATCCAATTGCCCTTCTGAAAGCCATAAGGTCATGCCATTACCAAGTTTTGTGGCCCATTTTGCATTGCAAGGCTTCAAATTATAGGACTTGCAGAAGTTGTGCCATTTAGGCATTATCAAGAAGTCAAAAAAGAACTCAGGGTCACCACTGGTTTTCAGAAAAGAATCAAGTATTTTGCATAAACAATCAAAATCAAAATCCTGGTCAAATAAAATCCCATTCAGACTAAATTAAATAAAAAACGAAATACATGGTAGGAACTTCATCAGGGATAATGGCATTGCTGTATATACTTCCCAAACAAAAGAAACAAAACTAACATAAAAATCAATCAAAATAAGTTGGATGCTAATACATGTAGGACCGATCTGTGCTTACATTATTGAAATTGCAAACCTCAACATCAATCATAACATTTGGGTTTTGGGGTGAACAGGGTTTGAGTTGTGCATGGGCATATCGTTACATTGACACATTTCTTGTTTTTTGTGAACATTTCAGTTGAGAAGGGGAGTATTACATATACATTATTTTTTTTATTGTTCATGCCAAATAGTGAACTTTTTAAACAAACACCCTTATGTTCACAACAATGGAGACAGCCCTATGTTGCCAACAGGCAGTATTGGATAACCATCCGATAATAACTTTGTCTAGGTGAGACATTCGGATACGGATATTTTCTTGTGAGTGTTTAAGTTCAAAAAGAACAAATGAAGCTCTTTCTGGTAGAGACTCTATCTAACTTCAGATTCCTCACCTCACTTTGCTCTTCTCATAGAGGCTTCTAACCACAGATTCTTCACCTTTTCAATAGATACCAGAGCAGTACCTATTAGGAGGTGGTTCTCTGAATTGGCTCAAACTAATAAGTCCTGTAGGACCGAGCGGGCAAAATGCCCTGCTCTTTGAACCTGGCTGTCCAGACAGTGCTTCATGAACATATGGACCAACACCAAAATAGTCGACTAGCAGAAGTCTGTAAAGGTGCCTTAAATTCTTACCTTTGACTTGCACGGGAGCAGAATGATGACTGGTACTGTTGAGATATATATATATGATCCACATAGCAATTTGAGAAATCCCAAAATCAGCAAAGCGGCACACCAAAGGACAACACAATTACTTTATTGTGTCTACAAACGACACGTTTCGGCGAAGCCTTTGTCAAGTTACTGACCTGCGACCTACTCCCCATAGAAATACAGGTCGCGGTTAATAGACAGTGAAAAAATACTTTGTTATAATGCATATTAGTGCAATGCGATTCGTAAATTGATGGCAAATCAAAATTAAATACATGTAAAACATATAAGAATTAAAGCTTAGAATTTACAATGTTGGGACATTCAAAGTGGAAAAGTTTTGCCTTTGTGGTCAAAATGCATCATAATACGTAATACTGTAAAACGTATAATTTAGCGGTCATATCCTATTTAAATGAATTTAGATACACCAATCACTGGCATGCACTAAAATACAAGCGTACAATCTAAATGGGTAATGTACCATATCTATTGTTGATGGTGACCTACTACATAACACCATAGGTCATGTCTAAATAAATTTCATATGACCGCACAATGATAGATGTATGCAGACTTTGCATTAGATTTCATAGGTAATGTACCTTCATGTCCTGCAATCCTGTCTATATAAACAACCGCAATCTAATAAGATTCAGAGCAGGGGAATATCAGGCTAACAGTGTTTAGTGACACAGTGTGATAAAGAGAAGTGAACAAAAAGTGAATAAATAATGAGTATGTACAAGTGCAATAGAAATAATAGGAGACTATAGGATCAAAACAACTCCCCTCGATAACCATCATGAGTGGAGTCATCTAATCAATTATAATATCGGAACCTCTACCATCATGGATTCCCAACCAATAAGTAAAGATCTTCCCTGCACTGAAAACTGTGCCAAGGAAGGACTCTCCACTGTGTGCTCCAAGTCTTCCTAATACATTGACTAAAAAGGTGTAAGTGATTAAAACAGCATAGCTGATCAACTCATTCTAGGGAAGAACCAACAGAAGGATACTTTTCTGTAATATTTCATTTGTATCCAATATGTGTAGCTAATTCCTCTCCACTATTGAGCCCATTAGGAAATTTTGTATTGAGCTCAATAATGAGCCTAGATTCAGTGATTCGTAACAGTTTTTCTCTATCACCACCGCGAGGATGAGGTGCAATCCTATCAATCCCATAGAATGTTAATAAATTTGGATTGCTCTGGTGTTTCATCTGGAAATGTCTGGCCACTGGATAATTAAAATCCGCATGTGTTATGGCTCTCATGTGTTGTAGTACCCTGGTTTTAAGCTGCAGTTTTGTGCTGCCTGTATATCTCAGACCGCAAGGGCATTCCAGGATATAGACTACGTAGTCACTCGTGCAGGTTATAAATTTAATGATTTCCCTAGTTTTACCTGGGTAAATATTGTAATTATCCCTACTACGACTGTGTTTGCATGCCTTGCAAGAATTGCACTTGTGGAAACCTTTCGTGGTTCCCAACCATGTACTGCTGGTAGGTACCGGTTGGTAACTATGTACAAGATGGTCCCTTAATGATTTAGATTTGCGGTAGGTTATGAGTGGAGCTTTCCCTATGCTTTTCCCTATAATGGGATCTGTTTCCAATAGGCCCCAATGTCGCTTCAACATACGTTGTAAGAGGCCTGATCTCATATTATAGGTAGTGATCATTCTGGGGATGTTAGTCTCATTAGATTTGCTTTCTTTGGAAATGAATAAGGCATCGTTATGTGTGATTTCCTGGACTTTCCGTGCTGCTGTGGATATGATGTTATTTTTATAACCTCTTTGCTTAAATCGTCCTTCCATGATCTTTTGCTCCTGCCTAAACCCATCTTCAGTACTGCAAATTCTACGTGCTCTCAATAACTCCCCATAGGGGATGCTATTAATTAGGGATGTAGGATGGTTACTATTGGCATGGAGGAGCGTGTTCCCAGCAGTCTCTTTACGGAATAAATTAGTTACCATCTGCCCGTTGACAATTCTGATGGCTACATCTAGGAACTCACAGTATGTTGTGCTTATGTTGTGAGTGAAAGACAGATTTGACTGGTTGTTACCCAGTTCAGAGATAAATTCCTGTGCCATCTCCAAAGAACCATCCCAAATCAAGAACAGGTCATCAATGTACCTGATCCAGATTGGGATGTGTTCAGTGTATTTTTCATAAGTTTCCACCCATACCACCTGTTCCTCCCACCAGCCCAAGAAAAGATTAGCTAGGCTGGGGGCGAAGCAAGTGCCCATAGCTGTTCCCGTCTTCTGTCTGAAGAGTGTCTTGTCATAGATAAAAATGTTTTGTGTGAGACATTGCATCATCATATTTTCTAACATTTCAGTATGGTTCCACAAAGAAATATGTCTGTCTTTAAGGAAATACATGCAAGCATCTACACCTTTTCTTTGGTCAATTGAAGTATACAGTGAGCACACATCTAAAGCTATCATATTCATGAATTTTGAACAATACAATGATGAAGCACTGCGACAGCTGCAAGATCGCAATTGTTATGAAGAAGTCAGCTGGGAAATATATAAAACATCCATTGTACTTTATCATAACTACTTAAAAGAATGGTGGGAAGAAGGTCTTTTGGATAGAGATGAGTACCTCTTCTTGAAAATTGACAAACCACGTGTTCCTTGTTTTTATCTTTTACCTAAAATTCATAAGCACTCCACTAGACCACCAGGAAGACCTATAGTTTCTTCAAATGGGGAGTCTTTGAAAACACTTCAATATTCTTGGACTTATTCTTGTCACCATATGTACTTAGACTCAGATCATATTGTCGTGATAGCAGTGATTTCCTACGTCGTATCCATGACATAAGATGGGAGGATTCCTATCATATGATAGCTTTAGATGTGTGCTCACTGTATACTTCAATTGACCAAAGACAAGGTGTAGATGCTTGCATGTATTTCCTTAAAGACAGACATATTTCTTTGTGGAACCATACTGAAATGTTAGAAAATATGATGATGCAATGTCTCACACAAAACATTTTTATCTATGACAAGACACTCTTCAGACAGAAGACGGGCACAGCTATGGGCACTTGTTTCGCCCCCAGCCTAGCTAATCTTTTCCTGGGCTGGTGGGAGGAACAGGTGGTATGGGTGGAAACTTATGAAAAATACACTGAACACATCCCAATCTGGATCAGGTACATTGATGACCTGTTCTTGATTTGGGATGGTTCTTTGGAGATGGCACAGGAATTTATCTCTGAACTGGGTAACAACCAGTCAAATCTTTCTTTCACTCACAACATAAGCACAACATACTGTGAGTTCCTAGATGTAGCCATCAGAATTGTCAACGGGCAGATGGTAACTAATTTATTCCGTAAAGAGACTGCTGGGAACACGCTCCTCCATGACAATAGTAACCATCCTACATCCCTAATTAATAGCATCCCCTATGGGGAGTTATTGAGAGCACGCAGAATTTGCAGTACTGAAGATGGGTTTAGGCAGGAGCAAAAGATCATGGAAGGACGATTTAAGCAAAGAGGTTATAAAAATAACATCATATCCACAGCAGCACGGAAAGTCCAGGAAATCACACATAACGATGCCTTATTCATTTCCAAAGAAAGCAAATCTAATGAGACTAACATCCCCAGAATGATCACTACCTATAATATGAGATCAGGCCTCTTACAACGTATGTTGAAACGACATTGGGGCCTATTGGAAACAGATCCCATTATAGGGAAAAGCATAGGGAAAGCTCCACTCATAACCTACCGCAAATCTAAATCATTAAGGGACCATCTTGTACATAGTTACCAACCGGTACCTACCAGCAGTACATGGTTGGGAACCACGAAAGGTTTCCACAAGTGCAATTCTTGCAAGGCATGCAAACACAGTCGTAGTAGGGATAATTACAATATTTACCCAGGTAAAACTAGGGAAATCACTAAATTTATAACCTGCACGAGTGACTACGTAGTCTATATCCTGGAATGCCCTTGCGGTCTGAGATATACAGGCAGCACAAAACTGCAGCTTAAAACCAGGGTACTACAACACATGAGAGCCATAACACATGCGGATTTTAATTATCCAGTGGCCAGACATTTCCAGATGAAACACCAGAGCAATCCAAATTTATTAACATTCTATGGGATTGATAGGATTGCACCTCATCCTCGTGGTGGTGATAGAGAAAAACTGTTACGAATTACTGAATCTAGGCTCATTATTGAGCTCAATACAAAATTTCCTAATGGGCTCAATAGTGGGGAGGAATTAGCTGCACATATTGGATACAAATGAAATATTACAGAAAAGTATCCTTCTGTTGGTTCTTCCCTAGAATGAGTTGATCAGCTATGCTGTTTTAATCACTTACACCTTTTTAGTCAATGTATTAGGAAGACTTGGAGCACACAGTGGAGAGTCCTTCCTTGGCACAGTTTTCAGTGCAGGGAAGATCTTTATTTATTGGTTGGGAATCCATGATGGTAGAGGTTCCGATATTATAATTGATTAGATGACTCCACTCATGATGGTTATCGAGGGGAGTTGTTTTGATCCTATAGTCTCCTATTATTTCTATTGCACTTGTACATACTCATTATTTATTCACTTTTTGTTCACTTCTCTTTATCACACTGTGTCACTAAACACTGTTAGCCTGATATTCCCCTGCTCTGAATCTTATTAGATTGAGGCTGTTTATATAGACAGGATTGCAGGACATGAAGGTACATTACCTATGAAATTTAATGTAAAGTCTGCATACATCTATCATTGTGCGGTCATATGAAATTTATTTAGACATGACCTATGGTGTTATGTAGTAGGTCACCATCAACAATAGATATGGTACATTACCCATTTAGATTGTACGCTTGTATTTCAGTGCATGCCAGTGATTGGTGTATCTAAATTCATTTAAATAGGATATGACCGCTAAATTATACGTTTTACAGTATTACGTATTATGATGCATTTTGACTACAAAGGCAAAACTTTTCCACTTTGAATGTCCCAACATTGTAAATTCTAAGCTTTAATTCTTATATGTTTTACATGTATTTAATTTTGATTTGCCATGAATTTACGAATCGCATTGCACTAATATGCATTATAACAAAGTATTTTTTCACTGTCTATTAACCGCGACCTGTATTTCTATGGGGAGTAGGGCGCAGGTCAGTAACTTGACAAAGGCTTCGCCGAAACGCGTCGTTTGTAGACACAATAAAGTAATTGTGTTGTCCTTTGGTGTGCCGCTTCGCTGATTTTGGGATTTCTCAAATTGCTATGTGGATCAAATAATAGCGGCTGCTGCGGCCGCAGGCACCGGTGTCGAAAGGAGGGGATCGACTTCACGCGGCACTGTGTTGGAATATATATATATATATATATATATATATATATATATATATATATATATATATATATATATATATATATATATATCTGGTTAGAGAAAGAAGAGACTGCCTTGTCTGGTCTTTGAATTTCTACTCTCGTTCTGGTTGGGTCTGCTCTTCCTTCTAATTGCATATGTTGATTTGTTCTTGTGCGGAGAGTCTTGAAACTGTAAACATGTACAGAAGCTATTAACTTAATCTTCTAATCTACTAATGACTTTAATACATATGTAAACTTTATCTATTTATCCCTAAAACATTACATACTCCTTAAGACTAAGGTGTTAGCTTCTCTTCTATTGTATGCAAACTTGTGTTAGACAGTTTCTGCTTTCTTGTAATAGTAGCATTTGTGTTCACAGTTCACTATCTGATGTACATCTCAATTAACCTTTTTTATCTCATGTAAGTCTTTCAAAATAATTAATTCATATATTTTAATTCCTTTTCTC
Source organism: Calotriton arnoldi (assembly GCA_963921515.1). Taxonomy (NCBI): domain Eukaryota; kingdom Metazoa; phylum Chordata; class Amphibia; order Caudata; family Salamandridae; genus Calotriton; species Calotriton arnoldi. Next base: position 2,659,299 of record CAWUFW010001150.1, on the reverse strand, counting down.
CACAGAGAATACTTGAGTGCCGTCAGAGAATCTTCTGCGATATTTCTTTGAAGATTAATGCTGAAATGCTAGATTATAGGCTCAGGTTGAGTGTCTTTCTTTCTTGTTCTTTATCTCTTTCTTCAGTCTTTTCCGGCACAGGTTGCTAGACTGTTGTTTTGAATGTTTTTGTCATTGTTATTTTAAATAGTGATATTATTCTATCACAAAATGCTAGTCTCGTAATTAAATTAACAGAGAGGACTAGGCACCTTCGTTCTTACCGGTTCAGGCGTACCATGAGCAAGTGCTGCGGAGAGACACTGCTCTACAGTGGCCCAAATCTGGAATTAAATTCCCAAGAATTCGTTTACTCAAAAACTCGTAGCAGGGACACTACTCGCTCTCTGGAGACTACCTCATAGCAGAAACGCTACCAACGACTTTCCACTTAAAACGTCAGCCTCCCAATTGAGACACTACTTGTCTTTTCTATTGGACCATGGAGTGCTTGTCAAAACTGGAATACCACGGAGAACAATAACATCACCTAAACATGACGCCATTACCTTGAACTAACTTTCACAACGGAGACTAAAGGTAAGGGCTGCTCACAGGGGAATTTCCCTCAGTGAAGTGCGCTGTTTAGAAGCAGCATGCGCCACACATTCTATTCATGGCTAAAGGTTTGAAACACTAGAGCAGCGCCAGAGAAAAGGCACATTGACGGCCATCTTTGAGTCGCTCAGATGCCAATTCACCCTCCAGCTATAGGACCGGATCTTTACTTTTGGAAGGAACCATTCTTTTGAGACGATAACATTCACTGTTTTAGTTCTGGACTTTGGTGAACACTGTGGGATCCTGACAGTACCCCTTCACAAGGTTGTTTCTCCCGGTCGAGGTTTGGTTGGGAACTTTTGATGAAAGGCTTGGTCAACTGAGGGGCATGTACATCAGTATGCAACTCCCAGGATATTTCTTCTGGTCCATAGCCCTTCCAATCGATCAGATAATATAATTGACCTTTCACTTCTTTTGAGTCCAAAATTTGTTTCACTTCAAACTCTGACCCTCCCTCAAGCTGTATTGGCTTAGGATGCAGTATTATTCTTAAATTCTGTGCCACCTTCTTTAACAATGAGACATGGAATACAAGATGTATTTTAACATGTTGAGGCAATTTGAGTTTATTGTTTTCTTTATTGGATATGGTCCCACAAAACGAGGTTGGAACTTTTGATCGCCTTTGAGTCTAAGGTTTTTTTGAGTTAAGTAATACCTTGTCTCCAACCTTAAGATCTGGTTCTTTTTTCCATTTCTTGTCTGCATAGAACTTGTAATGCTCTTTGGCCACTGTTAAATTTTCTACTGCTGATTTGTGTGCTGATGCTTAATGTTAGACAACATCTTTCATGGCAGGAACATTGACTTCCTAGAAGTCCACTAAAGAATTTGGATCTCTACCATAGGTCAGATGAAAAGGTGAGTAACCTGTAGATACATTCTTAGCATTATTGTGTGCGAACTCTGCAGCCCAAAAATACTCTGGTCAGTCACCCTCTTGACCTAACAAGAATAGCCGCAGATACTGTCCTAGTTCTTGGTTTGCTCTCTATGTCTGTCAATCCTTTCTGGGTGGTAACAAGTCGAATACCTGGTCCCAATGTTTAACCCACTAGTGAAGGCCTTCCAAAAATGTGACAGAAATTGAGAACCACTATCTGAAATAATTTCCTTTGGAATGCCATGTGCATGTATTATGTGTTGACCAAAATGTAGCGTGAGTTCTTTAGGTATAGGTATTCCTTTTAAAGGAATGAAATGGGCCATCTCAGTAAAGGCATCGACACATACTAAAATGGTATTAAACCCTTGAGTAGAAGGTAAGTCGACTATTAGATCTAAGGTTAGTGTAAGCCAAGGATAGGGGGGGTTGGCAATGGTTCTAACAAAACTTTTGGAGACCGTCTCTCTGATTGTTCCCGAGCCCATACTGATGGATATCTTTAGTCATTTGTGGCCACCAAAATTTTCTTTTTACTATGTCTTCAGATTTCAAGATTCCCTTGTTTCCTGCTAATGGGCTATCGTGACGCTCATTCAAGGCCTTTTCTTGTAGAGCTTGGGTGGGAAGGTACAAGGCTCCATCTTAATATGGCAAATGATTACTAATTTCTCTTTTTGAATCTTGACTAGCCCACTCTTCCATTTCTTCTAAGCTCATGGACTCGCTAACTTGTTCCTTTATGGTTCTGTTTATAGTGGCTCCTATAATCTTCATCTCTGGAATTATTTTCTGAGCCTCTAACAAGTTCTTCGATGTCTCTGTGTCAATTCGTGATAAGGCATTCGCCTTTCCATTCTTGTTTCCAGGTGTGTAAGTAATGACAAAATCGTAATCAGCGAAGTATAAGGACCATCGATGTTGTCCTGGGGTCAAGGTTCTTGCTGATTTCAAAGATTTCAGATTCTGATGGTCTGTATACACTGTAACAGTGTATCTGGCTCCCATGAGATAGTGTCTTCATTCCTTGAATGCATCCTTTGTTGCAAACAATTCTTTTTTAGTGATGGTATACTTTACTTTGGCAGGGGTCAGTTTTCCTGAACGATATGCCGCTGGATGTAGCTGCCCAGTTTCCCAGTGTCTTTGAGATAGTACCCCTCCTATAGCCAAATCAGATGCATCAGTTTCAACGTAGAATGGCTTGGATGGATCAACATGAAGTAAAATTGAGGTAGAGGTAAAATCTTTCTTCAAGGATTGAAATGCTTCCTCTGCATCTTCAGACCATTTAAAAGGAACTCCTCGGACTGCTTTACTCTTGTGTTTTCGTATAGCTCTCAGCTCAATTTGTTCTGCGAATTTTAAATCACAAACATTTCCGGAGGCTGTTGCATTAATCATTATGGAAATTTCTTGCAGGGAAATGTGCCTGAACTTGAGTGTCATTGATTGAACAAGATGGGGAGAAGAAGATTGTAAGGTATTGGCTAACTGGTGGGTCTTTGAAATTTTGTCTTTATCCGTACTCATCAGCCCAACTACTCCTACTGATGGTGCCGCAAGTTTTCCTTATGTGACTGCTTTGGTTTTTTGGGCAAATTTTTACAAAATGCACACTTGTTCCACAGTATAAACATAGGTTGTTTTGCCTTCTCTTCTCCTATCTGCATAGGTTCGACTCTATGTTGGTTACCCGTGAACTTTGGCCTCTCGGTTCTGACTATATCGAACATAGGCAAAACTGAAATGAAAAGCTATTTTTCTTGCTCCTTTTCTTTCATTTTGACAAAAGTCTATTTCCAGGACTAGGTACACAAGAGCCGAGATCTCTGTTGGTCTGTTAGGTATTTGAGCCAGGGCACCCTTCAGTTCATCTTTTAAGGCTATATAGAAAACTGCTGCTCTTTTGTTCTCAGGCATTCTGTCTCCACCACCAATTTATTAAACTGTGCCAAGTAGACAACCAAATCTTGGTTTCCCTGCTTTAACTCCAGTAACTCATTATCAGTGGCTTGTGATGCTTTTCCCATGTCGAAGATTCAAGGAATTCTTTTTAAAATTCTTTGAAGCTGTACAAAAATGGGTCATCTCTTGAAACTAACGGTATTGACCAAAACGTTGAATTGCCGCTTAGATAGCATAAAATAAAGGCGACTCGAGATTGGGTGTCTGGGAAACTCAATGGATGACATATAAAATGAAGAGAACATTGTGTCAAAAGAATTTGGGCCTTCTGAGGGTCTCCACTAAAGCACTCAATGGGAGCTAGGGGCATTACAGGGGATAATGAGCGAATAACGTGGGTAGTGGCTCTGGATGCTGGGTTAGATGTTGCACTAGTGTTTTCTGCCTCCGATGTTTGAAGTCTAAAGCTAGTTCCCAATATTATTCCACTCATTTTTAAGGCTAGATCTGAGGTTTCTCTTCTTGAAGCTACTAATTCTTGCCATAGACTTTAATTTTCCTCTCTCACTGTCACTAATTCGTTTTGAATAACTTCTAAAATTCCTCCCAGAGTTTTTAAAATCAAAACCTTCAGCCATTCAGCTCAGGTGCAAACATTGTACGTGGGCACTTCACTCTGTCAAGGTGCCTTAAATTCCTACCCTTACTAGGGTCAGATTTCACTCGTACAAAACTAGAGAAATTCAGCAGTTATAGTTAGCTGAGCTAACTATAACTTAGCCCCTGCAATGCACTGCTTATGACCTCACATATTACATCACTGATGACATCTCAAATGACATCACTGATGACACCATCCAGTGAGTATAAGTATTTTGTAAGAGTTTATGATTGCTAAACATATATACTAAGCTACTACAAAACTTAAAGTAGTATATTAGGTGTACTACTGAGTGATACTACTTTTAATATATATCATGTGAGTGGCTGTGTGACTAAGTATCCTTGTGCGAATTGGTGTGTGAGTGGCTGTATGGGTGTATAAGTGGTTGTGTAAGCAGCTGTGCGAATGAGTGAGATGCTGTGTGAGTGGCTGTATCGGTGAGTGAGTTGGTGTGTCAGTAGATGTATGGGTGGGTGAGTGACGGTGTAAGTGGCTCTATCAGTGGGTAAATGGGTGTGTAGTGACGGTATGGGTGAGTGAGTGGGTGTCTGAATGGCGTATGAGTAAGTGACTGGGTGTGTAAGTGGCTGTATGAGTGAGTGAGTGGCTGTTTGAATAGGTGTTTAGTTACGTGACGTCATGTGTGAGTGGCTGTATGGGAAAGTGAGTGTTTGTCGGGGCACGGCCTTTTCCTTTTTTTAAAACATTATTAACATAAAGGAAGGAGCGCCATGTGCCCCCACCCCTTCCCTGGGCCAATTTTGGCCCCGGGGACCCCATCCCCTGGTACCTGGCCTCTATTTATTTATTTATTTTTTTAAAAGGGAAGGGGGACCGCGTGGCCCATCTCCCCAGGCCTATTTCAGCCCCGGGGACCCCAGGGCCAGGCCTTCATTAAAAAAAAAAAAAAATTGGGAGGGGGGCCAGCGCGGCCTCCCACCCCAGACCTATACTGCCCGAGGACCCAATTCCCCCCCTGGAGAACCCCCACGCATTATTTGTAAATATAGCCCCGGGGAGGTGGCGGTCCCCGGGGCTGCGTGGCCCCTCGCATTTCATTAGATTAGTCCCGAGGTGGTGGCGGTCCCCGGGGCTGCTTGGGGGAGGGTGGAACCCCACCACGTACTATGTTTCAATATAGCAACAGGGAGGTGGCGGTCCCAGGGCTGCGGTGCCCCCCACACATTACTTGTAAATATAGCCCTGGGGAGCTGGCCGTCCCCGGGCTGCGGGGGAGCGGGTGGCCCCCACACATTTCAGTAAATTAGCACCAAGGGGGTAGCGGTCCCTGGGGCTGCGTGGGGGGGCTGGGGCCCCCCCCCACGCATTATGATTTAATATAGCGCCTGGGAGGTGGCGTGCCCCCCTCGTATTTCAGTGATTCAGCCCTGGGGCATTCTTTTTTATTGGCCCCGGAACCGGGCCCACCCGAGGGCATAAATTGAACGAAGCGCAGGAGCCTGCACTTCGTTTTAAAAAAAGAGAATTCGGCCAAAAATGCTTTTTGGACCCCCTGAACAGGACCAGGGGGTCAAGGTGTTTCTGCCCTGCCCTCTTTTCTTTTTTTTAACGTTTTTTTCTTGTGACTCGGTTCAACAGAGTCACAAGATGGCTGCCAACACTGGTTTGAAGTGTTGGCAGCCAATCAGCTCTCAGGTATGAGATCAGAAGGGGTCGTGGATCAACCACAGCCAACAGTTGTATATCTGAGAAATCTTGAAATTTCTCAGCAACTACTGAACGGATTTACACCATTTAACAAAAAGAGTGCTTTCTGGTCCAAGAACTACCTTTTTGCCAAATTTGGAGTAATTCAGTTCAGCAGTTCGGGCTGTAGCCGTGTCTAAAATTTCATATGGAAATTAACATGGAGAAAACGCGTTTGGGACCCCCTTTTGGCGTCCACCGCTTGATGGATCACCCGAAATTTGTAAGACAGCAGCTGAAGTGAGCGTCATATTAGTTTTGAAAATTTCAATAAGACAAATATATAAATGTATATATTTATATATATATATATATGCTCCAAGTAGGGAAAGGAGATGGGGAGAGAAAGAAGAGACTGCCTTGTCTGGTCTTCGAATTTCTACTCTCGCTCTGATTGGGTCTGCTGTTCCTTCTAATTGCATATGTTGATGTGTTCTTGTGTGTAGAGTCTTGAAACTGTAAACATGTACACAAGCTATTAACTTCACCTCCTAATCTACTAGTGACTTTAATACATTTGTAAACTGAATCTATTTATCCCTAAAACATTACATACTCCTTATAACTAAGGCATTAGCTTCTCTTTTATTGTATGCATAATTGTGTCAGACAGTTTCTGCTTTCTTGTAATAGTAACAATTGTGTTTACAGTTCACTATTTGATGTACATCTCAATTAACCTTTTTTATCTCATGTAATTCATATATATTAATTCCTGTTCTCCACCGAGAATACTTGCGGGTCCTCAGAGAATCTTCTGCGATGTTTCTTTGACGATTAACACTGGATTGAAGATTATAGGCTCAGGTAAGTGTCTTTCTTTCTTGATAGTTATCTCTTTCTTCAGCCTTTTCTGGCACAGGTTGCTAGACTTTCGTTTTGAATGTTTTTGACGTTGTTATTTTAAATTGTGATATTTTTCTATCACAAAACGCGAGCCTCGTAATTGATTGATAGAGAGGACTAGGCGCATTCGTTCTTACTGGCTCGGGCGTACCGTGAGCAACTGCTGTGGAGAGGCACAACTCTACAGTGGCCTGACTCTGGAATTAAATTCCCAAGAATTTGTTTACTCAAAAACTCGTAGAGTAGACACTACTCACTCTCTGGAGACTGCCAAGTAGCAGAAACACTACCAACGACTTTCCTCTTAAAAAGGTCAGGTTCACAATTGAGACACTACATGTCTTTTCCATTCCAAGGAGCGCTTGTCAAAACTGGAATGCCACGGAGAACTATAATGCCTAAACACAACACCACTACCCTGAACTAACTTTCACAACGGAGACTAAAGGTAAGGGCTGCTCACAGGAGAATGTCCTCAGTGAAGTGCGCAGTTTAGAAGCAGCGCATGCTACACATTCTATTCATGGCTAAAGGTTTGCAACAATAGAGCGGTGCCAGGAAAAAGCGCATTGGCAGCCATCTTTGAGTTTCTCAGACTCCAACTCACTCTCCAGCTTTTGGACCTGATCTTTACTTTTGGCTGGAACTGCTCTTTTGAGACAATAACAGTCACTGTTTTAGTTCTAGACTTAGGTGAACTCTGTGGGATCCTGACAATTGTCCAAGACAGGAAATCCGTGTGCTAACACAGTGGTAGCAGCTTTACCTCTGGTGGAATGGATTCTCCTACCTTCTAGGGGGTGTTTTTTTGGTGAATGCATAGAAGAGCTTGATGCAGAGTATGAGCAAACAGAAGATGGTACTCTTCTGCGCCGTCTTGGCTTTTTTCGCCCCAGCAAACCCCACAAAGAGCTGATCATCCACCCGGTATTCTTTGGAATGATGATATAAAAGCTCAGTGCTCTTTTGGGGTTAAAGCAATGGAGTCTCTCCTTCTTCCTAGAGGGGTGCAGTGGAGTATATAACGCCAGCAGGGTGATGGCTTGACCGATGTGGGAATGTGACACAACTTTTGGAAAGAAGGATGATCCTGTCCACAGAACTAGCTTGTCTGGGAAGAAGGTAGTGTATGGTGGGTTATCACAGAGAGCCCGAGTCTTTCCACTCACCACGCCAAGGTGATCGCAACGATGAACACCATCTTGTAAGTGTGGACCCGCAAGGGACAGCTGTGAAGCAGCTTAAAAGGCGTGTATAGGAAGCTGGACTTCTTTGCAGATGTCCCCCCACTTTTTGCCCTCATTTGAACTACTGGATGCTGTTTTTCGACTCTGACAGTGTACTGAAGCCTGCTAACCAGGCTCTAGTGCCAATATTCTTTTCCTAAAATAAAACATTTATTCATTGTTCTGCAACTTCAGCAGCCAAGCAGCATCTCTCTTGGGGTGGAGGAGCCATCCCTGTGCACCTGCATGCATCAAAAGCATCTGTCCGGTAACCCGTGCTGTTGGCCATCAGGCCCGCCGAAGGAGCAGCGCGACAGGGGGAGGCTTCTGAGGCTCTAGGAGATCACCCCCATCTATCTGGTGAGTTTTGAGATGCTTGACCCTCCAGGAGCCCCCCTGCACCAATACCCTGAATACCAGGGCACTTGCGCCCACCAAGGCTTGTTTGAGGCCAGTCCGGACACCATCGCCACAAAGACTTACCTGACGTCGAGGGACTTCGAGAGAGGCAAGCTCCATACTGAAAGTACGAAGAACCATGAGAGCCTTCAACGCTAAAGTGGCCCACCAGCCAGCACCTCTGCACCCGAGCCCTATAGCCTGAGTACACATCTTCTGACTGTGTCCTCTTGGCCTAGGAGTCCCCACGAGCTGAGTTTCTCTTTGGGTTCTGCTGGACTTTTCCTAAGTCTCCCTTTGCAGGCTCTGTTGTTTTGACAGGTCCCTTTAAACTTTGACAGCTGACCGCGCTCGAGGCTACCATTGCAACCAGCACCATTGCACCCAGACATACCGGGGTAAGTAAACCCAAACTGCTGGTGGTACTTTGGATCTTGGCCCCCAAGCACCTTAAGTCCTAAAGGGTATCCTCTACAACTGTTTGCAAATACCTGTATGCAGTGCATGCCTTTTCCTTCCATAGGATAACATTACGTTCGAGGCTCATGCCTAAACTCTCACAGCTTTGCTATTCAACTGTTTTACTGTGTAAAAACGATAACAAACTAAAGTGCTTACCTGGTCCAGAAGATCTGGTGTCTAAAGATTAGATAAAATCTTGTGTTAATTTTCTAAATTGGTCTTGGAGGTTTTATTGAGTGTGTGTCTCATTAATTGACTAAACAAATGCTCAACACTTCCCCCTCTGTTAAGCCTAAACTGCTCAACCACACAACAACAAATCAAGTACTTTGGGATTGTTAAAGCAAGCCCTTGTAAACCAATAAGGGTTGCCTGGACTTTCTGCATAGTGCACCTCGTTTTGGTACACTACATAGAAAGCTAGCTTCCTACTGCGCGCACATCACACACGTGAGGACCAAGTTAAGGTCCCACTGAGGCATGACTAAAGGAGACGGCAGAAACAAGACTTTTAAAAAACGCATCACAACCAGTGTTTTAAACAATGAGGGAGGTCGGCAACGGTCAAAAGGATGAAAGAGCTGAAAAGTACCCCATAACTGTTACCAAAGACTTACTGGGCAAGAAAAAAGCAAACAACAGAATGTCAGATAACTTGGACTGGAAGGTGTCAACCTGGCGTATGCCACACCAAACCACAAAATTGTCCCAACAACAGGTGTATATAATTTTTGTCGAGGAACACCTGGCTGCCAAGATTACATCAACCACCTCTGGAGGAAGTTCGTAGAAGTTCAGCTGTTGCAACTCAATCTCCATGCATGAAGGTGAAGATTGTGAAGGACCAGGTGCAGAACCCTTCCTTGATGTTATGACAGCAGGTCCCTCCAGATGGGCATCCTGATCATAGTACAGATGCTCATGCCCAGGAATTCGGATACCATACTCTCTGTGTCCAATATGGGGTCACTAGGATAACTTGGGACCAGTCGTTCCTGATCTTCTTCAGTACTCAGGGCAGGAGTGGTAGGCATACAGGTGTCCAAAGCTTCACTCTTGGAAAGTGGTATTCAAACTTTTTAATGCTGCGCCCCCAGTGAAAAAATAAAATTAATCAGGCCACCGCTCAGAATTTTTTACAATTAATCCATGAAATTGACAATGTTTAAATATGTCTTGACTTATTTAAACACAAGGCATATTTAAACACTGCAGTTAAATTCTCTTACTGTTTTAAAAATGCAACCAAATACATGATTGCCAAACATGCTAGTTTGGTCAGGCAGACCTTACTAACGTGTAAAAGTATCCACAGTGTGATTATTAGAAATGGGGGTGGGGGTGGGGGTGTAGAAGAATATTTGGAGTCCCTTCCCTTTTGACACCTTCTCCCAGCCAGATATAAATGACAAAAGATGTTAGTGATGGCCCATTACAGAGAGGCTTACTGCTGTCCATTTTTTTCCCTGCTGAAAAAAAGCACTACTGTCAGCATAATGCTTCTTATGGCCACAGGCTGGTGCCCCCTCCCCTCCACTGGGATCACATGAGGCCCCCCTACGGGGGCCCGCTCCCCAGTTTGAAAACCTCTGCTCTAGGTGGATTGCGTCTCCTAGTGAGAGACGACTTGAAAATTCCAGTACGCTGAACTGCTGATATTGCACATTCTTGGCGATGGCAAATAGATCCAACCAAGGTTCTCCCCATTCGTGGAAGAGACCTTGCGCCACGTCCGGGTGTAACTGCTGTATAGGATCTGCAAGGCACTGACAGTTGAGCTCGTCCGCCCTGGCATTTAAATATCCTGCCAAGTCGTTTGCCACTAGGAAAATTTCTTGGTGGTCCAGCCTTTTCCAGAGGCTTAGAATCTCGTGGCGCAAGGTCTAAGACCTCAAACTGCCCTGCTTGTTGGAATACCACATGGCGGTAATGTTGTCTGTAAGCACCTGAATCAGCCTCCATTTGATGGATGGAAGGAAGGTTCTCAATACCAAGCAGATTGTCTTCAGCTAGAAGAAGTTGATATAGAGCAGGGCCTCCACCAGAGACCTCTGATATCCACCTCTACCAGATGGCTGCCCCAACCGAGAAGGGATGCATCAGTGACCACAGGCACTCTTAATGGGGCAGGGAAAGGGGTCTGCCGCTGACCCAGTCGCAGTCCAGTAACCAACACTGCAGATCTTTTCCAGTCTCTTTCAAGATGTGGACATTAGTCGTAGAGGTCCCCTTAATGTGGAGCCCACTGGGACTTCAGATCCCACTGAAGAGCCTGCATATGACGCCTGGCATACTTGACCAGCAGCATTCAAGAGCCATCAGTCCTAGCAGCCTCTGAGTTAACTTCACTGAAATCTAGGACAGAGACTGAAAGATCAGGATCACAGCCTGATTATAGCCAGAAGAAAGGCACGAAACCGAACAATGTCCGGAGTGTCTGCGATGAAGGGTAACATCTAAGAAGGAGTCAGATGTGGCTTTGGCACATTGATAGTGAACCCCAAAGATGACAGGAGGTTTGCCATAGCCTGGAGATGGTTGATGACTGCCTGGGGCTAGCCTGCCTTCAAAAGCCAGTCATTGAGTTAGGACAAGACTGGGACCCCTGACCTCCAAAAGAGTGCTTCTACCACTTCCATCACATTTGTAAAAACCCATTATGAAGTGCAAGTAGTGCTGATGGGGCTGGAGGATGGGTATAAGGAAATAGGTGTTCTGTAGGTCCAACGCCATAATTCAATCTTCACGGTTGCAAGCAGCCAAGACCTGTACAAAGACATAAATATATATGTGCAAAGACAAATATATATATATATTCTTTCACTGATTGGGAAGGTTTTGTTGTGATATATATATATGTAAATATGAAAAGACAATCTGGGTAATGTACCATATGATATTGACAATATACTTATCTATTGCAGGTTTTGATGGTTACCAAATTGTCGTGCTGCGAACTTCCAATCCCAGGATGCAGCAATGAGGAAGTCATTGAGACGCTCACATGAGATCAATTGTTATCATGCAAATAAATAGATGGAAAGCGCGGCACACTGTTATTGTCATTAATTGGCACGTGAGCAAGGACTGAAAAGTTTGAAACGCGTTGGGCCTCAGCACAAAAATAGTGCCTGGATTCTTTGTGGATTGACAAGGAATGACGCTTGGAGTTGAGTGCGTCTCCATTCTCTTTGGTAGAGGTGTGTGTTTTGAATTAATCGGTGAGCCAGCCGGGAGACAGCACCACTGCGATATTTAGCGGGCTTGCGGGGCATGGAATTGTGGCCCTGTGTGGAACTTTCAGCGAACTGTAAATATGAAAAGACAATCTGGGTAATGTACCATATGATATTGACAATGTACTTACCTATTGCAGGTTTTGATGGTTACCAAATTGTCGTTCTGCGAACTTCCAATCCCAGGATGCAGCAATGAGGAAGTCATTCAGACGCTCACATGAGCCCAATTGTTATCATGCAAATAAATGGTTGGAAAACGCGGCACGCTGTAAATGTCATTAATTGGCCCGTGAGCAAGGACTAAAAAGTTTGAAACGCATTGGGCCTCATCACAAAAATAGTACCTGGATTGTTTGAGGATTGACAAGGAATGACGCTTGGAGTTGAGTATGTCTCTATTCTCTTTGGCAGAGGTGTGTGTTTTGAATTAATCGGTGAGCCAGCCGGGAGACAGCACCACCGCGATATTTAGTGGGCCTGTGGGGCATGGAATTGTGGCCCTGTGTGGAACTTTCAGCGAACTGTAAATATGAAAAGACAATCTGGGTAATGTACCATATGATATTGACAATGTACTTACCTATTGCAGGTTTTGATGGTTACCAAATTGTCGTGCTGCGAACTTCCAATCCCAGGATGCAGCAATGAGGAAGTCATGCAGACGCTCACATGAGCCCAATTGTTATCATGCAAATAAATGGATGGAAAGCGCGGCACGCTGTGAATGTTATTAATTGGCCCGTGAGCAAGGACTGAAAAGTTTGAAACGCATTGGGCCTCATCACAAAAATAGTAGTTTGAGGATTGACGCTTGGAGTTGAGTGCGTCTCCATTCTTTTTGGCAGAGGTGTGTGTTTTGAATGAATATATATATATATATATATATATATATATATATATATACACACACACACACACGTATAGATATAATATAGATAATATATACATGTGGGCAAGGACCCAATTATGACACGATAATGTCAGAGACAACAAGAGTACTAAGGCTGAAATGAGCTACGCAAAGAGAAAAGAAAAGGGAAAGTGTGAGAAGCATCACACACAGAAGGAAAAGAACATCCGCTGACTAAGGAAAACAAGGCCAGCTGACTGGTGCAGCCAAGAGACCCAGAGGGTTATCTCATGAAGGAAGACTGCGGGTTGAAAAACCTCGCTAGAGAGAATTCAAGACTTGCATCTGCATTTATGAAATGCTAATACCAGGAATATTAGTATAAGAATGCCTCCGAAACATCCGATAGTGAGTCAGACAGAGGAGGACCTGGCTGGGGTATCGGAGAAGATAGAGAGGGTACATCATCAAACAAGGACAAAGTACCTAAGAAGCAAAGTGTAAATAATAGCATGCATTAAAAGATGAACCCAAAAGGTTGCAGAACATTCAAGAATACAAGTACGGAGTCCAGGAAACAGCGTCTTTACAGGAGTGCAGGAAGTATAAATCTATCCGAAGAAATATCCTGCAGAATACCACATAGGGAGATCGCAAAAAGCCTTCAAGTGAGGATCCAACAAGAGGAAGTAACTCTCCGAAGAGAGAATATGAAATCAAAGAAGGACTGGCACAACTAACTCTGAATTGGCTAGACACATAAGTACGTTTTGTGTAGGGAAAAGGGAAAATCACTAAGAAAAGAGCAGTTGAAAAGAGGAACCAAGTTCCTGATGAACCACTCTAAGACAAAAAAGGGGAGCTAGGGTGAAAGACCCTCGATAAAAGAGTTAAACAACAGCCATCCTACAGACAAGGAGTATATGCCGAGGGCTGAAGAATAAAGAGATAGGCAGGTAGAGGCCATGGGCGATACCTGACCTTGAAGAGCGCTGTGTTAACCTGAAGGGACAAGGTAGGTCCCCAAAGCGAAAAGACAGACATCGGTCTGCAAAGATGAAGCAGCCAAAAGAGACCATGGGTGGCAGTACATGAGAGCAGTCCCTGGAAATGCTGAACTCACAGGGGTGAGTCGGAGCAACTGCCAAAATCTGAAAACATGCCAGCAGAAAAAAGGGAGGAAAAAACGTTGTCCCATGTTCACGTATAAGTGAAATATATATTTATATATATATAGTGCTGTATTACACTTGATCAGTATAATGTTCCTGTGTATTTATTTTTTAAACAAACATGCATCACTGGTGCCCAAGAAGGGAGAGGCAAGGCCATTCCGTCCAGAATATCAACAGCAGCCCGCTAAAGCAGTGCATGACGCACTGATAGGACAGAAGAGGCCACAGGGAGGGGACTATACTACACATCCCAAAACTCTGGTAGGAAAAGGAGTGTGTCAGGAAATACTGATTAATGCCATAATAAAGCGGAAGGTAAACTCCATGGAACGAAGGGAGCTTGGACAAGAGATACACCCGTAAGTGCAAGGCAAATAGCCGCATACACAATCATTCCAATTTTGCAATACGAAATCCCCTATAAAGGAAACTAAAATACCATAAGTATACTCAGGAATGCCTATAAGGCATACAGAAGATGTTCCACGAGGAACAGGGAACAAGGCCATAGTACATCAGCAGAGAGCAAGCAATTTACCATAGTAATGATTACTTGCATGAAGCCTGGAAAGAAGAAAAACTCCTATACCATCAGGGATGGAAACCCACTCAGGGCCACAAAATATAAAATCGCTTGGAGAGTGGGAACTACAATCCACCTTTGACTGTTCAGAAGAAAAAATAACACCTGCTGAGAGCAGGAACACCTCATTGGGTGCCACCGGAAAGTGGAATTGTTAAAATGAAAAGGGAGGCAGATTCTGCAAATGGCTCAATGGAAAGAAAGAAAATCGTCCCCAGACTAACTAAGTCCGTGGCGACGCTGGGAAGGCGGACGCACGGAGTAAACAGAATTAATGGGCTTCATCGCCCTGACTGTCCCGAAACCGATGTAATGCAGAGTCAGCATGGGTGCCAAACAGACAGGTGCCATCAAAGGGCATGTCAATCAAGGTGGATTGAACAGCCTCCAAAAACCCTCAGGTCGCAACCAGGCACGTTGACGTAGTGCCACTGAAGAAGCCATAGCCTGACCTACGGAGTTAATGGTATCAATACCACATTGAATGATTAATTTAGCTGCTTGCTGCCCATCCCATATGAACAGGGCAAGATCGTTCTGGTTCTCATCTGGAAGGGACGTGTCAATGAATCCCACAATGCATGGGAGAAGCGTCCGAAAACGCAAGAAGAATTTAGGGATCGCAGAACTGGTGGAGGAGAAAACATGCCTTCCACAAGCGTCTAGTCTTCTGGACTCTCTGTATGGAGGGACAGTAGGAAGAGAGTTGATATTCTGGATGGCCGAAGTGGCCTGTACCACAAAACTGTGATGAGTAGGATGACCATGATCACCGGTCGGATCACCGGGGGCCGGATGGTGTATGTGAGAAATAAAGAGATCCACAGGGGACCCCGAATTGGGTTTAGCTCAAGCTCCCAGCAAAATGTCAAATAGAGCTTCACTATAAGGAAGCACCAGCTCTACCCCTGTTTGGCGCTGATAGAGGATGCCAAGTAATGGATCAGTCGTCATTTCCACAGAAGGAAGTGGCAAATCCAAAACCACAGAAACTCGCCTGAGCATGACAGGAAGAGAGGAGCTTGCCTCTGTAGCGAGGCCAGGAGGGGATAGGAGGCCCAAGGCTGAGGAAGACTCCAAGCCACTAGCTTCACCCAACTCAGTGAGCCAGCTGTCCTCCAGAGGAGGTTGGGCAGTGTAAGAGATGGGGTGGGGAAACCCCAATTCCTCTCCATCACCTCCAAAATCGTGCTCTTCAGAAGAAAAAACATCAGGGGTCTCCACAGAGAGCTGAAGAAAAATGTCTGAGACGGCGGCTCCACCAGCGCCGCACCCAACGCCATCCAGCACCGAAGTGCTGACGTCTTGGTGTTGGAAAAGTGAAATGGTGTGGCGCCGACGGCGCAGTCGTCAGAGTCGGTTGATCAGACCCAGGAGCCGAAGGCGGTAACACCGAAGGGCTGTGCACCAGCGTCAAAATGGATTTGAAATCCAAAGGCTGAACTGAGGCCGAGGGCGAACCTGCCGGTGTGGACACAGTCACGGCTCCTTGCACCTCCTTGGGGCCCAAGGGCACCCCAGAGGAAGATGAAGACCCAAAGATAGTATGAAGAGAATTGCGATTCTCCTAATAATATGACAAGAGAATCTGGATTTCATTAAAGACACTTCTCTTCTATTCAAGCCATATTTCCGGGGCCATTACATTATCGAGCTCTACAGAGGGTGAAAGTGAGAGCTCTAAGAGAAGGATCATGGTATGGGGACAGAGTGATCCTAGATCAAGATGCCATATTAGAATTGGACTGGTGGCTGGAGAACAGGGATGCCTGGAATGGCAGGGCAAACTTTGGGAGTTCCCTGGAATATATACTAGAATCGGATACAAGCCTTCATGGCTGGGGTGCACGCCTGGTCAACCAGAACACCAGAGGTTTATGGTCTTATATGGAGAGTTCCCACCACATAAATTATATGGAGTTGACAACAGGTCTCTATGCTCTAATGAGCTTCAAACACTCTCTGCAGGGCAGAACTGTCATGCTAAAAATGAATAATGTGTCTGCAGTGCCATACATAAATCTGTTAGGGGGTACAAAATCCTCAGTCTTGTCAGATTTGGCCAAAAGTCAGTCAAAATACTTTATTCGACAACTTAATGTCATAAAAGAAAAACATATCATGCAATCATACGTTTCTTTACAACATTATTAAAACACCAAAAAATATTTAAAATATCAGCCTGACAACCAAAGCTTAAAATGCATACACAACAATAACAATTTATAAAATACATAGTGCAAATGAGCAAACATTATTAAATACAGAATAGACTACTCTTGTGTTATTCCTGCAATAACCAGGAATTCTAAGCCAAGAATGCATACAGTACAAAAACATTTTATAAAGTGCAAAGTGCAAAAAAAGCAAACTCAAAATAGAATGTTCCGCATTTGTGACACTCCCATTGTCAGTCAGGGAATCAAGACCGGCAAGATTTACAATACCGGGCTTTCTGTAAAGTGCAAAGTACAATAAAGCGGACTCAGTCAAATCGAATAATTCTCATTTTTAGTGGGCCTCTAGATTAAAACATATAAAAGATATAATAACAGTTTAAAAGACCAAATTTTTCCTGCGCCTAATGGCTCCCGTTAAAAAACTTGCAACCCCAAAACAGACCATGGGGGAAGCTAACATCTGAAGATATAATAGGGCTGGCCTAACTTGTGCAAAGTGACAATCTCTGAGAAGTGGTAATATAAATTTCTTGCGTAAAGAAACATAATAGTCACAGAAAAAAATAAAATGAAGAGTATCCTGTTCAGAGAAATTATCACAAGGGCACGGTTCTAAAGTGCAGGGTTTAAAAAAGCCCTGAGGAACTGACAAAAACCAGGGAGCCATTTGCAGACGAAATCTTATTAAAACAAAACGATGAAAGGGGTTACCAACGATTGATAAATAAAGTTGAACTTGGTTTTGCATCGATAAAGAAGCATGACGTCTTACCGTTGGTTTTAGCAACTCCTTTTCTTCCCTTAAACCCTGGCGCTTTGCCAAAAACTGATTTTTGATATTTCTAATTTTAATTTTATCCATGATTTTGGGGCATATAAATAAATCAGGGCAGCCTAACCAGCTTGTCAATTCCCTTAAATACTTTAACCAGGGGATATGTTCGGCTCTATCTAGCGCTACACAATCAGTTATAATTGTTTGGTTTAAATTTGTAATGGGACTTGCCCAAACTCTGAGCCAGCGCATTAATGGAGCCACAGCAATATAATCTGATATATAACCCATCCCTAGTTCCTCATGTATTATATATGCAGGGGTGGATTGCGGAACTGCCAGAATCTTACGTAGGAACTTGTCTTCCTCAAGCTGAATATCCTTTCCTTCTTTGTATCCCCAAAGGTCACTACCATAGGTTGCCATGGGGATGCATTTTTCCTTATATATCTTCAGTAAGGCCGGGATGGGTTTTGACCCCAATCTTTTTGCAAAATTTAATGTTGCCCCTGTAGCTCTGGCAAGAATATTCTTTTTTTGCGAAAGTTGTGGACACCATGAGGCACGCTCATCAAAGAGTACCCCCAAATAAGGGAAAGTTGGAACCTTCGTTAATTCTGTCCCTTTACAATAAAATTTAAACTTTTTTTGGGACTTACCAGGGCCAATAGACATCGTATGTGATTTCTTAAAATTTGTCGAAAGATCTAAAGAGTCCATAAAAACTATAAAAGCATCTAGAAGTGATTGGAGTCCCACCGCTGTTCTAGCTAATATGACTGTGTCGTCCGCATATAAAAGTGCGGGGATCATCTTGTTACCAAAAGAATTTGGATGTTCTGTCTAGAACACAAGATCAGCTTGAGAGCTGAGTACTTACCAGGGAAAAACAATATTGCAGCAAATTGGAACTCGAGGTTCTTGAAAGACTACAACGACTGGAAGCTTAACGAGAGCCGCTTCAGAAGTCTCTGTCACTTATGGGGTCCTTTGGAGGTGGATCTCATTGCAAGCAGGTTGACATTTCAACTGAAGTACTTCAGCTGGATGCCAGACCTGGGTGCTCAGGCAGTCAATGCGTTCCTGCACGACGTAAAGCGCTCGTCCCGGTGAGCGTGTGTTTGTGCAATGAAGGACACGAGCCTTCAGCGAGTGCGCACCCTGGGACAGAAGTCCCTGATGGCCGGTGTGAAGCACTCGTCTCTGTGAGCACGAAACGTGTCACCATGAGGTAAAGGGAGAGACGAGCGCACACCGGGGGTTGAGCTGTGTTACGGGCCGACTGTGGAGAGCGTGCCAGTACGCTCTCCGATTAAGTTGAAAGGTATTGTTAAAATTAGTATCGGGGGAAGGTGCCGAAACTGAGTTGGAGGGCTTGGGGGGGCATTGGAAAGTGGTCTCCGTAATTGGAGATCATGCAGAAAAACGAATATCGGCTCCTGTAAAGGAAGCAAGTTAGGGCAGGGATATGATAAGAGAGGGGAAAAAAACATATTTTTCTTGTTAAGAAAGGTTTAAGACAAGGACTAATATAAAGAGTACTTTTCTGCCTGGAGCCGCATTAAAAAGAGGCAGATTATTCTACGTGCATGACTATTGTACATCTGGAAGATTCTATTCTAGATCTTTTCACTTTGTGATGTATTGCTTCTAAATGGCTGCTTGGAGTAGCATTAAAAGAAATATGCATAATGGTAGCCTTCGGTCTTGTAATGAAATCCAGGGTGGTCTCACATTTCACTGTATATACTTCACTGTTTTTTTCTTATGCAGGAACGCATTACTCGTTGGATGATCTTTTTAATATGGTCATTATTAAGATTGGGGGTAGGGGCAGGAGCCTCAAAATCATCCGATTCAATATCAGACATGATGGGTTAAGTGTCCTCCTAAGGCTTGTACTGGCTGGCAATATATTATAAAATATATAGTATGTATTGTGTAAGGGGAAACTTAATTTTGATTGATAATAGACACTTGGTTAGTAGTAGAATTATTTTCCCTGGGGGTCGGGAATTAGCTCTTGAAAAATAAAGGTTAATCCTCTTGCCAGCGTAAAAATAATATTTATTTTGTCACAGTAAGGTACTTGCGTCTAGATGCAGCTGATCGCTTGAGTCTCCAACCGCCGGTTTTCCCTGGCGTCGGATGTTCACGAGCGATCTGCTGCTTTGTTGCTAGGCATCCCTGGCAATGCGTCGCTGTGGTAGCGGTGCGTAGTCCGGGATACCCTTAATCAGCTGGCCGAGCTATGCGGCATTGCCAAGGTTCTTTCCTCAAAGGGCTCTGCATGTACTTTTTTTGTGGATAATGGTAGCCTCCAGACTTGTAATGAAATTGTAATATTCTCACATGTGGGTCAGAGTTGCTCCGGCTCTAGGGAAGGTAGGGAGGTGCAGGGTAGACTCGTGCACCGACTCTTCAAGCAAAGATCGGGAGCAGGCTTTATGCGGCGAAGTCAGAGGGTGCCGTGACTTCGACCGCCTGCGTCATGACCTACAATGGGACGACACTGGAGAGAGACCGGAACGGCTCCTGGAGCAAGCCCGCGGGTGGTCCGTGGAGTGTGAAGGGGACCGAGGTCAATGGGAAGCCTTGAAAGACTGCGACATCTCTAGGAGGTTCATTCTGTTCCCCCAGAGCCTTCGGGCGAAACTGGCGACAGGCGTCGCACTCCTTGGAGTCATGGTGCTCCCGCAGGCACGACATACAAATAGAGTGAGAGTACGTGGCAGATATTGGTCGACCACAGGATCCACAAGGCTTAAACCCCGAGGACATGAGAGAGTGTTTAAAAGTACACTGTTCCGTTCGATGAAAACGTTGAAGTAGGCCTAAAAACGGCCTGATGAACCGCTTACTGGATCCTTGTTGAAAGTGCGGAAAAGAAGAAACTGACGTCAGCGCGTCAACAGGGGCTGTATATGGACACTGTTACATCCGATGGTCGACGTCACTACAGAGTTGCACGATGCCCTCTACTGACACGCAGAGGCACTACTGAAAAAAAATTCCGGATCCAGTCTGGTGCCTGAGGAGAATTCAAAGGTAAAGGACTCTGCGGCCAGATGTATATATTTAGTTTATAGGGCATTGCCCCTTTCAGAATGCAATGCGATTTTTCTTACTATGTAACTGTAATCATTCCAATCTGTCAAAAACAGTGTGAAAATATTTTAGAATTGCCTTTTTAGATAAATCAACACAACTCTTAGAATCCTTCTTGAATATTTTCTAGAAGTACATGTTGACTATAGACCCTTGCCCAACAGGGGATATAAAAATATCTCCGGCTGAGTGTCCCGCTGTGGGGCCCGTTGGGCATCGCAGTGCCATCCCAACGAGGAGCACAGCTCGATGATGAAGCATGCCACAATTGGTGGGTGAGTGCTTCTGCTCCTAAACGGAGCTGCTCCTAGGTGATCTGTTGGGTCCAGACCCTCACATTGTTCTCTTGAACCTTTCTTAGACAGAACTTCACACTTGTCAATAAATATAATTATAAATAGGGAAGATGTGTGCTGGACCTAAAATTCTCCCTGCCCCCATTAGAGTAGTTATTGTTACTGTGTGTTGCCATCTTTCACCTTCCCTCACCTTTCATTTTGTTGTACACAGGATATTTTGTAAACAAAGTTTTGAAACACAATGTCATTCTCTCTTTTTATTTTAAATGTTTTTATTAAGTTTTCAAAAATCAACAATGTAATGAAATGAAAACAGCATGGATCATCCACAGCAGTATTAACAAAGTTTACATTCGGGGAAGTATTGAGTGTAGCTAATACATAGCAGCAAAGTAATGACACAGAACAAAACAAGGAGGGAATGGGAGATGAGTCCCTCACAACCACCATCCCACACAGTGACGCCAACACAGCACACTTCACATTAAAAAAGCGAAATACCTCCACAGGGCAGTCAATTCGAGGCTCATCATTGGCCAGACAATGCCGGCACATCATCGGTACCACCCGGACCCAGAACATCATTTTCATCATCCTCACATCCCAGATCATAGTAACGCAACCAGGGGCCCCATAATTTCCTGAATTTACAGGGACAGACTCTACTCTTATATGTGACTCTATCTGCAGCCATATCTGTCTTCCATTCATGCCATGTGGGGACCTCCGGCACACCCCAGTACCTGGCCATATCTCTTTTTGCCACAACCAAGCCCAAATTACAGAACGGGAGCTGAGCCCTCAGGACATCGATCTCTGTGGGGATACCCAACAAAATGAATTTAGAGTCAAGAGAGAGTTCTACCTCAAAGATAGCCTGCAGTTCATGCACAATGGCCAACCAATATGTCTGAATGATGTGGCAACCCCAAATAGTGTGCAGGAAGTCTCCGCTATCTTCCCTACATCTCAGACACTCCAGGGAGGCCGTCCTCCCCATCCTATGTAATCTGGCACGATCATAAGATACGCGGTGAAACACACTGAATTGTACAAGTGTGAGTCGGGACTTAAATGCAACTTTCCGGGGATGCATCAAGGCGGCCAACACAATCAGTGTCATCAATCTCCCCAATGCCCGATATCCATCTCTCACGTAATGTACCTAAAGTATCAGGAATGTTATTGTTAATAGTTTTATAAGTGTGAGATAAACACGATTTCATTCTCACAGGTACATGTTGCTTCGTTCTCACACTTCGTTTTCATGCTGTGTGAGCAAAGTGAATGTTTTTCCAAGGTCTCCCCATTTGGGACCAAAATGTGATTCTCATGAGAACTTAACTTTAATTTGCAGCAATTTGTTCTAACTATTGAGGTGTCACAGGAGAAATGGGGATGGGAACTACAGTATATGAATCTGTGGGATAGTGCTGATAAATGTGATTTTAAACTGTATTGTTCTTTCTTAAACATGATTGAATGGGATCTCCAGACCCTTGTGCATCCATACTGAATGTATGAATCTTATTGTATTTCACCCTATAAAATGAGCCTTACTAAGAGTGTGTGCGCTGCACTCTCCCTTGATCTTTAGAAGGCGACACTGTCAGTCTGATCGCTGATTCCTGACTTATTTACTGAGCTGAATTATAAACTGTTCTGCTATTCCATTTTTGTCATTTTATTCTGAGCCTTGTGCTTTTATGACAAATGACTAACTGACTGAGTTCTTGCCATTTAATTTGCAACCTATAATACCTTTAACTTTTCAATAAACCTTTGTGGTTTTCATTATAATACTTGTTAGTCTTTATTGTGAAGCCTTATGTGCTCTGATATTTGATATGTGATTTACATGTTGACCAAGTCCAGTTTTGGAGCAACAAAATCCTTAAAGGATTTACCTCGCTCCTGGTTCATCAGTAGTGCTTTAGGTTGAAAACAAGGAAAAACAGCTACATCAGATGCATGAGATCTCAAGAGCACAAACTTAAACTTTAACACAATTAATCCTACAAGGAAAAGGAAGCACATATTACTAATAGCAGTCCTATTACAGACCAACAATGATGGTCAGGACCAGCCTGTTGTTTTTTAGGTCTCGCCCTGAAAGCCAGCGCTTCAGCGCTGGCTCTGGGCGAGACATTTTGTACTGTGGGCTTCAGAAATGCGACCACAACTTTTGGCTGGCCTAGAGCATGCGAGAACGCGCACAGTAACGCGCTTCCTCGCATGCTCCAGGCCATCTGGCTTTCCTCTTTATTGCTCCTCCCCCTCCCCCACCACAGAGCGCGTCTAGCGGCCGCGCGGCCGTGTCACTTTCACGGACGCGCGTCACTTGCTCTCCGGCTGCTCCCCCTCCCCCACCACAGCGCGCGGCCAATGCTTGTTTTCTTGTTGTGGCGTGCGAGGGCAAACATTAACTAAAAAATATAGCCTGGTCCAGAGTGCTCTCATGAATGCAAAGCGAGACCTCCGTTGCCAAGAAGGACTATTTTAGAAATGCATCTTTCAGCGATGCTCAATCTGTGGGCACTGAGTCGAAGTCAGCTTTAGGAAACAGGAGCTCATGGGGCAGGCGTGCCTGGTTGCCTTTCGAAGAACTTAAGAAGTGCAGCATTATTGCTGATACCTTATTAGCACGCAATAAAATAATACGCGCTATTTGAGTTGCGTTTCGTACTCCTTGGCTGTGTTTTGTTGTTGTTATTTTTACATCACGAACAATGATGAAGGGTTATATGAAAAGCATTGACGTCCTGCAAAATACTACCGTACTCTAAACCCTAAATTATTGCTTCAACTTCTACGATGGTGAATAGGGGGTTACAAGTTACAAATATGTCGGAATCCCATTTGTTTAGGGGATTGTGGCCTAAAGATGTGGTAGGTGTGAGTTATCGTTTTTACAAAACTGTGATCTTGCGCAAATACTATTTATTGCCGTGCCTCAGCTTTTTGGACTGGCTAAACAACGAGCCACTGAATCTTACTTTCTCACAGTGAAACTGTACTTTTTCTGACTTTAATTTTAGAGTTTGAGATTGGAACAGTTCTGCCAATCTATGGGGTGTATGTTATTATTTATAGGCGATACCCTGTGAGAGTGTTTAGCGTGCCGAATACAAAGGAACGTGAGGGACAGTACCATGTCATGCACACTTTTGTAAACTGTATAACCCGCTGCTCCTCTATGTGTCACCAGACCCCCTCCTTCCACACCAACACCTGAGGCACTCATTCTAATTAGCGTTTCCGCACAACCTTATTTATATTTTCAAAACGTTTATGCACTATCTAGTTATGTCCCTCCTCAGCGTCTGTATGCCTTTGAATGTGTGTATATTTTAATTGGGGACTGTTTGCTAAGGAATGCAAAGCGCGCATAAAAGCTATTTTACTGTAACTTGTTTAGCGGACTCTGTTTTAATGTTAGCATCGAGGTTTAAACCGTGGGTTTAAAAGAAAGCAGTGTTAGGAAGAGTATTTTGGTAAACTTTTTAGAAAACAAACTATTACAGCGTAAAAACAATAAAATCTCTCGGACTCTGTTTTTACGCAGGTACAAACTTGCCAGATTTTTTTAAAACATCACCCCTAAGTGAAACTGCATCAAAGCCACATTTGCATCTCCTACCGCTGATAACGATCTTTACAAGGTGCAAAAGTTTCTCTTTATTGTGCCAGGCAGAGTCCCATTCAACCACATTCCGTAACTATTGGAACGTTTCACACCACTACAGACTTGATGGCAGCTACACTTGGTAGTCTTTTGGAAGCAATTTGAGTCGAGTTTCTTGCTTTTTTATGGGACTTCCCGGTGGGCGCCCTTTTTCTTTTGCTCTAACAGTTATACTGAATCTAGAGGAAAAGTAACTTTTAGAATTGTGCGGAAAGCTCCACCTTGTAAAACTAATAGTAGATAGAAATCTTTCTCTCCTTTTACGGGTGTCTTTTGTTGCTATTTTTACATCACTGACAATAGTGAAGGATTATACATCAAGCGCATTGTCGTCCTTCAAACCACTACCCTACCCAGAACCCAAAATGATTGCTTAGACCTTGTTCGCTGTTGAAAATGGGTTTACGAGTTACTAATATGTAGAATTTCCATTTCTTTATGGAATTGTGGCCAGAAGAATTGGAAGGTGTGATCTTGCGCAAATCCGCAATTATTACAGTGCTGATTTATAAGGATAAAAAATTACATTGACAATAACGTTTTTTCAAAATAATGGCCCTACTGACAAATGCCACAATGCTTCTGTGTCACTCATTACTATTAGTGCTATTTCACGTAAAGCAATAACTGCAGGTCAAACTGACCATCACACACTTCCAACTCTCTCCAAAGTGGCCACTCCAAGCATTCATAAATACACTCACTCTCTCTGCACTTCCTCCAGTCTTGGCTGAAAACATCTCACAAAAATACATTTTCATTCTCATCCTACAAAATAACTGCATAACTAACTCTACCACTGTCACTCAATACATCACTAACTCTCTCAATAACTAACTAACTGAATACCTCTCTCATTCTCACTAAATAAATAAATAACTCTATCACTCTCATTAACTTAACTAACTCCCACGATCTCAATAACACAGTCACTGACTCTATCACTCAAACTAATTCTATAAGTCACTCACTCTCACTAACTAACTAACTCTCTCATTCTAACTCACTGGCTCTCTCACTCTCAATATATAACTAACTAACTTTCTTACTCTCTTTCACTAACTAACTCTCTCACTCTCACTAACTAACTGTCTCTCTATAACACTAACAGACTCTCTCACTACCTCACTCACTCTATCACTCTCACTAACTAACTAACTCACTCACTAAATAACAGGTGAACTCACTCACTTTCTCACTACCTAAATAACTAACTCACACAATCACTAACTCTCACACTCTCAAAGTAAACAACTAACTGACTGTCACTCTCAGTAACTAACAAAGTCTCTCACACTCATTAACTAACTAACTCTCACTCGAACTAAATAATTAACTATCTCAGTCTCACAAACTAAAGAACTAACAAACTCTCACTCAGAAAAACTAGCATCCTCTCTCACTAACTAATTCACTCTCTCACTCTCGCTAACTAACTCTCTCACTCACTCACTAACTAAATAACTAACTCTCTCACGAACTAAGAAACTAAATAACTCTCTCACTTTCTCACACTAACTAACTAACTCTATCACTCACTAACTAAATCTCTCATTAACTAACTTACTCTCACTCTCTCAATAACAAAAAAACTCTCACACTAACAAACTAACCTTCACCCTCCTATTATTTAAGCCCACCCCCATATAAAAAAACATATTCACTATCACTAATTCACTTACTCTCTCCCTCTCACTAAGTCTCTCATTCAAACTCACTAACGCTCACTCTCAATAAATAACTAACTTTATAACTCTCTTTCACTAACAGACTCTCTCACACTCCCTAACTAACTAAATCACTATCAAACACAAACAAACTCTCTCACTACCTCACTGCTGACTCTCTCACTCACTAACTAACTATCTCACTCAAGCACACTCACTAACTACATGGCTAACTCACTCACTTTCTCACAAACGAAGTAACTAACTCTCTCACACAATCACTAACTCTCTCACTCTCAAACTAAATAACAAACTAACTCTCTCACTTTCACTAACTAACTCTCTCACTAACTCTCAATCTAACTAACTAAATACCTATCTCACTCTCACAAACTAAATAACTAGTTGCTCTGTCTACTTTCTAATATTTATAAACACACAGCTTCTGTGCTGCATAGCTAACCACTTATATGGTCCCAAAGGCGAGACCTATTGGCTATGCCAATGCTTGTATTAGCAGGAGGTTACTCCCAGAGAACAGCGTTGGAGTGCCATTGAGAGGGAGGACTTTGTTGTGGTTTGGACCCTCAGGAAGCTGAGACCATATATGTTTGGGACTCACTTCCTTGTTCAAACTGACCACAGCCTCTCAGATGGCTGATGCAAATGAAAGGGGAAATCCTAATCCGTTAAGGTGGTCCATCTCCCTACAGGAAGTTGGAACTGACCATGCCAATGCAGATGGCCTTTCCAGCTTCTTCCACTTAGACAATGAAGGCTCTCTTGGGAAAGGTTACTCTCATTCCATTTTGCTTGGGGGGAAGGGGGGGGGGGGTGAGGGTTGTATAGGAGAGTGCCCTTTTTCACATGGTCACCCCCACGTTTTGCCCTAGTACTGATGCTTTTTGACTCAAAGTGCACTGAGTCCCTGCTAACCAGGGCCCCAGTGCCAGTGCTCTTTCCCTTAAAACAAGGTAAATGTCAAATTGTAACCCAATTGGCAAGGACTTCAGCACCCCTGTAAATCTCTAGTAAATGGTACCCCTGGTCCCCAGGGCATGGGTACTAAAGAGGGTCCCTATGGGAGGCAACATGTATTATACCACCCAAAGCGATCCACACAAAAACTGTATGCAGGCTGCCATTGCAGGATGTGTGAAATGGTGCAAACCATTTTGAAAACAAAACATGGCACACTTCCTGTGTGCCATGCCAAGGTACACTGCATATACTATAAATAAGCCACCCTTGGAGCAGGCCTTAGAGCCCTTAGGCAGGGTACATTATATTATGTTATGACATACCTGCATGAGCAGTTATGCCCCTGTGATGTCTGGTTCCATTGCCACGACATTGCAAGAAATCAGGAAGCCATCTTAAGCATATGTACTGGGCACTGGTCATTACGAGTTACCCAGCTACAAAATGGCTTCACTGCTTTAAATGTGTTTGGTATCAAACACCTTGTCTTAATAAATCTATACTGATGCCAGTACTAGATTCATAATGACATGCACTTAGAGGGCACCTCAGAGGTGCCCCCTGAAAACCTACTAGTCCTCTAGTGTGGTGGCTGACTGGAATAATCCAGTCTGCCACCACAGACGGATTTCCGACCTTCTGCAAGTGAGAGCCCATGCTTTCAGAGGCCAGAAATAATGCCAGCACAGGAGGAAGGTGTTCACACCTCCTCCAGCATGATGGCTAGCTAATTACCATGTCAAGGCCAGAGGCCTAAAAGCCTCTGCTGCCTTGCATATGTAACTATGGCTTCCCCCCGGACCCGGGGAATGCCGCCTCCTGCCCTGAAGCCCATTTGGCACCAGAGCAGGTGAGAAAATTAGATAGTCAGAAGGCGTGTGTTTACTTACAGGCTAGTCACATCCCTAAGGTGGGCTACCTGAAGTAAACAACAAAAGAAGGGTTTCACCATCTTGGATTTGGTGAAATTAGGAACTCTGGGTCAGCTTTATGTCCACTCTTCCAAAGAAGTGGTCATATAGGGGGTGTAGTCACCCCAGAGGTAAGTAGCCCATTGGCCACTACCCTATACTCCCCTTAACACCCCTAAATTCAGCATTTAAGAGCTCCCCTAGCACCAGGAACTCAGATTTGTTTTCTGCGAACTGAAGCTAGAACAAAGAAGAGCCGAGATCTTGAGAACAGAAGTCCTGCACCGAAATTCACGCCAAACCGTACCTGGCTGCTTGCACCAGGAAAATCAGAAAGACCGACCCATCCAGAAGCTGAACAGCCTCCCCAAGGCATTGGAGGACTGTTCTTACCTTCAACATCTCCTTTGGAGTGGAGGAGTCACCCCCTGCATCTGCAGGCACCAAATGCATCGACCCAGTACATCGTCTTGCTGGCCATAGGGCCCACCAAGGGAGCAACTCACCAGGAGGAAGTTGTCGTGAGTCCAGGAGGTCATCTCCGTCACTCTCACCAAGTCTCGAGCCGCTGACCCCTCCTGGAGCCTCTCAGCACCAATACCCTGGGTACCAGAGTCCTTGCAACTACCAAGGCCTGTTGCGTATCCAGTCCAGACACCATCGATGCCAACACCGACCTGTCGTCTAGGGGCTTCAGGATCCATGAGGTCTTTATCCAGAGTAGCCCTGCTGTCCTGTTTTCTCTTCTTCTCCAAGTCGCCAAAGTCAAGTGAGAGCCTCAAACTACAGCAAAACGCCGGACAAAATACCTCTGCACCCGAGCCCCCCAGCCCGGGTTCAGGTAAACCGTCTGTGTCCCTGTGTTCCAGAGACTCCCAAGAGTCGAGCCCCTCCTTTTGATTATGCTGGACTTGTCCCCAAGTCCCCACTTTCAGCCTTTCTTTTGCCAGGTACTTCTTCCATAGAGTTTACCGCGTAGCACTCGAAGCTACCAACGTGACCAGCACCTCTGCCCCAGACACACCAGGGCTGGTAAAACTGAACTGCTGGTGGTTCCTTGGCCCGTAAACACCTAAAGTCCTAGAAGGCATCCTCCAAAAATGTTTGCAAGTATATCTGTGCAGTGTATGTTTCTCCCATAGGATAACATTACCCCGTCCGAGGCTCATACCTCAAAACCGTTATTCACCTGGTTATTTTATACCTACAAAATCTATAACTCCGAAAGTACTTACCTGATTCCGATGATCTTGGTGTCTAAAATTATATAACAATCTGTGTTATTTTTCTAAATAAGTCTTGGATTTCCTTCTTGAGTGTGTGTCTCATTTATTGACTCTGACTCTGTGTGTACAACAAATGCGTAACATTACTATCTGATAAGCCTAAACTTCTCGAATACACTACCACAAATAGAGCACTTGAGATTATTAATTTAAGCTCTGTAAACCAATAAGGGTCGTCTGTAATTTGTGCATGGCCTTACATTGGCATTACTACATAATAAGCCAGCTTCCTACAGCTGCTACCAATTTACCTTTACCCTTGGGTTCTAGAGTAGAGTGCAACGTGCTGAAATTGCGCTTCAACACCTCGTCAGGGGTAGTAGGCACTAAATAAATACTATTTACAATATCATAGAAAACTGTCAGGCATTCAAGTATGAGACTACAGTTTTGGTTAAATAAATATGGAAAGTTACTCATTTCAGTTTAATTTGTTCACTACACTCAAAATAAATATGGATAAACGCAGATACAAGTAGCAAAAATAAATATAGATACATAGAAACAGAAACGTCAAATAAATAAATATCAAATAGCAGGCTGTCTTATACATAACATACCTGCCAACTAGAAGAACAATCTCAGTGTGAGAAGGGGGCGGTCCCTCGTGCCGAAAAGTACCTAGGAGGCACTTTTGAACCTCACCCCGCCCCAAGCCCCCTCCTCCCAAAAAAAAACAACAACAAAAAAACGCCGAGGCTGATGCCGATGTCCAGGTGTTTTCACACCCCTTTATGGACGTCGGCAATTCAAAGCCTCAGTAAAACGAGCTGAAACCCCACTATTTACAGTGGTTTTCAGCTCGTTTTCCCTGCCACAGTGTGATATCGGCTCCTCACCGGGTGACCGTGCATCTCACTGTGGCACCGTGTGAGTTGGCAGGTATGTATATAATGAAATTCTGTGCTGCTGCAGTGTTTGAATCCGTCCAGTTTTCTACCTCGATATAGTGCTAGCTGCGTAGTAGTGAACCCAAAGGCCTTTGTTTACATATTGAAGGGAGTGCGGAGGCACGTCTACTCTGCACACTTCCAGTTGTTTGACAGCTGAGTTTTAAAATAAATGGGTACAACAAAACAAATCTTCTAGTCTCCGGTTCTGCGAACACCACTACCACTGTTTTTTTCCAGCACTGTCGTCGATCTGTTGATAAACTATTCACCAATGTACTCAATTATAGTGGTATTGTCCATGCTGTATTTTTTTGATGTACTTAAGGGAATGTGCCAAACAAGCGCCCCTCGGAGGGGTCCGCAGGGTGCGGTGTCCTACTAATGACACTGAGTCGCAAAGATAGATCCGTCCCTGGAAGAGTGGGCGAGTTAAGGCGGAGCTCATCCCTTCCTAGGCCTTTGTGTCTTTAGTGTACGCGAAGAGTGAAAGGGATGCACGCAGCTGTAAATCCAGAGAGCCAGTGTGCTCTTCATCGGCTTTCCCTGAGCCCGGCTAAAGCCACACTAATGCCACCGCTCCGTCACATTAAGCCTTATTGGCTCAGCACGAGAAACAATGACACTTCATTGGAGACCAGATTAGCAGGAAACAAGATGGAGCCCCGGCCCTTGTCAGGCGCCATTATCTGTCCCACACTATCTCCACCAGCTTCCCAACACACCGAAGCCGTTCTGGGCGCCGCTCTGAACTCTTCTGCCAAACAGCTGCAACTCTGTGTTTTATTATTTTTTATAAACAGATTAAATTTGCCTGCCCTCTTCGGGCATATCTTTAAAATGGAAATGTTTAGTGTACCACACTTATCCTAAAGCAAGGGCACTCAGCACAGATGCCACATGATCCATTTTTACGCCAAGTTAATATGCATAAAACATCTCGAGCGGAGGAAACGAGGTCAATGTGGGACGGCTCAATGTAGATCACCGTAACATAGTTGTCAGGTTCCTCTGTCAGCAGAGGCGATTTGTTTTGGCTCGGAGCTCGCAAAACTCATGACACTAGAAAATGTTTTTAGTGGGACATTTGCCAAGCATGTTGTTTGCGCACACAGTTTTGCAAACACTGAAACTTCCATCAGCGACACATTTGGCTTCCCTAAAAGACCAGAGCCAATTATGTTTTAGACTTTTTAAAATACTTTTAGAACAGAATGTATGTCTAATACAGCATTGTCTTAAGGAACACTGGCACGGGTTGCTGAGCACAGTTTATAGATGGATGGATGTTCTTGCCGCATGATTTTGGGAAAACATTTGTGTGCGTCACAGAGTATGCTGCGCATTGTGTTTGGAAGAGTACGTCGGCTACTTGCCAAAAAGCATTGGCACTTATGTTACCTCCTGAATTTCCCAAAATATCCACGGCCTAATTACCATTCTGCTTCAAGCACGACGAGCTGAACTTGATGTTACCTAACCCCAATAGCCGGTGATGGCACTGCGCCGTGGTCGTGGATGAGGGAGGGTGCTGTCAGGGTTGTGCCTTTAGCACTCTACAAGCTTCTGTCACCCTGCACTGTCCTCTAAGTCAATGTCCTTGAGAGGACTGTCTGAGGAAGAAGAGGACAAGTAAGAAGGCAGATGTGGAATGGAAGTACCCTGGACATCTAAGTTACAAAATCAGCATTCCTAGCACTCTAGAAACAGGTTATGTACATGAGCAAGGCTTAACAGTATACCGCAGGCAGGGCCGGCTTTAAGGTGGTGCAACCGATGCAGCCGCACCTGAGGCTGACCTCGGGGGGAGGGGTGTCTTTAGAAATAACTTATGGTTTTAAAAGCATCTGCTGCAGAGTTCCTTGTGTGTCCAGCAGTTTGCAGGCAGCAATAAAAATGTCACGATAACTCTGGTGATTCATGTTCGAGAGGGAGAGGGGAGTTTTATCTAGTGACAGTTTTGACACATCATTAAGTAGAACAAAGGGTTAACTAGTAGATTTATATAGCGCAGCTTATCACCCGTGAGGGTATCAGGCCGCAGTCCATGGGCACGGGGAGATTAAGTGATTTGCCCAGAATCACAGTCTTTTGAGTCGACGCCGAGACTCGAAACCCCAACTCCAGAG
The DNA here is from genome assembly GCA_963921515.1 of Calotriton arnoldi. Classification (NCBI taxonomy): domain Eukaryota; kingdom Metazoa; phylum Chordata; class Amphibia; order Caudata; family Salamandridae; genus Calotriton; species Calotriton arnoldi. Next base: position 2,626,843 of record CAWUFW010001150.1, on the reverse strand, counting down.
TCGGCAACTCTGGCCACTGCGCCACATCCTCTACCTTTTCACTTTTAATTTATTTGCCAGGTGCAAAGAAAGTGTACCATGCACATCACAGAACTGTATTTTATGTTACAGCAGTTAATAAGTTACAATCCTAAAATGTTGTCAGGTCAGATTCCCAGGCGTTAGAAGCACCCAGTGGTTGTTCCACTGTTGAAAAAATGTTATTGGACGAAGATATTTGTTAATAAACAGCTCTCAAGTTTCTTAGAGAGCCATAACCTGATGCATATGACTCAATCTGACTTCGGTCCTCATACAGTACCAAACCAACCTTGCTATTGACGACAGAGGCTGTCCGTCAGATTCTGGACACAGGCGATTCTGTGGCGCTGCTGTTATTGGATCTTAGTGCTGCGTTCAATACTTTGTCCCATAAGATCCTGATTGAGAGGCTCTGGAGTTGTGATGTGGGCCATAAAGCATTGAACTGGATCACTTTGTTTCTGCAATGATGGACCTTTCAAGTGTCACAAAAATCCCATCAGTCAAAAGTGTTTCCTGTGAAACAAGGTGTGCCACAGAGTTCTTCTCGGAGCCCAACTTTGTTTAATGTGTACATGTGACCGCTGGCGGATATCATCGAACGCTATGGATTTACCATTATTTCATATGCGAATGATACGTAGCTTATCATCACGATGTCACAGAATTCGGCTCACAAGGCCGCCACCCTGTGCCTATGTCTTGCAGAGGTTGCTAGGTGGATGGACCTGAACTGTCTCAAGCTCAACACTCAGAATACTGAGGTTCTGACCGTAGGCAACCAAACAAACTATTTGTCCACTGCATGGTGGCCTCAGGAGTTGGGCTCAGCTCCTCTCCCTAAACCTATGGTCAAAAACCTTGGCGTTTGGCTTGAGGATAAGATGTCTTTTGACAGTCAAGTCACTGCAGTGGCAGGAAAATGCTTTGGACTGCTCAAGATGCTAAGTAAAATCTTGTGCCTATTACCAGAGTCGGCAATAAAAACGGTTATTCGGCCTTTGTTATATCGAGGCTAGATTATTGCAATGTTCTGAATCTGGGAATCACTCAGGGACAGATCACCAGACTCCAGAGGGTGCAAAACTCTGCGGCACGCCTTCTTCTGAATTTGCCGAAGCATGCGTCTATTGGGGCCACAGTCAGGAAATAACATTGACTGCCAGTTAAGCATAGATCATCGTTTAAAGCGTTGTGCTACTGTCACAAAAGTTTTGCTAACAAAGGGCCAGAATACCTTCAGTCGCTAGTAAAACCGTATGTCCCCTCAAGGAATCAAAGATCTGCAGGAGAATTGCTGGCGACTGTTCCAAAAGTAAAGAAAGTGTGCTCGGGTGGGAGCTCTTTCAGCTACCTGGCGCCAAAGTTGTGGAACACCTTGCCCTTATCGGTTCGTCAGGTGCATTCAGAAGAACTTTTTATGAAAGAACTTAAAACTTGTTTTTTTAGATCAGGATGCTCGACTATTTGAAAGTGATAGGCAGGGTGTGGAGATCTGCTTCCAGCACTGGGACACCTCACTTGAGGTAGCCATGCACTTTATAAATCATACTATTATATAGAACATTGACTTATGAACTCATCAAAGAGCTGCATGCAAACTGCATAGAATAGTTGAGAAGCTATGTTTTTCCCCAGTCTTTCATCATCTATTCCTAATGTTGCTAAAATGGGATGGTTTAGGCAGATATACATTCTTAATAGTAAAGCCAACCAGCTCTTTAAAATAAATAAAATGTATGTGAGCGGGGGCTATAGAGAGATGAGGGGGACTGTTGGAAGGTGGTAGTATGGAAATCCGTGGAGGATGTCATGGGGGGCACCAAAACGATTGTAGCCCAGGGCGCCACCAGCACTAAAACCGGCCCTGACCGCAGGTATCAATGCATGTGAATGAACATGCAGGAGCACACAGTTATCTGTCACAGAAGGTATGAATGTGTCATGGGTTACATGTATGAAGTTGCCTTGGCTCTGCATAATTGGCTAGCCTAGCGTATCCATATGATGAGGAATATAGAACGCAAGTTGATTGGTCAGAATGTCTCAGGTGGTTCAATGCAGTTAGAGTGCTTGAACAGCTCAAGAGAGCTGAGTCTGTCGAGATAGATTCTTCTGGCTGTTTACTATGGGCTAATCTGAAGTTACACTGGTACATACCTGCTGAAGTGAGCAAGCCAATATATGAGCTGGACGGTAACCCCAAGGAAATAGTGTGGTTGAAAAAAGAGACAGGTGAAAGACTTTCCCTTTGTAGGGCAGGCACGCATCATATCCCAAGGGATAATACATAATAAATCAGTTCTCTGTTGTCTCGCACCAAGGTTTGTTCTACACATACATACACACTGTGTAATAGTTACATTAACCTTTGGTTAAGAACATCAGAGCAGAGCCTCTATTGGAGTTCAAGAACAATGAGCAGAAGGAGACTAAGGGGAGTTGGTTTTATATGGGATCTAATGTTAAGTAGAGTTCAGAACTGGTTTAGAGAGAAGACTCTGCTGAACTGCAGCTCTTTAATGTGGATTGCTTTACATTTCTGTGCTTCATCCTGGACTCACAAGTGCACATCAATTTACAAGAGAGAAAAGACTTGGTTACAACCAGGACTTCTCCGAGGTACCAAACTGATCACCCCAAACTCTGATGTTAAACAAGTATGCCAATCCCATGTACTTTCGAAGTTAGATTATGTTAACTCTTAACTGGTAGAGGCTTCCAACATTCATCTTGCCCCCCTCAGAGCAGCACTACCTACAGCAGCCAGGCTGGCCATCAGCTCAATGAAGTTCTACCACATCTCACCCATTCTGATCTCCCTGAAGTTGCTTTCTATCCAGTCAAGGAGATCTTCAAACGTCCATGCATCATGCATTAAGCACTGCCTGCAGGAACCCCAAACTATCTCACCCAAACACTGCAGACCTCAGGAGGCTCACACCGACTTAGAAGCCACACCACCTTTCTTCTCGAAATTCCAGCCCTGAAGGAATCAAAAATACTAAAGTGGTCCTCCTTGGAGAGCGCACACAGAGTCTGGAACTCAGTTCTACTATCTATATCATCTTTTAAAATTTTTAAAAGGGAACTGAAAAACCTGGTATTTGAACAGCGCTTCCATCTATAGAGGAAATATATTTCAAAATCGGATAACTCAAGCAAAACTGGCATTCGCAATTATAGCATTGTTTCCTATTTTGTACTGATTCTTACGCTTTTCGTACAGATTGTCACTTCGTCCTTCTATCGCCCGTTTTATCCGTCTAGTTAATTTAGTTGTTCTTGCTTTTCTAAATTGTGCATTAATTTGAGCATGACTGTAAATACTGGTTATTTTCGTTGACATGGCTGACCTCCGCTTCCCTACACCAATTTGCAATCCACTAATCAGTCACCCTTAACTGTTGTCTACATGTGGTTCTTTTTATCCTGATTCTGAATTTATGAATCAGTGACTATGTAAAGCGCTGTGGCAACCTTCCATCCTGTCGGCCCCTCTTTAGAACACTGAAAAACGAATAATCGATGTGTTGGGTTACTTCACTACTAGATAGGACTGCTCTTTCATTCTGTACGTTTTCCAAGCCACATGAAACGTTTGGTATGCACACACGTGTTCATAGACACACAATGGTTCTTTGTGACAGGAAGCTGTTCAAAAACATGCGTGATACTTGGAATTCAAATTAAAACCTGATTTCGGGCACCGTTTATGCATAAAGTTACTGATTTGTTTGAAACCAAACTATTGGTGGAATTCAAAAAACGGTATTTAAATTGAGTCCTAATAAAGTGAACCTGAAACGAAAGAAATAGCTGTAAAAAGACAGGGCATAGGTCCTTATGAGCACGATGCTTAATCTGGAAAAACTGAATGAACATACACAAGACTAAGATGTATATATGCTCTAAAACGCAGAAATAGAAAAATGTAAGGGGACCGTAAAACCCACATTGGATGTAATACATAACAGAGGATGGGTTTCTGAACAAACAAAAATGTTTCTCTCTGTTGAATATCTGAGAGTCTCGATATCTGACAGTCTACTACTTAAAGCTCAAACATTTCATGAATCTACAGAGGGGACCGGCTGTATCAGGAATAGACTCAATACTTATGAAAATGAGAGAATACATAGAGAATTACTGAGGAAAGCCATTTTATCTAAACACATATAACATATACCACAGCCTTCATTATAAAACTAAATACAATTGAGTGAAAATATTAAATTAGGCTCTGCATTTTAGATTTCACATTATACACATCTGTTAGGACAGGAAAGTCCCCTACAATGAAAAATACAAGTACCCCAGTCCTGAGTGCCGAACTGCATGTGAAGCTGGTATCCTAACCTTTCGTTTGGCCCTGTCGTCACACTTGTATTGCATTTTCAATGCGACCCTGGTAATGCGAGGTCCAAAAACTGACCTGGAAGAGTGCACCAAATACACCCCTTTGGTGAGCACCATACCGGGTTTTGTGATTCAGTACTATAACCAGACCTTTCTTTTTATCTGTGTCAAGGAGAGGTAAGTCTACTGCCTCCTCCTGCGTAAAGTTCTGCTGTTATGTGAAACACAGAAACTTGCACTGACATTCTGTGGGTGTTTCAAATGCAGGGAGTGAGTAGCACGTGTATGATAGTAGGACTGTGTTCATTGTAAGAGTCTAAGTGCTAGGGCCTGTGGGATCCATTTTGGATGCTCCTCATTAGTGTGGCCTAAAATAGAGGCGTGCCAGTGGTTTAGACTATTTGCATGCACACCTCACATAATTTTCTGTGTTTGATGCAACGCTCTAAGTGGCAAGGGTATGCCCAGACATGGGTCCCTTGCTCACGCGCGATAGGATTCCAGCTATACCTCACTTACGAGCAGGGGCGTCGTTAAACCCCCGCTTTAGCAGCTTCAGCGGAGGTGGGGTTCTTTATGAACCTCTTCTGTCTGCAATTCGGCAGACAAAAGCTGATAAATACTGCTATAAAGGAATACAGCATCAATAGACGAGTAACCAGAAGCAAGAGAGAACGAAGGATGGGTAACTAGAAGAGGGAAAGATGGAAGGACTATTGAATGGAAGGAAGGGTGAAAGAAAGGATGTATGGATGAGCGGGTGAATGAGTGGGTGGTGAATAAGTGGGTAGATGGATGAGTGAATGGACAGGTGGAAGGACAGGTGAAAGGATAGAGTAAAGGGATGAATGGATGAGTGAGTGAATAGATACGTGGATTAACAGGTGAAAGGATGCAGATGGCAGAGAAAAGGGATGGATGGAAAGATGGATGGAAAGGTGGATGGACAGGTAAAAGGATGGCAGAGTAAAGAGATGGATGAGTGGGTAAAAAGTGAGTGAATGGATAGACAAATGGGTGGATGGCAGATTGGATGAGTTTATGATGGATGGATGGCAGAATGGATGGATGTCAGGGTAGATGGATAGATGTATGAATGTCAAAGTGGATGGATGGCAGAGTGGATGGGTGCATGGATAGATGGCAGGATGGATGCAGAGTGGATGGATGAGTGAATGGATGGCAGGGTAGATAGGTGGAAGGATGAATGGCAGTGTGGTTGGATGGTTGGCAAAGAGAATGGATGGATAGACCAATGGATGGCAGAGTGGATTGATGGATGGATGACAGAGTGGATGGATCAATGGGACAGGGAAAGATTGAATGATGGTTGAAAGAAGTAACGGATGACAGAATGTAAAGGTGAAATCGTAGATGACAGTTGGAGGATGGAAGGGTCAGAGAATGGACAGATAGACGCTTGGATGGAAGAGACAAGGGAGCTCTTCTAGGGAGGGTTGGGCTCGCATGCTTCACTTACTTGGTGACATCAAACATAGGGTTGCTTGTGGTCCGATCTGGAGGAGGCCTTGCCTGGCATTTCAGGATGGGCTGTTCCCATGAACAGCAGAGTCTGTAGTGGTTTGAACAAGACAAACTTCTGTCGACAGGGACACAGTGGTTAAAAAACAATATGTTGGAATGATACCCAGAGCAACTGTGAGTGGGGTAGACTGTTTGCAAACTTTCTCCCCTCATCTTTTGTGTACATGATGGAGGATTTGCATAGGTTCCCCAGGCAGTGAAAGTGTATTGCATGCATTCTTGTGGCCGAAGGGTGGAGATCCAGACACTGAAGTGAGGATGACAGTGTTACTTCAGAAACTCAAAGAGTACCTTGTTAGCAACCAGCTGCTGATAAGTGCCTCCTAGTACGGACATTTAGAAGATGGTAGCAGTGAGGGGTAGAACTGCAGTATCTGTTCTTCAACATGAGGAAGTTTCTAGGAAGTGCCCACTGCCTTGCCTGTCCATGATTACTGCTTCAGGAAGGCCAATGACAGACAGGTGCTGCAATCTCACACTCCACTGTGCTCCTTTTTTGGATACTCCTACTTGAAGCCAGCCCCCTTGCTACCTGCTGTGAGAGACATCACCTTGCATTAAGGCTCTGTCTGAGAAACAGCCAGAAAATGACATTTGAAAAAGAATCACTCCAAACTGATTTAGATGCCTTATATAGTGGATATACATTTTGTGTGTGGAAAATGTGCATAAAGGTGAGATACGAACCACCCCACATTGTTCCAGTTCCAAGTTGTTCATGACCAAAAAAGGAGTGCGCTGGAGAAGGGTTGTTGTGTGACCAGGGATGGTGTCTACTTGACAGTCAGTCTCACAGAGGTGAGGGACATTACCTGAAGCCTAAACTTTCTGCTGAAGGAGCTGAGGGTCTGCTTAGTCCCTAAAAGCCTGCCTGTTGAGACATGAAAGGGGAGTGCCTGGCCCTGCAGGAGCAGAGACCGTCCAGGAAAAGTCCAGAGATTTCCTGGCTAAAGAACAGCCATAAAAAGGTGACTGCCCCTGAGAACAAAGCCAGGGGCAACCCATGCTGTGAGTTGGTCCCCCGGTCTCTCGGAGCAGTTCCTGGGCAAACTGTAAGCAGGAGCACCATCATGTCATCTGGAAGACCACCGTGGGTCTAAGAACTGGTGCTGCCGCAGGACAAGAGGAGTCGCATCGCCACTGAAGACGGAGCTCAATCATTCTGAAAGTCCGCAACTGCTGAAGATAAATTGCTGCAGACAAATCAGGCAGGAGGCTGCAACTGTCGTGCCGGGGTACCTATCTGCACATGGCCTGGAGGGCCACAAATAAGAAATACATTGTGCCACTTCACAGGACCTGCCAGTCCATCTGTCAATTCCTGTTCCAGAAAGAGGCCACTGCTGAGGCTCCTGCTGCCAGAAGCTGCCGATGGGAAGAGCAGGGGCATGAGCTGTGCCCACCACACTACTAGATCTGCAACAAGCATTGAGCAGGCAAAAGGAACAAGGGACTGAAACAGCGCAGAGGAATATAGTGCAAGGACTTAAGACTTTTTGCCCGAGTGACTGTCTAGGGAGAGAACTGTTGAAATGAGTTGTGCAGTGGGGTACATATAAGTGATCTGTGTATAAATAATGCATATGCCCAAATCATCCTGTTGAACATTAGACATTAGAGATCTTCTAGACGGGTAGGGTACCAAGAAGGGTGTGACATGTTACTGAATATCGTAACTGAGAATACATCCCTGCAATGGCAATTCCTAATGAATTGTGTAGTATTTTGTTTTTCAATGAGATTAAAGTACTTTCTTTTATAAAAAAAGATAAGCACTTGGCTGGATAACGCCCAGGCTATCCACAGAGTCATGTGCGGAAAGGTCTGTACTTGGCCCAGTTTGCAGAGCCATTATAAGAAGGATCTCAGGGCATCAAAGGCAAACAATCTCAACCACCATGGTTGGGGTTAACTTTCCCCGGTCTGCCACGTGCTCCTCACGAACACGGTCTGACAACATCTTTACATCACAAGGAAGGACTTTCGTCTGTTGATCATCACTTATGATCAAATACAAAAGATGAAAATCCCCTATTTCTAATGTAAATGTTGTATTTTACACTGTATTACAGTTATTTTACCACATCTGGGAATTACTTTTTCCAGATACATGGAACATTTATGGGCAACTGTGCATCTCAACGTCTCAGCCGGGTAGTAACCGCGCTGGTGCATGAGGATCAATGCGGATTTATGCCAGCGAGAGGCACACATATGAATATACGGCGCCTCTCGCATGTATTGCATTCCGTAGCGGATAGTGGTCTGCGAGCGGCAGTAATTGCCTTGGATATCCAAAAGGCGTTTGATACGTTACGGTGGGAGTATCTCTGGGAAACTTTGCAGAGAATGGGACTGGGAGAGAGTTTATATCATGGATTAAGCCGCTTTACCATCAACCCAGTGCTAGAGTTAGCAGCGGGGGCCTGATTTCGGAAGCTTTTAATATTGAGAGAGGCACACGGCAGGGATGCCCACTGTCGCCGCTCTTGTTCGCCCTGGCGATGGAGCCACTTGCAATCAAGCTAAGACAAGACATGAATCAGTGGGGTATAACAGTAGATGGCCGTACGCATGTCGTCTCATTATATGCAGATGACGTGCTTCTATATGTTCGACATCCAGAGGAGGCGATTCCGGTGCTTCGGGGCATCCTAACCACTTTTGGAGCATTGTCGGGCCTGCATGTGAATTGCCAAAAGTCTGTTGTTTTCCCACTAGCAGCACTAGCGACGGAAGAGGTGTCGGATTTACCAGAAGTGGGATTTCAATGGGAGACCAGCCACTTACGATACCTTGGTATACAGGTGGCACATAAACCAGAAGCGCAGTATGAACTGAATGTAGGGAGAGTCATAGGAGGCCTTAAAGAGTCGGTGATTTTCTGGAACAGACTCCCCCTTTCAGCCATTGGCAGGGTGGCAATGGTGAGGATGATGATGCTCCCGAGATGCCTCTATGTACTCCAGAATTCGTTCTGTGCAATACCCAAAACTACGTTTGACACACTGAACAGTCTCTTGATCACCTTGGTGTGGGCTGGAGGGCGTAGCAGAGTCAAACTGGATGTTCTTAAGCTCGACACAGATCTGGGAGGCCTGGGTCTCCCAGAGTTTAAGTTATATTATCTGGCGGGACTTTTACAATACGCGGCTCAATGGTGCGCAGAGGGCCGGAATACGGAGAAAGAATTATTGGCAGATCGAAGCGCTGGCGCGGCACTCCCAGGCTACCTCATGATGGGCTCCAGTGCTCCTAAAGACTGCCCTCACATAGTTCGGCAGGTGGCGACAGCATGGGAGCATGCATACACCTTAACTCTCCGGAGGGCCCCATATGCAACGGCCCTCCCACTGCAATGGCTGCAGGGATTTTCCCGAATCCAAAAGGTAATGGATATTACGCAATGGTATGATGGGGGTTGTCTGATGGCTGGGGATCCATACGCAAACGGAACGTTTTTGACCTTTCAAGAGGCGAAAGACTGGTATCAGGTCACAGATGGCCAATTCTTGCAATATGCCAAAATAACACGTACGGCCCAGGAGATCTGGACCTCGTTCCCAGACGAACCGGTGGAATCCCACACATTGTCCTTGATTCTTGATCCAGGTTCCACCAGAGGATTGATATCACGTCTCTATAAGTCCCTAAAAGTGGACTGTACCATCAATCTTACTCAAATTAAGGATAAATGGGAGGTGGACTTGCCTATTCCAGTTACGGAGGGTGAGTGGACACGAGCAGTAGCGCAGGTTCGTAAGGTGGCCAGTAATGCCAGATTTAAACGGACTCAGTTTTATTATCTCCATCACGCATACCTGACATCTCAGCTTTTGGCACTTTTTATTCCCGGCAGATCAGCAGCATGCCCTAGGTGCAGCCTCGATCCAGTCACGTTTCTCCATATTGTCTGGAGTTGCGCCCACCTCCAGGCCTACTGGCAGCAAGTGAGACGGGAGATAGGTACAGCCACTGCAATACATGTGGAAACCTCCCTAAAACATTGTATACTGGGAGTACTTCTGGTTCCAAAAAGAGGGACGTGGACGAGAGACAAATTTGCACTTCTGGGTCTGGTTGTGGCAAAGCGCAGAATTGCAATTCACGGACCTATGGTGCCCTTCCGGATATAGAAAAATGGAGAGCAGACATAGAGGAGTGGGGCGTGGCTGAGGAAATTCGCTTAAAAGTGGTGCGTACAGATGAGAACGCAGAGAGGGACCTGGATGAGTGGAAGCATATGTTAGAAACCCTCCATTCCGGAGCCAACCAATCCTTAGATGGGGAGGACATAGTCGAGACATCAGATAGTCTGACATCCACACAGAGTCTAGATGATACAGAGGCCCATCGCTTCTCTCTTGTACATACATAGACAGCCTGTGATCTACGCTCCTCTCCTATCTGTGCATAGGTAACCTGATGCCCAGATAGGAAATCAGTCTCCCATTATATAGGATTTCTGCTATGAGCACCTACGGCCTGAGCCCCAGATTGATCCTTGAGGTTTTACATGGGAAGATGCCTGGATCGACCACTGCCGCAGCCCCACCTCTTCCCTTCTTTTGTACTTTATCAGTACCCTTCTTCCTTCCCATTTTCTCACTATTTCAATTTAAGAAATTGTAGTTCTGTTATTGTTTCAGTATATTGGATATAAAATGGTTGCACACAAAAATCTGAGTTGAATCGCTTCCCACATATTGTTGTTTGCTATCTGAGCACTTTAAGTGCAGGCTATTGTATTTACATATGGAGAGCTCAGAGATGTAATGTGATATGACAAAAAAAATGGGATGTAATGTTAATCCTTTATGTGCAATCTTGTTAATAAAGAAAAGTTTTTAAAAAAAACTGTGCATCTCAAACTTGCATCAACATTTTATAATATATAATTTGAAGAAACATTTTAAACAGAAAGAAGAGAGGAAGAACATCTTCTCCTACACATAAGTTATATTGACAAAATTTTTCTAGTATGGAAAATAACGTTAAAAGCTGTGCAGAAAATACTGTACAGTCAAAGAGAACTCAAAGAAATTATTAGTGAAGAAGAAATATACCTCTTCAAAGGACGACAGAACCATATGCTTGTTTCCGGTTCAGTGAAGACCTGGCTTGGCAGTTCGGGCTGGACTGTTCCCATGAGGCACAGGGTCAAGACTGATTTGCATATAGCTGGGTCTGAACTGAGGTGGCAAAGTGAGCTAAAGAATGATGATGGATTCAACCCAGATCTGTAACTGGGGGTGAGTATCTGAAAATTTTCAGCGCTCCATCCATCATCTCCTTGTGTTTGCTTTGTTCACCCTAAGTTGGCAGGGTATGCCCAGACGTGGGTCCCTTGCTCACTTTGCCACTGGATTCAAGCTAGCCTGGCTGATGAAGGGTGTTACCCAGAAACCGGTCCCAGGATGCTCGTTTCCGGTTCAGGGAAGACCTGGCTTGGCAGTTCGGGCTGGACTGTTCCCATGAGGCACAGGGTCAAGACTGATTTGCATATAGCTGGGTCTGAACTGAGGTGGCAAAGTGAGCTAAAGAATGATGATGGATTCAACCCAGATCTGTGACTGGGGGTGAGTGTCTGAAAAGTTTCAGCGCTCCGTCCATCATCTCCTTGTGTTTGATTTGTTCAACCTAAGTTGGCAGTGTATGCCCAGACGTGGGTCCCTTGCTCACTTTGCCACTGGATTCAAGCTAGCCTGGCTGATGAAGGGTGTTACCCAGAATCCGGTCCCAGGATGCTTTTTTCCGGTTCAGGGAAGACCTGGCTTGGCAGTTCGGGCTGGACTGTTCCCATGAGGCACAGGGTCAAGACTGATTTGCATATAGCTGGGTCTGAACTGAGGTGGCAAAGTGAGCTAAAGAATGATGATGCATTCAACCCAGATCTGCGACTGGGGGTGAGTGTCTGAAACGTTTCAGCGCTCCGTCCATCATCTCCTTGTGTTTGCTTTGTTCACCCATAGACTGCAGTCACATCTTTATAGCAAGTCTAGTAATCTTTTCAAATTTGAAAACCTTCATCCAAGATCAGTAATTGAAAATGTACCAGTATCACAAATGATGTGAGTCAAAAGAATGATGTTGGATCATAAACAATGGAAGAAAAACAGTGTAGAATGAAATACATTCTGGAAAGAGGCTACCTGGAGCAAGAAAACGCCAATGGAGAAACAAGAAAACAATTGTTGACAAATACAGGAATTACAAAGGATTTAAAAAATGGATATATGAATCGAAATGCTTTGTTCAGAGCAAGTAAAGCAGTATTATATGTAACACGTGGAGACTAATAAAGTTGGATGAAGAATTACACACAGTTTTTAAAGAAGTTATTACATTTGGATTCAAAAGAGGAGGAAATATCAAGGATCGTGTAGTAATGACAGAACAAGTATTAATAAAAAATTAACAAAAAATATTACAAAAACCCACACAATGGGCTCTGCTTGTTTTAATTGTCCACGTTGTTGTAATCTTATAAGTCAAGAATATGTACCACAGCCAGTAAGCGAACAAAAGTTTAACGCCATGGGGTATTACACATGTAACACAAATTATTGTGTTACTTAATCAAGTGCCTTGGTGGACTTACTTTTGTGGATAAGACATCACAAAAGATTAAAACTCGCTGGAAAGCACTAAATCAAATATTTAAAAAAAAATTACAATTCACCTGAAGCTTTACATTGTGAACAAAAAGCACAAAGTATCCCAGATTAAGTTTCAGATTCTGGAAGGAATCCTCAAGCATCGTGAGGGGAAATACAGAGCTTCATTTGGCAAGAAGAGAATCATTCTGGATAAAAACCTTACAGACTTTACAGCCAGATGGGCTAAACCATAAGATTGACATGAAATGTTATTTATGAACTACAATAGAAATGAAAGAAAGTTTAAGGGAAGCAATGTCAGACTGTGAAACTACATGTCAGACTGTGAAACCGGAAACAAGAGGTTTTATGGCGGGAGAATGGTGCACTCACTTAAGGCATTTGCTGGTTGTTAATGAGGGAGGCCATTGCATGTTAAAAATGCACAGGATCGGGGGCGTGGCCAAGCGCGGATCGAAGATGGCCGCGTAGAGCAGTAGCTCCGCCGAGTGTCCCTACCCCACGTCTATCCTGCGGACACATCCGTGGCACCAGTTGACTCCCCCCGAGAGCGGAGTGCTAGCGATCCCCGGTCCGCTTGGTCTGGCACATCGAGCGGCCCCAACAGGGGAGAAAACGGCACTGAAGTGTTGCGGCCTGCGGGGACTCTGGGCGCCGGGGCCCACAGTGAAAGGCAGAGCCGGAGGGAGGTCTGACCTGAGTGGCGGAGGTGCCGCCGTATGAGATCGAGGCGGGGCCACCGGGGGACAGTTGATACTAGCAGCGGAGGTGGTGACTGCCCCTGGGCCCTGAGGCTGACGGAGCTCCCCCGCATTGACCGATGGGTGAGGCGCGCCGGCCGGGAGCAGAGTGATAGTGGCGAGGCGCTCCGGCTGGGGGGACCCCCCCTGTCGCTTGTGAACCCGGGGCCGGGATCCACTGCCCGCAGATACCATAGCGGCGTTTGGTTGCCCGCCTGGGTCTTGAGAGCGGAGTGCTGGCGGTCCCCGGCCCGCTTGTTCTGGAACACTGAGCAGCCCCAACAGGGGAGATAATAGCACCGGAGCGCTGTGGCCTGCGAGAGCTCTGGGCGCCGGGGCCCACGGTGAACGGCGGAGCCAGAGGGGAGTCCCGACCTGAGTGGCGGAGGTGCCGCCGTGCGAGATCGAGGCGGAGCTACGGGGGGACAGTTGATACCAGCAGCCACATTGACCGATGGGTGAGGCGCACCGACCGGGAGCAGAGTAACGGCGGCGAGGTGCCCCCCCTGTCGCCTGTGATCGCGGGGCCGTGATCCGCTATATACAGGTATCGTAACGGCGTTTGATTACCCGCCTGGGCCCGGGGGCGCTCGGCTGTCCGGATCCGACTTGAGGGACCCTGCCTCCCCCCTGGACTTGCTCTCAGACCCCTGGGGCTTGTGCCATAGCTGCCGGTGTCCTACCTGTTAGACGTCACTGGTGGGCACCGTGTGGATGGTGCATCCGCCTGCATCCATTAGATCAGTTGGCTGGGTGTGATGGCTACTGCCGGTGATCGCAGAGGGACCGGATCCCGTGGGGCGAAGCAGGTGCAGACTAACAAATTGGACAGATACACAGTCGCTAAGGATCCTCAGAGGAGCCGGCTGTCTGCAGAGACTAATCAGGGACATCCAGGGGAAGAGGAACAAGAGCTATCTCTCGCAGATGTCATGGGGGCGATTGCTGGAGTTAAGACCTCTCTCGAGCACAAAATGGATACCATGGCGATTGACATTAACCTCATTAGGTCCGATCTGGGGAAACTTAACGAAAAAGTCAAGCAAGTGGAGATAACGACCACCAGTCTTGTTGGGGATGTCACACAATTACAAAGGGAGATGCTCGAACTCCAGGACTCACACAAGTACATGGACCTCAAGCTGGATGATTATGAAGGTCGACTCCGGCGCAATAATCTCCGTATCCTAGGAGTGCCGGAAAAAGCGGAGGGGCAATCCCCGGACCTATTCGTCGAGGACCTTATTCTTACACACCTGCAGCCTAAAGGCCTCAGCAAATTCTTTGTTATCGAACGAGCTCACAGGGTCCCGGGCGGCCGTCCCAAACCGGGCGCTCCCCCGCGGCCCATGCTGGCTCGGGTCCTGAACTATCGGGACAGAGACACTATTCTCCAGAACTCTAGAGCGGGGGCACCCCTCCGATATGAAAATGCTGCCATTTCCTTTTTCCCGGACTTCACACAGAGAGTACAAAAGCAGCGGAGGTCTTTCCTCACTGTGAAGCGGGACCTGAGAGAGAGGGGTCTGAAGTACTCACTGCTGTTCCCGGCACGTCTCCGGGTGGAGGCCGAGGGACGGGCATGGTTTTTCGACGAGCCCGAAGCAGTGGCAGACTGGATCGAACATCGCGGAGCGAAGGGCCGGGCGGATCGCGGCGCTGGGACACAGGCGGACATCTCACCGATTTGAAGTGGATCTCTGAGGAAGGCGGCTTTGAACTACGTAATGGGGTCGTCGATGTGAGATGGGCTGGGGGAGCGGGTTATCTGCGCATTATTATGGGGACTGGTTATGACATATATGTTTCCTGACATTTACCTGCCAGGGGTGTTACACTTGGCCTGACTAGGGGTGGGGACACGGAGCTCACTTTTCCCCCTTCTTTCTTTCTTTGAATTTCTTCCTAGGGCGACAGGCACTCTGCAAGTTTTCGATGGGCAGTTCCAAGCCTAGAGTGCAGGGCAGCGGGGTGGGGGTTGTTGGGGTGGGATGACTTCTTTTCTTGTTCATTGTTATATTTGGTTTACTGGTGCAATGGATATATACACTTGCAATAGAGTTGCTGACAAAGTACAAGCCCGGAGCGGCGGGATCTATTTTCTGCGATATAGGCATGATGGGGGATAAAAATGTTAAACTTATGAGTTGGAATGTTAACGGGTTAGGGGACAAAATTAAACGAAGTGTCGTGCTTCAGTACATTAGGAGGCACGCACCCGATGTAGTCTTACTCCAGGAGACACATCTGGTTGGGAATTTATGTAAGGCAATGCACAGAGGGGGTATAAACTGATTGCGCACTCTGGCTTCACCTCGGGCTCCAGGGGTGTGGGTATTATGACTCGGAACAACTTCCCCTGGCGGTTAGCGCCACTTGGGATGATGATAGAGGCAGATACGTCGGTGTTTCCGGGATGTGGGAGGGCCGGCACATTACCTTTATGTCTGTCTATGTTCCCCCAGGCCTACAGGGCACAACGTTTGCTGATTTGGGCGCAGCCCTGCTCGCCCTTCCGGATGGGCTCCTGGTCCTGGGAGGAGATTTTAACGCAGTGGTTTCGGGTACATTAGATAGACACCCCCTCGAGAGATAGTACCGTCTGCCCGATGGTTGCCTGATTTCCTCGAGGCGATGGGACTGGTTGACGGCTGGAGAGTATACCACCCGGGCCAGGTGCAACACACCTTTCACTCCGGGGCACACAATAGTCTCTCCCGTTTAGATTACTGCCTGGTACCAGCTGCACAAGCGACATACATACACGACATCAAGCACTTGGCCAGAGGTATCTCGGATCACTCGCCTGTCTGGGTTCATCTGTCAGTGGGTGTGGGAGGAGTGGGAAGATTGGCCCCAATTAATCCTTGGTACTTACGTAACCCCAAGATCCGTCAGGAACTTATCAAAGCGATTGACGAATACTTTTCTGACAATGTGGGATCGGTGCCCTCTTCCAGGACCTTATGGGAAGCATTCAAGGCAGTAATCCGGGGACAAGCCCTGTCTTTGATATCTAGCTCTAAGAGAGACAAGCAAAAGGAGGTCCTCGAGCTTGAGACAGACATATATAATCTAGAAAGGGAACTGGAATCTGGGATTACGCCGGAAAAGATCCACTTGCTGAGTATGAAGCAACACGACTATAAAGCGTTGGTCTCGGATAGGGCCAGGGCCCTGAGTAGAGAGCAGCAGGGCAGGCTTTATGACCAGGGAGATAAGGCCGGGAAGCTCATAGCATGGCTGGACAAGAAAGAGTGGGCGAGTCGGCTGGTTCCGGAGCTCAAGGTGCAGGGAGGCGCCTCGGTCACGGAGCCACAGGAAATAGCGGATAGGTTCGCTGATCATTTCCAGTCGGTCTATACGGCGGTCTCCCCCACGCTGAAGCAGACTCTCAGGAGCTGTTGAGGGATATTAAGCTTCCTGCCTCTCCCGTGAGGATCGAGACTATATGGATAGCCCCCTTACGGCCGATGAGACCGCACAGGCGATCCGTTCCTTGAACTCTGGAAAAGCTTTGGGTCCGAATGGACTTCCCATCGAGCTCTACAAGTTGAGACCAGATAAACTGGCCCCATACTTGAACGCTATGTTTCTGGAATCTAGGGAGGCGGGAATGTTGCCCCGAGAACAACGAATGGCTACTATTGTCACCATCCACAAGGAAGGGAAGGATAAGGCAGAATGTGCCTCATATAGGCCCATCTCTCTTTTAAATGCTGAACCCAAGATTTTGGCCAAGCTCTTGGCCAATCGCTTGGTGAAGGTGATTGGAGGCCTGGTGCACCCGGATCAGACCGGGTTTATGCCTCATAGAAATACAGCTCTGAATCTCCGTAGAGTGCATGGGGTGATAGACAGGGCTGGCACCCTTCGCGAGCCGGCGGTGATTGTGTCTCTGGACGCGACGATGGCCTTCGATACTATCGAATGGCCATACCTATGGGCAGCTATGGCAAAGCTGGGATTTGGGCCAGAATACATTCAGTGGGTGCGTCTCTTATACTCTGAACCTCTGGCTCAGGTGGTGGTGAACAACAAGGTGTCAGCCTCGTTCATGCTCAGTCGGGGTACTCGACAGGGATGCCCTCTGTCCCCCCTTCTTTTTCTTTGGCCTTGGAGCCCCTGGCCGCATGGATACGCTGGGACCCAAGGATAAGGGGTCTGCGGTGGTCCCCCGGATGGGAGGACCGTATATCCTTATACGCGGATGACATTTTACTTTATTTAGCCTCTCTAGGAGCTCGCTAGTAGTAGTGATGGATATTCTCGCGGTTTTCGGTCGATTCTCCGGACTTTCTATCAACTGGGGAAAATCCTTATTATTTGTACTGAGGGGAGACCCTCCTGTCCCTCCCCGGAACTGTCCAATACAAACGAACGCAGTTGGATTCAAATATTTGGGAATATACATCTCACTGGACCCCGCGGTTCGCTATGCCCAAAACCTTCTTCCTCCTCTTCATAGACTCAAAAGTGATATTAATAACTGGAAGACGCTCCCTATCTCGCTACTGGGCAGAGCCACTCTGTTTAAGATGATGGCCTTACCGCGATTCTTATACGCCCTACAAAATACCTTGGATGTAGTCCCAGCGCGTTACTTTCGGGAGGTGGAGGGCCTGCAAAGAGACCTATTATGGGATGGCAGGCCTCGGATCGCTTTGAGCAAACTAACGTTGTCTTGGTATGATGGAGGCATTAGTCTCCCTGATGTCAAGAAATACTACTGGGCTTCCCAACTGGCAGCTATTAATCATGGCACATACGGCCGGGTGGATGACCCGGGCTACACCATGGATAGATGGCTCCTTCCGGGGGCACTTACGGTAGGGCGTTATACTCCCGACCTAACCGGTTCAAACTAACTGGCCCCACGAAGCACTCTGTGCAAATCTGGCATGATGCCACTAATCATCTTGGATGGAAACACAAACTCACATTGGCTACCCCTCTCTGGGACTCGGAGAAGTTGGGCGACCTGTGGAAGACAAAGGGCTTCGACAGGTGGGACCTTATTGGGATCTCAGCTGTTAGAGATGTCTGGGGAAGAGGGGGGCCCAAACCCTTCAGCACGCTTCAGGGCGAATATAAACTGGCGGATGCCGAATTTTTTCGATATATACAGGTCTCACACTCACTTCAGTCTTTATGGCCTAAAGGGGCGGATCCCCCGGAGGTTTCCCCTCTGGAGGACAGAATCTTAGATGGTCATCTCCCTGACAAAACGATATCCTTAATTTATAAAAAACTAATTAATCACATGGCGAGCCCCCTCCGGACACTGAGAGATAAGTGGGCACAAGATGGGATAGAACTAGACGATGAAGAGTGGCAAATAGCAATATCCTCCCCTAAAGAGGTGGCAATCCCGGCACGCTTGCGATTGGTTCAGCTGAAGATCCTCCACAGGATCTACATAACGGGCCCTAGATTAATACACATGGGGTGGTCGGAGACAGGGGAATGCAAGCGACGCTGTGGCCAGATTGGAACGTTCATGCACATCATTTGGGAATGCCCGCATATCAACTCTTACTGGCGTCAAGTGCACGACACAATCAACCAGGTAATGGGAATTTCCCTCCGCCCCGAGGCTAGGCGATGCCTCCTTAATATCTGGGAGCCAACAGACTTGGACACTTCCCAGACACAATGGATCACCCTGGGGCTCATGTTGGCGAAGAGAAACATTGCACAACTCTGGGGGCGGCACACACACCGACGCTGGAGGCCTGGGAGAGAAACCTTGACTGGTGCATGTTTAGGGAAAAACGGTGTATTTGGCAAGGGGGTGCCCGAGGAAGTGGAGTCGAGTCTGGAATCCGTGGAATTTGTATAGAGGAGAGATTTGTACGCCACCTTGTACTGTTGAGTACGATGATCCGCTGCCTTAGTGATGTTCCTCACATGTGAACTGTCTGTTTGTTCCCCCATACATGCGTAATGAGTAAAGTGAACTACCTGGTTTCTTGTACTGTATCATTCACCAGCAATTGTTTAATAAAAAGAATTGTTAAAAAAAAAAAATGCACAGGATCAAAGAAAAACATTAAAAGGATGTTTAGAAGAGTCATTTATAGGTATGTACAAGCTGTGTGTTCTTAATAAAATCATTAAGGAGATTTCTTTTGTTGCAGATAAATTGTTTAGTTATTTTACTCCTGAAGAAGTTAAAAAGGCCTGCTTAAATCCGAAGTACGTAATAGACCTAACGAATCAAAAATTATATAATTGGAGTCCGTTACAACAAATTATAGAGTTTTTAAAATAAATTAAATAAGCCCCGGACACATTAAAGTCTGTACTCACTGCACTTGGAGGAATATTAGCCATAAGTAGCAGGATGAAAATTGAGTATCTGTGTGGTTAAAAACGGTTACAGTGATACACCAGGAAACATATACTTTCATCTTTTAAAACGAACCATATTGCGCAAGGCCTACTTGACAAACAGCTGTAGCAAATAAGATTCTCCCTCTTGTCATCAGCAGTGGCGTAACGCAAAATGATGGGGCCCACCTGCAGAATGTGATGAGGGGCCCCTGAGTCTTGCATATCTCACAGATATTCATTGGCCTCGGGCTGAATAGGGGCTCCCTGAAGTGTTGGGGGAGGTGCCCTAAAAGGGTTGCAGGGGTTGCAGGGGCTTCAGGGGCCTGAGTAAGGCCCCTGGTTATCAGTCTTTACATCACAACAGAGTGTGGCTTGGCAGGTATTGCAGATCACAAACATACTGACAGATGGCCGAAAATAAGACTACCCTGCTTGGTGGAACACAGGTGCAGTGATAGCCTCGAGGACTACCAAAGAAGGGGCGGGTTCACCATCATTTCCCTCTACAGTATGTTTCGGTTGGTCAAGGCCAACTTCACCACCTCAGGAGTAGGCACCCCTATTGCCACTTTGCAAACAATGAGCGAATGGACTGCAAATTCTGTTATTTCATGTGATGGTGCCTAAATGATATTGAGACATATTATCTCACTTTTAATACATAACCACAACAATTGCAAGTCATATACTTCACCTATCACTGTTCACCATTTGCGCATGGAATAAAGTGGGTCATATACTGACATTATGAGAGCATTTTTTGGAAATGGCACAGTAGTTCCCAAGCAAACACGACATATGCTTCATCATTAACACTTGAACCAACCAACATCAGCAGTTGCATCTCTTTCTGATCCATCTTCCTTACTACTCCCGATTCTGGAATTCACGTGTCCATAGATCGCAGATAATGTGAAAGACGCACAGATAGTCAAATATACAGCCTTCACTTTATAAATGCCCAAATTCAGTTCAATGCCGAGACTGAAGTAACTTGAAAATCAGAAGTTCGGAATGTTCACTACTGCTTGCTACAATGGTAGGTTGAAAAAACGGGTTCTTAAAGTGACAAGCCATTTCAAATAGAACATACCCAAAGTATGAGAGAGAAAAAAGGAAGACTTTGAATATGGGGCACTTATGAATTATAAAATTTTGCTAGTAAGAGTTAAAAACATGTCTCCAAAACCGGGCAAGCCATAGTTCCATGTTTGCTTTCAGTTTGCTGAAGTCTGTGTATGTATGAAAGGTTTTTTTTCTTTTTAGGTCTAGATATCGTTTTAAAAAAAAGATATGTTCAAAATGACTAATGCACTACCTAAATTTATATAATTACACTTTAGCTGTGTTTTATAGGAATTCTAAAGAAACAAATTCGCTTCAACAATTGGAGCACACTTTAGTTCTGTAAGTTAAAAACGCTATTTCTTTTTTTTAAATCATCGGAAATGAAACTTCCAGTTCTACACCTGCCAACACATAAACAATGTAAATTCAAACAGCCTCAAATCTAGAGATACTAAACCTAGAAATATAATTTCTATTTGCTAAAGTTTATGTATAAATACCAAAGCATTTGTTTTTTTTTGTTTTTTAAATAAGACTAATGTTGTAAGTGAAGTTTTGGTAAAAAATGTCAAATGTATAATTGAGATACATCGTTAAAGTAAAATATTAATAACTTTAAGGTAGTTTAAATGTGCGTCTGGCATTAATCACTATAGCAACAGAGCATGGTAACTTGAAATAAATACAAAATAAAGTGGTGTGCTGTTCCTACTGGACGGTACAGGTAGATGTGTGTTTGGAGAAATACTATGCTCACTGTAGGCAGGAGAAAATGTCCTCCTTTCGGAAAAAGACCCTCACACACCCAGTCAGCTAGGTGTCTTGCTTCATCATTGGGTCTGCTCCTCGTCGGGTCGGCGCTGCAATACCCGATCGGCGCCCATGATGGGGCCTTTTAGCGGAGATCTTTTTTCCTGGCCGTTGGGTGCAGTGCGTGTGAGGGCCCTAGTGAGTGTAGATGTAAAAATGTGTGAGGTTAAAACAGGAAGTAGAGGTCCACTCAGAACAATTTTAATGAATGTGGCCACTCTCCTGATTAAAACAAAAAATGTGCGCACCCCTGCTATAAGGTTACAGGGTACCGCGCTGTGAAGTCAGGCCAACATGTTTCTTGCCATTAGGTCATATAGACGGCAATTCTTCAGGACCGATGTAAGATCTATCTACACTTTTTGGTGGTGGTCCAAAGTAGTGAAAAGTAAGTGACCACCCATACAGCACCCTAAAAAGTGGTACCTGTAGATCTAGAACATCAACCTGTAAAAAGAAAGGATCATAAAATTTACTGTGTCATTGCAAAATAGCATCTATAATACTAAAATAATTGATAGTGCAATACTTCAAAAGTGGCATGCATCACATAAAGGTGTCTGTGACCATGCACAAGGCGACTGAATACACAATAACAACAACCGAGAGGTCATCGTGTACTGCACACGTGTATGAACTCACCCAATTTGGGTCAAACTGTGCGGCAACGTGTTCCGGCAGGTGTTGACACTGAATAATGCAGTGTCCTAGAAGATGGAAATGTGCAAAAGTTTGTACATAGGAAATCAGCAATTGTATGGCAGTAAGTTTCCTCCGCCCTTCTTCCAACAAGGTAACAAACCCCCTTTTTTAGACAGAGGCTGGGGCAGAGGAAGAGGGCGCAGAAGAGGCAATCAAAAGAGAGTACAGGGCAGGAACAACCGACACACTCAGTGGAGACGAGGAGCCAGACAAGAGGGAAGAGAAATTGATCATCAATCTCTCCTCTAGGATTTTGACACCCATAGAAGAGAGTGTATTACAGAAGGGGCTGGGCTTTGTTCCCACCCCCAAGACTGACAAATTTTGTGACACCTGTGAGATTCAAGGCTTCTTCCGCAAAATACGCCTGAAAGCCTTTTTTCAAGACAAACCGACTATACCAGAGGGAGACTCTGGGCTACGCAAACCTTCCACCTTCACACCCAATAGTGGGATGGTACCGCACGAGGTTTTGACTTTTGTGCAGGCTGTGCTAAAAGATCTCAACAGTAAGACCACACCTGCATCTTTCCACAATCTATCCTCGAACGAACTATCAGCCGTCAGGGCTCTGGCGGATGACCCAACAATCACCATCAAGCAGGCTGATAAGGGTGGGGCGACAGTCATTATGTCTACTGTTGACTATGATGTGGAGTGCCTACGACAATTGAGCAACCGGAGATATTAGACACCCATAAGAGACGACCCCACTCCACGACTCACCACCACTATTTCCAACATGGTTTTCTCTGCTGAGACTGAAGGTTGGATCACCAGAAAGGAGGCAGATTTCCTCATTACGAAAGATCCCAAGACCCCATACTTTTACACCTTGCCTAAAATTCATAAGGGGGTCCCCCCGGTCCTTGGTAGACCTATTGTCTCAGGGATCGGGTCTATCCTCGAACCACTGTCGAGGTTTTGCGACCATTTTCTTCAACCTCTGGTGAGGGCCACCCCATCATTTGTGAAAGATACTACCAATGTCCTCAAGTTACTCGAGGGGGTTCAACATCCAGAGGAAGTCAATCTTCTAGTAACCCTGGATGTTGAAGCCCTCTACACTAATATCCCACAGAGAGCGACTCTAGAGGTGATAGAGGATGCCCTAGGCCGGATGGAGTGGGACTCACCCACTCCAGTAGCTTTCATACTCGAGTGCGCCACCTTGGCTTTGACAGAGAACTTTTTCGAGTACAATAAACAACTCTACCATCAAACACAGGGCACCTCTATGGGTAGCACCTTCGCGCCGAGCGTGGCATGTATGTATATGTCAGCGTTCGAGGAAAGGGAGATTCAGAATCCTAATACCCCGACCTGGCGAATGTGCTTCTATGGAAAAGATTCATCGATGACATCTTGATTCTATGGAAAGGGGATCGTGCGAGGGGCGAGGAGTTCTGTAAGTGGATGAACACCTTGAACCCCTATTTGAGATTCACGAGTACCATCTCAGAAACCAACATACCTTTCCTAGACCTATTGGTCAGGTTAGAGAGAGGACATATTACCACTACACTTTATCGAAAACCGACTGATAGGAACAGCCTGTTGTTATTCAGCAGCCACCACCCAAGAGCCTTGAAACAAAACTTACCTTTTGGACAGTTCCTCCGTATTAGAAGGAACTGCAGCTCGGTGGTGGATTTCCGAAGGGAGTCCAATACCCTAGCAGCAGATTTACGTAGAAGAGAATACCCCAAACGCAATATCTCGCTCTCTCTGAAAAGGGCTAGGAATAATAACCGAGAAACCCTTTTGGAGACCAGACAATAAGATCCCTGTGACTCGCTCACATGTGTGACCACTTTTACCCCTGATTCTAATCGGGTGAAAAGTGTCATCAAGAAACACTGGGCATTCTAAATACAGGTACTCTGAACCTCCCCGCTCCCAGATTCGCTTTCAAACGTACAAGCAATCTGAAAGACATGCTCATACATACTAGACCTAGAATTCAGAACACTAATGTACAGAGATCCTTGTGGGACCTACCTCCTGTTGTGGGACACCACCTTTGTGGATCCTGCTCAGTCTGCCCATTTACAAAGGTCACAAAAGAGATAACATTCACAAATGGGTTCAAGTGGAAATTAAAGAAACATACTAATTGCAACACTACAAACTGTATCTATGTACTAACCTGTCCGTGTGGACTCCTATGCGTAGGGATGACCACTAGACCGGTGAGAACCCGGATCACGGAACACCGTAGCAACTTTAGGTGCCACAAAACTAACACAAAGATGACAACACATTTTGAGCACCACAACCACTCCCCCGACTCACTACGCTGGGTCGTTCTAGAAGCACACCCTGGCATGAACAAAAACACACTGTTCTGTATTGAACAAAGATGGGTGTTGAGATTAGCCTCAGATAAGGAGGGACTGAATGAGGACATTCCTTGGTGTTTACTAACTAGATGAACAACAATGCCCTTACCCCTAGATGAGTCTACCTAGTTAACTCAACTCTGTGGCAAATGTCATCACTAGATTGACAGTAAACTTGTGCTTGGGCTCCATTATGAATTGTTTTGATTCACCTGACTTGTCTATCAAATCTACCTAGCTACTGAAACTCCGTAGCTAATATCATCACTATTTTGACAACAAACCTTGTGTGGGCTTGAATATGAATTGTTTGGGCATACTTGACCTGTCCAATATGGCGCCCATAATTACACATACGTAGCTGAATGCTGGGGCGGACTCTTCATGTCACATATTATAGCTTAGCGTCCGTACCCAATTTTTAAATGACAGACAGGGTGGATCAACAGCCAACATCTTTGTCAGCACATTATCTTCTTATAAATTCGAGCGTTACACACTGCTCGTCAGTCCTAACATGGCGCCCAGTACAGTATGAGGTTAGCGCACCAGCGTCCTCCTTACTGGAGCTGGTAGACCCGCCTCTTCCTGACACTCACCGGAAGTATAACTACGCCGCATCCTTGCTGGCTAGTACCTCCCGGGACCGGCAGAGTGAGGGGTAGGTCTACCGCCGCCAGAACGGTGAAGACACGCAAGTAAAAGACGCTGGATCCATGACCGACCTTGGCGGTGTGATCTTTGCTAAACACCTCCAGCCTGTGAATGTATGGGGCGCGGGATTGTGAACTGGGCGCCCTAGCAGACACATTGGCATTTTGCGGGATACGCTGTTCCTGCCCTGGCCCCCACGACCAGCACGTCCTAGGCAACTGCCGTAGTGAGGTGCACGATGGGGGTCGGGTAGGGACAGCTTTAGACCTGCTTTGACCAATAAGTACCTGAGCGCCCAATAGCGACGCTCGCATGCGGTGTGACTGATGCGCATAGAGTAAATGACGGCAACCAGATGGGATCTGCAGCGCCCCCTTTTTGGCCCGATTAGACATCCTGCCTATGGTGCGATGGGTTGGGTCAGGGGGAAGACTGCATGAAACCTGCATGGACCGACAAGGCGAGAGCGCACAGTTATCACGCTTATCTATACTCCGTGTTGCCGGTTGTTTTTAAAGGGACTGCACCGCCTGGTCCTCAGCTATTATAGACCTCGAGGAAACTTACTGCCATACAATTGCTGATTTCCTATGTACAAACTTTTGCACATTTCCATCTTCTAGGACACTGCAATATTCAGTGTCAACGCCTGCCGGAACACGTTGCCGCACAGTTTGACCCAAATTGGGTGAGTTCATACACGTGTGCAGTACACGATGACCTCTCGGTTGTTGTTATTGTGTATTCAGTTGCCTTGTGCATGGTCACAGACACCTTTATGTGATGCATGCCACTTTTGAAGTATTGCACTATCAATTATTTTAGTATTATAGATGCTGTTTTGCAATGACACAGTACATTTTATGATCCTTTCTTTTTACAGGTTGATGTTCTAGATCTACAGGTACCACTTTTTAGGGTGCTGTATGGGTGGTCACTTACTTTTCACTACTTTGGACCACCACCAAAAAGTGTAGATAGATCTTACATCGGTCCTGAACAATTGCCGTCTATATGACCTAATGGCAAGAAAC
Source organism: Calotriton arnoldi (assembly GCA_963921515.1). Taxonomy (NCBI): domain Eukaryota; kingdom Metazoa; phylum Chordata; class Amphibia; order Caudata; family Salamandridae; genus Calotriton; species Calotriton arnoldi. The sequence continues at coordinate 2,600,612 of CAWUFW010001150.1, read as the reverse complement.
ATGTTGGCCTGACTTCACAGCGCGGTACCCTGTAACCTTATAGCAGGGGTGCGCACATTTTTTGTTTTAATCAGGAGAGTGGCCACATTCATTAAAATTGTTCTGAGTGGACCTCTACTTCCTGTTTTAACCTCACACATTTTTACATCTACACTCACTAGGGCCCTCACACGCACTGCACCCAACGGCCAGGAAAAAAGATCTCTGCTAAAAGGCCCCATCATGGGCACCGATCGGGTATTGCAGCGCCGACCCGACGAGGAGCAGACCCAATGATGAAGCAAGACACCTAGCTGACTGGGTGTGTGAGGGTCTTTTTTCGAAAGGAGGAAATTTTCTCCTGCCTACAGTGAGCATAGTATTTCTCCAAACACACATCTACCTGTACCGTCCAGTAGGAACAGCATACCACTTTATTTTGTATTGCGTTTGGGCATGTATGCTGGACCTAGTTAAAATAAGCCCTTGGTCCCTCCCTTCTTGTAGACAACTTGAAATAAATATCATCTACCCACAGCGGTAAAGGTTTTAGAGCTCTGTGTGCACTAGTTCAATATTTCTGATCATGTCAAACAATCCCTACGCTCAACTCTCGGTGGTCCACCGCTGTAAGCCCACTCCACATTAAACATATATATAATAAAAGGAGCGTATAAGTCATATACCACAATCATAAATCAATTATTATACATTATTCCAATTAATTCCAACCACAGGCCAATGATTTCCAAATTCCTTTCGATGTTGAAAATTTTATTCATAAAAGTTTATTTAAGTCAATTCCATATTCTTCACAAATTTGCAGATCAATCCATCAATTCTTTACAGTCATAAATTCTTAACAGCCACAGCCTACGCGTTTCGTCCTGAAAAGGACTTCATCAGGGCTGGAAAAAAACAAAATAAATACACTCATCAATGTACTGTTCATTCAAATTACATAAATTATTTGAACACTATTGTCCCTTAAATTTGACTTGGTATGGCCTGCCTATCTCCATTCTAAATCATTTTAACAAAATAGCTGGATGGAAACCATATTTCAGCAAAGTATGTCACTACATGTTATATCAACCTTTATTATACAAAACATTCTCATGGTTGACCACATCATAGTATTGTATATACACTCATACCCTCTATTCCAAGGAACAATGTCTTATTTTCATACTATAACACAAATCCAATATATTGACAGTATCTTCTAGTTAGTACCCTTCGGGACTTCCCTTAGTCACCAATCTCTATTTCAAAAGTGATTACTAATTTATTACCTTCATTTTTGCTGTCTTGATATTATAAATCCGTATTTCACGACCTCTTATTGTATATTGGTCCAATTTCTTATATCATCGTCCTGAATCCGAATTAGTAAAACAATTTGTTGTTTAGATGACAACTCTCAATTTTCGTCTAATTATGGTATAAAAAGCAAAACCACGTACCGGTATTTTTCTCTTAATATCTAGATTCTATTTCAAATTATTTAGCTGGCGGGAATCATTCCTTTTATAACTGAAAAGTAAAAGGTATAGTTCTACATGTATCCATATTATACTTCAATCTATACAATGTTCTCTATAAATATATATTATTATTCATAGGGTCCTGTCTGAAGTAACTCCACCCCTGAGAACATCCTGTCTTATACACCAGGTTTATTTCTAATATTCTTCCCCTTCTTATTACTATTTTGAATCATATTGTATATTGCACACAAAACCTACTGAACATTTTAATTTGCTTTTAGTTAATCGCTAAATACCTGAATTTTATGCCCGGATCGGTATTCTGGGTCCATAGTTCGTGACTATTATGTCACAATTCTGTAATTATTGTCCTCTATACCTATTTGGTAGAGCAATTAATTATTCAAATGCCCACTATGTAATTCTTATCTAATTTCAACTATGTAAATAAACCCACATACCGTTGTTTCTTAATTTAGGTCCAATAAAATATTCCCACGAGTGTCGTCCTTCACGTATTCCTTCTATATTATATCTTGATAAAAATATAGCTGACCAAATTTGCTGCAATATAAAAAACACTCTTTTAAATAAGCCCAAATGATACTGTAATCTCTCCTACTAATTAATCTAATACACTGATAGTATCTCCAATTACTATAAACCTAATCCCAAGTCAGTTCTTTGCAAAGCCTATACCGTCTCACCGTTCAAAGGTCTGAACATCCATTCTACTCGCTGCCGGACCGATAAATCCGTCCATTCCTCAACTTCACTGACTTGCCACTATTTAAACATGTGACCCACCTATCAGGTTGCGATTCCAATTAGTCACTCCCCCAATCAGATTCGTTCTATTCTAAACGCATCCTTCCTAATCCGTATCTGGTTCCCTCTGTGGTCCACTACAAGGATAGACCAATCACAAGTCTCTTTATTCTTATGCAAGTTCCGCCTTGCCCATTCCTTAGACCACATATCAGCAAATCCGCTTCTGTATTTGCCAGTCCCCTCTCTGGTCCGCTACGTATTTAGACCAATCCGTCTTTTTAGTTCCGCCTTGCCCTTTCTTTCAATGAAAATTTCAAACACTTTGCTTCAGCCAATCAGCTTCTATATTCGCCTATTCCCTCTCGGATCCACTACGTATTTAGACCAATCCATCTCAACTACCTTACTTCAGCCAATCCGCTTACGCAAATGCCTGTTCCCTCTCAGGTCCGCTCAATATTTAGACCAATCCGTCTCTCCCGTATACTTATTACCTGGCCGGAACTTCGTGGGCTGCATCGCGTTCTTTCTCAATTCGATCCTATCCCATTGGAGCAACAAGTTAGCTACTAATACCTGTTGGTCCAGCTATACGACCTATATATCGCGCTCTTTTTTGAATCAACTCTTTTTATGCTCTTAATATCACATCTACCGTTTCGACATATTCCAACTATCTAACTCAAAAGAAAAATATATAAGTAGATCTCCTTATATTCCAAGTTCTGTCCCAACGGGTAATTTCCCACATTCAATTCGTGCTAATTTATTCACGATATTATGGGTTAATCCTCATCACGTACATCGTTCATAAATAATGTATATTGATCCTCGTGATATTTACCATGTCATACTCAGAATTGCCAATTCCCTACTGTTATTTAACGCTATTACACCAGTGCCACTACTCAGATATTGGATATTAAAAAGATGTGACCAGTCAGAAATTTACAATGTAATCTAACACGCTGATTGCCATTTCCCAATTAACTTCATGATCATTGATCCAAAATAAAACTATGTATTACATATCCGTCATAGTTTGACCACAGCCTATTTTAAATATGCTAGCTCACTACATTATCCTTTCATGTTACATTACCCCACCTTTCTTGAAAATACCACTCTATTTTAGCTACCTGTGATATTGCAATCACGATTCCACCAACCACAAGACAACACTGTCTATATTACTTCCTCTAGGGCAATATCATACACGTCAAAATTTCCCTCAATAGATCTGATCAAATCAATCTCTATGTTCCATAATACAGGTATTTACAGTCAGTTAATGTCCTCCAATCACTCTTCAATGTTAAACCACATCCTGCTTCCACCTACCTCAAAAAAGCACAGTTTTTGTTGCCATTATATTAAATTAATACTTAGTCAATTAATCAACTACATAAAGACTATTTGAGTTGTACCTCAATTCTGATCACTTTCTCAGTATGCTAGCACAAGCCTCCATGTTTCACAAAAAATAATGTAGCTCATTGTCACTGTTCAGCCCCATGGTTACCGCTCTGCATCTACTTATCCATCTTGCTTCTTGCTGACGTAAATACAATTCCCAGTCTCCACCCCTGGATCTTGGTAAGATTTTTTGAATGCCATGGAACTTAATTCCTACTTTTTCCTCATGATTTTCTTTAATGTGTTGACATATGGGAGATTTTACGTTGTTATTCATAATAGGATGATATTCACATAGGATGATATATACCACCCCAACACTATTAGAATAATAATAATAATAAAAAGAAAACGTTCAAGATTAATGAATTCAGTAATTGTAATAGTGTTGGGGTGGTATAGATCATCCTATGTGAATGTAACAAGATATACATAGGAAGTACCAAAAGAATTCTGAAATTAAGAATTCAGGAACATAAGAGAGCTATTATGAATAAGGACGTAAAATCTCCCATATTTCAACACATTAAAGAAAATCATGAGGAAAAAGTAGGAATTAAGGGGTCGATTACGATGTCGGGCGGATCGCCACCGCCCGCATGGCGGTGGCGATCCGCCCGCCATAATCGCCCGTCCGCCAACAAATTCCCCCGCCATATTACCATGGCGGAGGGGAGCCCGGCAGACGGTAAGACCGTCCGCATGTTTTCCGCCCGGCCGAACAGTCAACCGGGCGGAAAAGGGTTTAATATGGTGGCGGTGTCTGCAAGACACCGCCATCCATATTATGATGCTGGCGGAGATGAGCCTTTCCATGGTGGCGTCGCCGCCATGGAAAGGCTTGCGGTCTTTGCTGTTGGGGGCCCGTTGCGGGCCCCCAGGGTGTTGGGAGGGTGGGGGCTGCACATGGGTTGTACCTATGGTACCCCCCTGCATCTGCATGCACAAGGTGGCAGGCACCGCGCGGTGCCTGTCACGTTGTGCATGCAGATGCACAACATGCATTTCCAGCACTGTGGCGGGCGGTGTTGTGAGCACCGCCCGCCACAATGCTGGAAATGGGGGATGCCACCGCCACCGTGGCGGTGGCATCCTAATCACATGTGCGGGACCGCCGCACACATAGCGGGCGGTCCCATTTACCATGGCATTCAAAAAATCTTACCAAGATCCAGGGGTGGAGACTGGGAATTGTATTTACGTCAGCAAGAAGCAAGATGGATAAGTAGATGCAGAGCGGTAACCATGGGGCTGAACAGTGACAATGAGCTACATTATTTGTTGTGAAACATGGAGGCTTGTGCTAGCATACTGAGAAAGTGATCAGAATAGAGGTACAACTCAAATAGTCTTTATGTAGTTGATTAATTGACTAAGTATTAATTTAATATAATGGCAACAAAAACGGTGCTTTTTTGAGGTAGGCGGAAGCAGGATGTGGTTTAACATTGAAGAGTGATTGGGAACTATGGTGGACATTAACTGACTGTAAATACCTGTATTATGGAACATAGAGATTGATTTGATCAGATCTATTGAGGGAAATTTTGACGTGTATGATATTGCCCTAGAGGAAGTAATATAGACAGTGTTGTCTTGTGGTTGGTGGAATCGTGATTGCAATATCACAGGTAGCTAAAATAGAGTGGTATTTTCAAGAAAGGTGGGGTAATGTAACATGAAAGGATAATGTAGTGAGCTAGCATATTTAAAATAGGCTGTGGTCAAACTATGACGGATATGTAATACATAGTTTTATTTTGGATCAATGATCATGAAGTTAATTGGGAAATGGCAATCAGCGTGTTAGATTACATTGTACATTTCTGACTGGTCACATCTTTTTAATATCCAATATCTGAGTAGTGGCACTGGTGTAATAGCATTAAATAACAGTAGGGAATTGACAATTCTGAGTATGACATGGTAAATATCATGAGGATCAATATACATTATTTATGAACGATGTACGTGATGAGGATTAACCCATAATATCGTGAATAAATTAGCACGAATCGAATGTGGGAAATTACCCGTTGGGACAGAACTTGGAATATAAGGAGATCTACTTATATATTTTTCTTTTGAGTTAGATAGTTGGAATATGTCGAAACGGTAGACGTGATATTAAGAGCATAAAAAGAGTTGATTCAAAAAAGAGCGCGATATATAGGTCATATATATATATGGAGAAGTGTGGCTCAATGGTTAGAGCGGCAGACCCTGTTGCAGAGATCTGGCCCGGGACCAGGGTTCAATTCCCGCCTCGGCGGGTCTCTGGGCTCAATTTCCTCGGACCTGATAATTCTCGCCTCGGTGCCTATTCTAATCATGGGTCCCACTCTGCAACTCTGGGCAATAGCTTGCTTAATCTCCACAACGGCCCCACCAGCGCTGGGATGCCTGGCTTCACCTTGGGGGTGCCCAGGAGTGGACATTTCACAGGGAAAAGACAGGAAGGGTTCCACAGCGGTATGCGTACAGCGCCAGGACACCCTAGGGTAACAGTGCGCTTTACAAGTACAAATTTCATATAGTCGGACCAACAGGTATTAGTAGCTAACTTGTTGCTCCAATGGGATAGGATCGAATTGAGAAAGAACGCGAGGCAGCCCACGAAGTTCCGGCCAGGTAATAAGTATACGGGAGAGACGGATTGGTCTAAATATTGAGCGGACCTGAGAGGAAACAGGCATTTGCGTAAGCGGATTGGCTGAAGTAAGGTAGTTGAGATGGATTGGTCTAAATACTTAGTGGATCCGAGAGGGAATAGGCGAATATAGAAGCTGATTGGCTGAAGCAAAGTCTTTGAAATTTTCATTGAACGAAAGGGCAAGGTGGAACTAAAGAGACGGATTGGTCTAAATACGTAGCGGACCAGAGAGGGGACTGGCAAATACAGAAGCGGATTTGCTGATATGTGGTCTAAGGAATGGGCAAGGCGGAACTTGCATAAGAAAAAAGAGACTTGTGATTGGTCTATCCTTGTAGTGGACCACAGAGGGAACCAGATACGGATTAGGAAGGATTCGTTTAGAATAGAACGAATCTGATTGGGGGAGTGACTAATTGGAATCGCAACCTGATAGGTGGGTCACATGTTTAAATAGTGGCAAGTCAGTGAAGTTGAGGAATGGCAGGATTTATCGGACCGGCAGCGAGTAGAATGGACGTTCAGACCTTGTGAACGGTGAGACGATATAGGCTTTGCAAAGAACTGACTTGGGATTAGGTTTATAGTAAATGGAGATACTATCAGTGTATTAGATTAATTAGTAGGAGAGATTACAGTATCATTTGGGCTAATTTAAAAGAGTGTTTTTTATATTGCAGCAAATTTGGTCAGCTATATTTTTATCAAGATATAATATAGAAGGAATACGTGAAGGACGACACTCGTGGGAATATTTTTTTGGACCTAAATTAAGAAACAACGGTATGTGGGTTTATTTACATAGTTGAAATTAGATAAGAATTACATAGTGGGCATTTGAATAATTAATTGCTCTACCAAATAGGTATAGAGGACAATAATTACAGAATTGTGACATAATAGTCACGAACTATGGACCCAGAATACCGATCCGGGCATAAAATTCAGGTATTTAGCGATTAACTAAAAGAAAATTAAAATGTTCAGTGGGTTTTGTGTGCAATATACAATATGATTCAAAATAGTAATAAGAAGGGGAAGAATATTAGAAATAAACCTGGTGTATAAGACAGGATGTTCTCAGGGGTGGAGTTACTTCAGACAGGACCCTATGAATAATAATATATATTTATAGAGAACATTGTATAGATTGAAGTATAATATGGATACATTTAGAACTATACCTTTTACTTTTCAGTTATAAAAGGAATGATTCCCGCCAGCTAAATAATTTGAAATAGAATCTAGATATTAAGAGAAAAATACCGGTACGTGGTTTTGCTTTTTATTCCATAATTAGACAAAAATTGAGAGTTGTCATCTAAACAACAAATTGTTTTACTAATTAGGATTCAGGATGATGATATAAGAAACTGGACCAATATACAATAAGAGGTCGTGAAATACGGATTTATAATATCAAGACAGCAAAAATTAAGGTAATAAATTAGTAATCACTTTTGAAATAGAGATTGGTGAATAAGAGGTCGTGAAATACGGATTTATAATATCAAGACAGCAAAAATTAAGGTAATAAATTAGTAATCACTTTTGAAATAGAGATTGGTGACTAAGGGAAGTCCCGAAGGGTACTAACTCGAAGATACTGTCAATATATTGGATTTGTGTTATAGTATGAAAATAAGACATTGTTCGTTGGAATAGAGGGTATGAGTGTATATACAATACTATGATGTGGTCAACCATGAGAATGTTTTGTATAATAAAGGTTGATATAACATGTAGTGACATACTTTGCTGAAATATGGTTTCCATCCAGCTATGTTGTTAAAATGATTTAGAATGGAGATAGGCAGGCCATACCAAGTCAAATTTAATGGACAATAGTAGTCAAATAATTTATATAATTTGAATGAACAGTACATTGATGAGTGTATTTATTTTGTTTTTTTACAGCCCTGATGAAGTCCTTTTCAGGACGAAACGCGTAGGCTGTGGCTGTTAAGAATTTATGACTGTAAAGAATTGATGGATTGATCTGCAAATTTGTGAAGAATATGGAATTGACTTAAATGAACTTTTATGAATAAAATGTTCAACATCGAAAGGAATTTGGAAATCATTGGCCTGTGGTTGGAATTAATTGGAATAATGTATAATAATTGATTTATGATTGTGGTATATGACTTATACGCTCCTTTTATTATATATATGAAATAAATATCACTTTCACATTCTAAAAGAAAGCGGTTTAAATCAGACCTCTCCATTCATCTCTTATTCTTGGACCGAATAAGCAACAATCACAAGTCCTCATGAGAATTAGGAAGCTAACTTTCGCTTGGAACCTGACATTGCAGAGGACAATCAGAGCTGAGGGACACAGAAGAATTACTGCTTTTTTTTTTACCGGATCCAGGGAACAATGAAGAACCTATAATGTATGGATCCTTGGTAGTTGTGCACCACCTCAGAGTTCGATATTGGAATTCCTTAAGCCTTTGGATTGTGCAGAAGAATAAGTTATTTTACATCAATAACCCTTTTTAGGTCGAGCCTGGGCAGCGCATGCGCTGCTCTGCGAGGCATGTTGTATTCAGGTATGGACTTGAAGCTCCGCCCATATTTTTCATTGGCTTGTGTCATTGTCCACTGTAAACTGTGGCTTTTCATTGGTCAATAGGTTTAGTAGTCCCTCTTTAGTACCACCTTGTCTCATTTTGTAACCTCCCATGAGGACACCTCCGGTACGTGTATTGTTACTCGGTAGGCTTTAATTACAGCTTCCAAGCACTATTTTCTCAAAAAGCTTTGTCCTGCCAGCTGTTGCAGGCAGGACACTCTCTCTCCTAATGTTGTTTAAAAAAAATCTTTATACCCCTGGTGCCCAATGCATTTGTAATGCAATAGGTCTCGCATTTGCGAGAGTTTAAGCTATTGGCATTGTAAATGACAAAGCCTTTTATTAATCTGTTCTAAAAACAACACATAAGTAAAAGGCATTGTCATTTACAATGCCAATAGCTCAAATTCTCGTAAATGCGAGACCTACTGCATTGCAAATGCTTGTCCTTCTAGAGGCTATGTAATCGCATATTCCTCACCTTAAAATATTCCCCAGGCATCAGACTGCACCTGGAAAATCTTGATCAGTACCTCTGCATGCCAAGAGGTGGCTGTTAGACCGGACCTTCTCTGCAGGGCCACCCCCAAACATTTTGCCTTTTTCCCTCCACTTTTTGTTGAATATGTATTTAGGACTCTGTGCATTTTACCACTGCGAACCAGTGCTATAGTGCTTGTGCTCTCTCCTCTAACCATGGTTTGATTTGCTTACACCTGATTGGCATATTTAATTTACTTGCAAGTCCCTTGTAGAGTGGTATACCATATAACCAGAACCTGTAAATTAAATGCATACCAGTGAGCCAGCATCACTTATTGTGCCACCCACTTAAAACATGTCCCAGGCCTGCCACTGCAGCCTGATTGCAGTTTTAAACTGCCATGTCAACTTGACATTTAACTCCCCTTGGCAAGCCTTAAGCTTCCCTTTTACTACATATGTCATCCCCAAGGTAGTCCTTAGGTAGCCCATAGGACAGGGTGCTGTGTAATTAAAACGTTGGACATGCACATTTAAGTTTTACATGCCCTGGTAGTGAAAAACTCCTAAATTCGATTCTCACTACTGTGAGGCCTACCCCTCCCAAAGGATAATCCTGATGATTTGTTATTACATTTAATGAGCTGTAATTCCTAATTGGGAGTAGGTAGCTTTAGCATGTTTGCTATTTTTGAATTTATAATAATAAATCCTCTTTAATGGTAATGTCCAATTTTTCATTACAATTTTGAAAATGCCACGTTTAGAAAGTTGTAACAAAAAAGTGGGGAACCCAATATACCCTTGGAGGCTTGGGCAAGACAACTAATAATAGGTAAATGCGCCTACAAGGGATTTCATTTCATGCAATTAATCAACACATTCAGAACAATTACTTGGTAGTAAAGCCCCAGCTGGTGGCTGACAGAAGAATAATCTAAACATAAATTAAATAATTTTAGTAGAAACAATCAATGATTATTTAACACACGGGTATGAATTTCTCATGCAGTCTGTAGCTACAACGGTACGAGTTTGGTAACTTGTCTCCAACGTTATCCTAGTCGGAAGCGAGCTGCATTAACAGAGCAAATCTTATTGGATTGCACATATATGTTTCACTCGATGTTGTTAAGCAATCCACCAAATAACCTTTCCGGTGTCTGTGACCTGGAATTCCCATTTTAACTGTTGTGATTTACCTGGTTCAAAGATTTATGTTTGACAAGATTTAAGGGTCATTCATTATTTTCAATTCTTCGTCCTGAAGATGGTCTAACGGACATTTATGCCACAATATACCGAAACGTCGACAAATTCATCTACTTCCACAGCTTTTGTTTGCCCCAAAGAACTGTTCATTGTTCTTTCTGGACTGTTTCTTTGTATTTGATATAATTTTGGAATAGATGTTTACATCTATGATTTGAAGGCATCACTACTTTTGTATATGATTTTGCAGCCTCTATCATGGTGTTCTGATATAATTTATTGTACCCCCTTTTTCATTTTGTTCATATTAAATTTGCTTATGCTTTGAGAAATTCATACCTGTGTGTTAAATAATCATTGATTATTTCTACTAAAATTATTTAATTTATGTTTAGATTATTCTTCTGTTAGCCACCAGCTGGGGCTTTACTACCAAGTGATTGTTCTGAATGTGTTGATTAATTGCATGAAATGAAATCCCTTGTAGGCGCATTTACCTATTATTACGTTTAGAAAGTTGTCTTTCTCCTGCCCTTAACCTTTTGGGCCTGCAGCCTGTCTTGGGTCACGTGACTTGGTGTAACTGACAGTTAGACATTGTGAATTCCTCTAAGACAGTCACACAATCGAGGGATTAGATGTGCTTCGAATCTGGAAGGATGGGGTGGGGGGGGTGGAGCTGAGCACAGCCCCACTTGCAACTGACTAGAGTGGGCGCTGCCTTCACATAAAGGACCTAACAACCCTACATTGGCACTGCAACCAGCTTGTAGCCAGGGCAGGGGAGTCAGGAAATTCCATGCACGTCAAAGAATCTTTCAAGAAGCTTCTCCAACCTTCGAGAAAAAGGGCACCAAGGTATAAAAATAGGACCTTCAGACTCGCTCTTCAGTTCACGACGGGACCTGCGGAAGGACTCTCAGAGGACTGCCTGCAGCTGTGACCTGCTGTGCACTCTGCAAGATTGCTGCTGTACCTGGAAGGACTGCTTTGCTGTCTGGAGCCTGCCTTGAACCCTCAGAGGCCAGCCCTGCTGTTGAGCCCTGCATCTCCACCTGAACCCAGGACTACCAGATTTACTTCAAGGGTTAGTTTGCTGGCCTCCTGTTCAGAGCCACGGGGACACAAAAGGCTTCCACCATCTTGAACCCGCATCTGGACCCAGCCGGTGACCTGAACCCCCAAGAGGTGTTTCACCAGTCTTGAAACCTTGGTTGTGGTATTAAAGGGAACCAGATGGCCTAATCTCAAAACTGAGGACTTAGAAACATTTTGGGCAAAAACTGTTCTGAGAATCAGGAGGAGACCAAGACCAACCTGCTCGCCTATCCGCCCGAAATGCATCGCCGGTTGGATTGACTTTGCAGCTTCTCCTGCTACGTTCTTCTCCACAGCAGCAAATCCTTTTCAGCGGTCCTCCACCAAAGGAGTATCCAACCTTGTGGAACTATTTTCGGCTACAGCCCTATGCCTCGTCCAGTTGGAGAGTTTCGGCTTCCATTTCGATGACTAAATCCGAACGTAGAAATCTTCAAAGCGCTTCAACCCAAGGCAATATGCACGACGAGGCTCCTTCCATAGACAACTTTTGCAGGCTTGCCGTGCTAAACTTTACCTTCTCAGACGCTTCTTCTCAGAATTTCTTCTAACTCCAAAGGTAAACGCTGACCGGGCCCAGGCCACTTCTTGTATTTGAACGACGCTCCATCGCGGGCAGCTATATTTTTCGACTTTGAACCAGTTTCAAGCGACTAGAAGTCCGCAGTTGGCAGTTTGATCTTTTAAGCACTAGTTTTTACCAAAAACTTTAAAAATTCATAATGCTGGTTCTACTGATTGAATTTTTGTTGTTTTGGTGTCAAATAAGATATTAAAAGTTACTTTATTTTTCTAAGTTGGTTTGAGATTTTTCTTGTGTTGTGTTTTCACTTTCATACTGTTTGTGTGCTGCATAAACACTTTACCAATTGCCTCTAAGTTAAGCTTCACTGATTCTTGTGTCAAGCTACCCTGGAATAAGCACAGGTTAATTTAGTGACTTTTTGTGGTTCACACCCCAGTCAGCCACAACCCAATTTCTCACAGAGGAATTGATTGGCTCCGCGGTGGCGTTGTCCACTTGGGAAGTGACATTGCGGTGCACACATAACTGCCACTAGGCGCACTGACATCCTTTTTTTATGACTCTTTCCGCACCAAGAAATGCAGAGCCCGGTAAAAACCACTATTTGACCAGTGTGCAGTGTCTAATAGGATCCTTAGGGTGAAGAGTCCAATTTGCAGAGCGGAGAGGATGGGAAGGTTGGTGAGAATCTGTGTTTGGAGTCTCTATCTGAAAAAGCATTAAGTAACTTGTTCTTCTGATAGAGACTTCTAACCGCAGGTTCCTCACCTTAGAATAGATACCCAAGCAATAGCTCCCCAGAGGTGGTCCTGCAAACTGGCTCAAAGTAGAAAATTCTGGAGGACAGAACCGGCAAAATGCCAGTGGTGATGGACTTGACTGTCCAAGCAGTAGTGCTTCATGAATGTGTGGAGTGATACCAACGTAGCAGCTTGGCAGATGTCCAGGACAGGTACCCTGCATGCCAACACAGTAGAAGCGGCCTTGGCGGAATGGGCCTGTAAGCCTTCCAAAGGCTGCTTCATAGCTAATTTGTACAGTAAAGAATTGGTCCCAGTAGAGCAATTCTTAGAAACACACAAAATGTAAGAACCAATTAGACATAGATTCACTAGTACACTGTGGATATAGTGTTCAATGTTATTTAATCACATTGAACGTCTTAAATGCTTATAAATCAGCAATGACTCCAAAAGTTGTATCAAACAAGTGCCCCGCGTACGGGGGAGAGGAAAAAAGGGGGATGGGTAGTGTGCATCAAGTGAGGGTTGGTAAAGTGTAAAGGAAAGGTAGTGACATCAAATTCATCACAAAATTATTTACAAAAAAGACGGCTTTCTTAAGCAACACAAATAGATGGTAAATAATGCACTGCCATGATTAGAAGTCCAAGATCACATTGAGAAAGCACTGTTGATCAAACTGGCATACAACAATAATACAGTAGACGTTTCGACCCCTAAATATATGGTAGGCTGCTTGAATCCTTACGACGGGGTCTTCCTCAGGACTGAAAGTGGGGCACCATTCACCATCCTCAAATGGATGGTGGTATCGTTGTGGTTGGGCCCATGAGCTCCAAAGGACAGAGAGCGGATTGGTGACACTAGAAGAAATTAATGTGGAATTTGTCCCAAGGGATCATCCATAGAAACAGGGAAATTAGTATTGCTAAATTGTCTTGGGCCTGAAAGGACTTCGAGGCTCCAGATATGCAATGTGAAAATCTAAATTAAGTGGAACTCGGTCAAAACTTCAGTCGAGCCCACCGGGTGCTTCCAATCTCCAAGCAGCACCGTGCCTCCAGAGTGCATCCGTCTCTCGCAAGGAACTCATAGCTAATTTGTAGCAGATCCTAACACAGGGTACAATCTATCGAGACATGGTCCATTTCTGCATAGCATTGCCCTTTTTTGCTTCAGTGAACCTGATGAAGAGCTGATCGCCCACCGATGGTCTTTGGTGTGATTAATGTAGAATGAGAGAGCTCTCTTCGGGGCAATAAGATAGAGTCTCTCCTCCTTGGAAGGATGAGGTGGAGCGAAAATGTAGGCTGAATGATACTCTAACTGACATGAAATGGGGTGGAAACCTTCGGCAGGAAAAAGGCACAAGTCCAAAGGAACACTTTGTCAGGGAAAAAGCTGGTGTACCAAGGGTAAACTGACAGAGCTTCAAGCTTGCTGACCCTCCTGGCTGATCTAATGGGCACTAGAAAGACCCTTTTCATAGTGAAGAACCGCAGAGAACAGCTGTGTAGGAGTATGAAAGAGGAACACCAGAGAACTGTGAGGACCAGATTGAGGTCCCATTGGGGCATCGCGAAAGGAGTAGGAGGGAACAAGTGTTGAAAACCTTTCAGAAAACAAGCAAAACTGTCGACTTGAACAGGGTTGACCCAGCAGCCACAGGTAAGTGGAAAAGCTAATAGGTAACCTTTAACAGTGTCCTATGGAAACCCTTGGTGGGCTAAAGATAGAACAACCAGCAGCAACTCTGACAGAGGTGCAGAAAAGGGCTTCATGCGACGTGATGAACACCAGGGCACAAATTTATCCTAAAGACAGGCATATACACTTTTAGTGGACGGCGGCCTAGCTGCCAAGATGACATTACAATCAATCAATCAATCAGGGATTGTGAAGCGCGCTACTCATCCGTGAGGGTCTCAAGGTGCGGGGGGTCGTGCAGCTCCGATTCAGCCGAAGAGCCAGGTCTTGAGGCTCTTCCTGAAGGTGTGCAGAGTGGGGGATCGTCTGATGTTGAGCGGGAGTTCGTTCCAGGTCTTTGCTGCGATGTAGGAGTAGGCTCTTCCACCCGTTCTGGCTCTGCGCATGCGCGTGTTTCGGTGAGGTCGGCGGAGCAGAGGTTTCTCTTGGGTGCGTGGAAGGAGACTCTTTCGTTGAGGTATTGGGGTCCGGTGTTGTGGAGGGATTTGTAGGCATGAGAGAGAGTAGCTTGAAGGTTACTCTCTTCTCGACGGGGAGCCAGTGGAGGTGTCGTAGGTTCTGGGTGATGTGTTCGTGTCGTGGGATGCCGAGGACGAGCCTGGCAGCGGTGTTCTGGATGGTCTGGAGTTTCTGGAGCAGGGCTTTGTTGATTTCGGCGTAGTGGGCGTTTCCGTAGTCCAGTCTGCTAGTTATGGGTGCGTGGGTGACGGTCTTTCTGGATTCTGCGGGGATCCACTTGAAGGTCTTGCGAAGGATGCAGAGAGTGTTGTAGCACGAGGAGGAGACGGTGTTGATCTGTCGGGACATGTGAGGGAGGAGTCGAGTATGATGCAGAGGTTGCAGGCGTGGTCTGTGAGAGTAGGGGGCTGCGGAGGGCCACCAGGTGTTGTCCCATGCTGAGGGGGTGGGTCAGAGGACGAGGACTTCTGTCTTCTCCGAGTTGAGCTTCAGACAGCTGCTGCTCATCCAGGATGCAACTTCTTTCATTCCTTCCTGGAAGCTGAGTCTGGTGATGTCGGGTTGCCTTCCTGGAAGCGGAGTCTGGTGATGTCGGGTTGCCTTGTGAGGGAGAGGATGAGGTTGGTGTCGTCGGCGTAGGATACTATGCTGAGCCCATGTTGTCTGACAATGGCGGCGAGGGGGGCGATGCAGATGTTGAAGTGCGTGGGGCTGAGCGATGATCCTTAGGGTACTCCGCAGTTGATCTCTGTGGGTTCGGAGAGGAAAGGCGGGAGTCTGATTCTTTGGGTTCGGCCGGTGAGGAAAGAGCGGATCTAGTCGAGGGCAGTTCCCTGTATGCCGGCGTCGTGGAGTCTGGCGGTGAGAGTGCGGTGGGAGACGGTGTCAAAGGCTGCAGAGAAGTCAAGTAAGATGAGGGCCACCGTGTGGCCCTGGGTCGAGGAGAGTGCAGATGTCGTCTGTGGTGGCGAGGAGGGCGGTCTTGGTGCTATGGTTGCTGCGGAATCCGGATTGGGAAGAGTCGAGGATGGAGTTGGCTTCGATGAAGTTCGTGAGCTGGCTGTTGACAATCTTCTATGTGACTTTTGCCGCGAAGGGGAGGAGAGAGACCTCGAGAGGAAGATCGAAAACCCTCAGCTGTCACCGCTCAATCTCCTTACATGAAGGTGGAGAGTGCGCATGATCGAGTGCAGGACCCTGCCATGTTGCTGCAACAGGAGATCCTCCCAAAGGGGCAGCCTGATCAGAGGACCAATGCTCATGCTCAAGATTTCAGAATACCATGCTCTTCGTGCCTAATCCAGAGTCACTAGGGTGACTTGGGCCCAGTCGGTCCTGACCTTCTTGAGAACTTGGGGCAGAGTGGTATTGGAGGAAAGGCATACCGGAGTCATGAATTCCACTTGAGGCAGAAAGTGTCTCCGAGGAAGAGCCGCTTTGGAAACGCCAAATCGGAGAAATGCTGACACTGCAAGTTCTCTGCGGTGGCAAACTGATCGAGCCAAGGTTTTCCCCATTCTTGGAACAGACCTCGTGCCGCAACCAGATTTAGTCACCATTTGTGATCTGCAAGGCATTGATGGCTTAATTAATCTGCCCTGGCATTCAAATAGCCTGTCAGGTGCTGCACTACCAGGAAGATGTCCTGGAGCTCCAGCCAAGTCCAGAAGCACAGAGCCTCCTGGCACAGTGTCCACAACCGCACCCATTGCAATACCACATGACGGTGGTGTTGTCTGTGAACACCTGAACTAGCCTTTCCTTGATAGATGGTGGGAAGGCTTTCAAAGCCAAGTGGACTGCTCTTCGCCCCAGAAGCTAGAAGTGCAGCTGAGATTCCACCGGAGTCTTCTGACCTGTGATCTCCACCTCTCCCGCCCCGAACCCGGAAGTGATGCATCGGTCACCACTGTCAGCTCCGGGGTGGGGAAGAAAGAGGGACTGCCATGGACCCAATCACGGTCTGTCAACCACAGCAGATCTTTTGCAGTTTCTTTCAAAATAAGGAACTGGTCAGAGAAAGTCCCCTGGTGCTGCGCCCACTGGGACTTCAGCTATCACTGCAGAGCCCACGTATGCCATCTGGCGTGCTTCACTAGCAGCATGCAGGCGGCCATCAGACCCAGTAGTCTCAGAGTCTGTCTACCTTGAATCCAGGATTGAGGGGCAAACACCAGGATCATACCCCGAATAACCTGGACTCTCCGCTCCGGATGGTAGGTGCAGAACTGCACTGTATCCAGAACGACTCTGATGAGAGGGAGTGTCTGAGGAGGAGTTAGGTGTGACTTTGGCATGCTGAAAGTGAATCCTAGCAAGTGCAAACAGTTCACTGTAGTCTGGAGGTGGGTGACGACTGCCAGGGGCAAGCTTGCCTTTAGCAACCATTCGTCGAGGTAGGGGAAGACTGGAACCACCGACCTCCGAAGATGAGCTACAACCACCATCATCACTTTTCTGAGCACCCGGGGGCACTGGTGAGGCCGAAGGGGAGCACAGTGAACTGGAAATGCTTGTGGCCCATCGTGAACCGCAGGTAACACTTGTGGACTCGCATGACGGGGATGTGAAAATAAACATCCTGCAAGTCCAACACTACCATCCAATCTCCAAGGTCCAGGACAGAAAAGACTGGACCTTGGAGATTGGATAAGGTGAGCATTTTGATTTCTCTTTCCGTAGAGAGGTGTTGAGAGGCGCAGATCTAGTATAGGAAGAAGTATTCCATCCTTTCTCAGCACTGGAAATTAGCAGGAATAGCAACCACATTCTACTTCTGGCACAGGCACCCTCTCGATGACTAATTTAGCCAGAAGAGCCTGCATTTCCAGATGGAGCAAAGAGAGATGGTCTTCTGTCAGCCATTCTTGGGATGGTGGCACAGAAGAATGGGTTTCCACGAATAGACGGGCGTACCGCTTGCGCACAATTTGAAGCACCCACTTGTCGGAGGTAATGGCAGACCATTGGGTGCCTGATCCTGCCATTAATGGAATGGCTTTGCTGGATGGAGGGTGCACCAAAGAAGCTTAGAGGCTGTGGCAGCCGAAGGGGTGCAGGACTGGTTCAGCATGCTAGGTTTGGCTCCTGCATACTATTTGGGATCCAAGACGTCGGCCTCAGAGGACTGGGTAGGCTGCTGGACTGCCGAGTACGGTTGGTATTGAGGATGCCCATATGTGCCCTGACCATGGCTGTGGTATGGGCGAAAGGACTGTTGCTGAGACTGGGCACTTAGAGAAAGGCTGAGAGACTTAACAGTGACCCCCATTTCCGAAAACACTTGAGCGCTGTGTCAGTTTTGTCAGCAAAAAGGCGAGACCCATTTAGGGACAATTGGACATCCCCAGAGAAACAAGTGGACCGCAACCAGGCATGGTGACACAGTGCTACCGTTTAGGCCATGTCTCTATCCAGGGAGTCTGTGGTATCCAGCCTACACCAGATTGCAAACTATGCTGCATCCCAACGGTCCAGTAAGGTTTGGTTGAGGATAGCTTGGCCCTCCCAGAGAGACATAGGAAGCAGCTGCGCAACCAACTCCCACAACGAATGGGAGTATCAGCCCAAGAGGCATGTGGTGTCCACCGACTGCAGGGCTAGGCTGGGGAAAGAGAAAAAGCACATCTCAAACGTGTACACCATCTTGGATTTCCTATCCGATGGAATGAAAGGGAACACATTTGGGTTGACCTTGGCTGTTGAAGTCTGCACAACCAGAATCTCAGAGGAGGGACGCCGGGAGAGGAAGGCTGGGTCTCCTGGGAGAAGATGGTGGCATTGTTCAATCATGCGGCGCACAGGAGCTCCAGTACTAGGGTTGGCCCAGGCCTGAGGAGAATGTCGATGATGGCTACATTGTAGGGGAGCAACAGTTCCGCTGAACCCAGTCCTGGGTAAAGCACCTCTCTCAAGATGGTCCTGACCTCGACTGCTGGCAACTATAGGTCATCGACCTCCGCTGCCCTGTGCAACACACTGGCGGAGGATGCCCCTCCTCCGAAACAGGACCTGGAGGGGAAAAGGCAACTGGAGTCATATAGCTCCTCATACTAGTTTTCTTCTGGCTCATGGTCCTCCTCTCCTCAAACCACTTTTCTTCTGACTCAGGGTCCTCCTCTAGGGGACCAAACTCTTTTTCCTCATCTCCCCTTCCAGGAAGGAAGGGTCTATCTAGGGGCGGTAAGTCCAGCGGTTGGTAAGGCCTGAACGGCATCGACATCGAAGGGCGCCAGCTCGGAGTCGGGGATGGCAAGGAGCCGAAGATAGAAGAAGGCACCCAGGGTGGCGCCCGTTCAGATCCTGGGGCAGATCCAGAGGGCCCGGCTGGAGTCAGGATCAGACCCACCGGCAGTAACCCAGTCTGGGCAACTCTCAGGGCCCGAAGGCATGCCACAGGGAGTCGGTGGCCCAAAGATGATATGCATGGCATCGTAAGAACTCCTTGAACTGAGCAGGAGTGACTCCGGCTCCGGGAAACTCTGGAAAATGTGGAGCAGGGCCGAGCGCCAGCTCCACAGGTGGAGTACGGGGTGGGAGGGTATGCAAGTCCATACTTGCACTCGTCGAAAGACTTGGGGTTGTGCCCCGACACCAGGCACCAGAGACAAATCAAGTGAGGATCTGACACTGACATTTGTCTGTGGCAGGCCCCACAAGGTTTAAAACCTGTAGGCGTTGGAGGGGACATGTCCCTAAGCACACTGGAAGCAAATGCTCAAAAAAGGGTCGACATAACGCGGAAAAAAGTAGTAGAAAAGTGACAGAGGTAGTTTTCCAGATCTGCGCCGTTGGTACGAAAAGATTGGAATTGATGTCAGTGCACCATGGTGGACTTTATATGGGCACCAAAATGTAAATTCCGACACGGACAATGCTAAAACAGAGCCGATCTACGCTACTATAGGAAACTGGGTTTTTGTTGTAGTACCCCCCAACTTTTTGCCTAGTATCAAGTGCATCTTTGACTGAGAGTGTGCTGGGTTCCTGCTTATCAGGTCCCCAGCACCAGTGTTCTTTCCCTAAACTGTTCCACAATTGGCACAACTTCAGCCCCCCTGTAAGTCCCTAATAAATGGTGCACCTGGTACCTAGGGCATTGGGACTTAAGAGGGTCCACTAGGGCTGCAGCATGAATTGTGCCACCCTAGGGACCCCCTCACCAGGTTCATGCAAACTGTCATTGCAGGCTGCATGTCTTGGTGCAGACAAAACCGAAGAGTTGATGTGGCACACAGCCCTGTGTGCCCTGCCTGCAGACACTGCATGAGAAGGTAAGCCACCCCTACAGCCAGAATGCAGGGTGCACTACATCCCATGTGTGGACATATCTGCCTGAGCAGATATGACCCTGCAATGCCCAAGTCCATTCTTAAAAATGTAACAAAGAAGGGTTGGGCTCTAATCAGTAAGGCTGAGCCAGTCAAAAAATGAACAACAAAGTTGCCAGTACTGATGGTTCTTTTTAACAACCAATGCCCATGGGTGCACAGAATCGAATCAGAGGCACCCGGGTTGATTATATATCAAAAACAACTTTTATTTTATTCGCATAAGAGCAAACACATCTTTTTTAATTTAAATGTGCATCTCATTTTCAAAAACACATGCAAAGAACATTATTTTACAACAAATAATTGATACAACAGCCTATTGAAAGTGCATTCAAAGGACAAATTCATTTAACGACATTTAGACAGAGACTGAGACAACATACAACAAATAACATAAAATGACTGAACGTTCATACAAAAAGACAGTGCTTGACGGAGCGACAGTTTTAAATCATCAAACAGTGTGAATGTTTTGAAATTGCCATGTTTCTGGACAGAATAAATCAACCGAATTAATGTAGGCAGAAACCATAACATAGATGTGTGACCACACTTGTTTGGAAAAAAGAGAGACTGGTCGACGCGTTTCGAACCTCGTATCAATCAAAATTGGAGGTTCTCCTCAGGACCAAACACTAAAACAAAGAGAAAAGAAATATAAAAGAGCAGGATTTAATCTGAGCCCGACCAATGTGTGCAGCAGTGCATTTCAACCAAGCGCTCAGAAAAAGCTTACCTAGTAATAAAGATCAGCCGATCTTGAAAATCACTTGAAAAAAGGCGTTCTAATCTTGAATAAACAAAAAGAAGAAAGACCAAAGGAGAAATTTCAGAATGGATCCAATGAAATAGTATCGGAAGTTAGATGAAAAAATATGCATCTACATTCACAAAGACTTACTTTCTGTCAAACAGTCACCGTCTCGTGGAGTTTGTCGTGAAGGATGACTTTTTATGATTTGGAAAAGTCTGTTAAGGAAAAACGCGGGGGTTAATATTGTTTAAGGCTTTATTCAGGATGATTTCTGATAATTTAGCAAGAAAAAGCGCGTACCTTTTTATGTGCGTATGCGGCTGTATTAGAGATGCTCATGAAAATTCATGCAGATTGTGAACTCTGTGAAGATAGAATGCCGATGTTATCATTTCATTCCATGGGTTGGCGGTTTAGATGCCAGTGCGCAATGCGGCAACGACAGCAATGGCGGATGACAGTTTTAAAAAGCTGGTATACATTACAGAAACAAAAGGCAGTGGCTGATACAATATGCATCCAAAATCACATAAGGAACTTGCGCGTTTGTCAAGCAGCGGGGATTGCGGAATCCGTTAGGCGTAATTACCTTAATTCACAGGTTTTCCTGACTGGCATCTCTCTTCGACTCGTTCACGATTTACAGCGGTGTTGAGTGATTGTTACGTTACCGCTTTTCAAGACCCGGGCGTGATGGAGAGAACTTCCGGGTTGTCCATTACTCAAAATCCGTTTGGCGGCATGACGCTCATGGGCATCTGGGAAATGTAGTCTTTTTTTCGTCGCAGTAGTTTTGACAATGTGATTGTCGTGGTTTGGAAAAACCACTTACACCTCCAAACGTATGTAATTAAATGTGATCTTGTGGTGAGCTAGATCTTTAAAAACGATTGTGATAGATACTATTCATGTCCGTTTTTACCAAAACCAGGGCGAGAGAGGGAGAACTTCCAAGTTGGACATAAATCGCACTGCGTCTGGTGGCATAACGCTCACATAGTGTCTTTCATCGCCTCCAATGAATGTTATTAATTAGACAGCATGTTAGTCAAAACTATGGAGGGGTGGTTTAGGATAGGGGAAAAAAAGGTTCTTCCGTTGAAAAAAGCCTTATGTTCATGAGTGACATTGTCGAAAGTGGTATTTGACCCGGCTAGCTTCAAAGAAACGGCCTCTTCTTGGCTGGATCACTGTCCGTATCTCATGTTAAAAGACTTCTGTTTCAAAGCCTATAAATTTCAGACAGTTCGTTCAACCCATCTATTGCTGTATTAAACTTGATTATCAGTAACGCTTCGCGTTGTGTCAACTTTAGATCTAAGTCACCTCCACGAGGGTCTTGTTCTATCTTTGAAATCACTGTCCACTTCAAGTCTTTTTCATCATGATTGTTAATTCTCCAATGGTTCACCAAGGGAGCTGTTTGTACATTTCTCCTTATTCGTGACTTGTGTTGGGTGATCCTTTGTCTTACTTCTTGATTAGTTTTCCCCACGTAGAGTTTAGAACAGGGGCATAAAATGCCATAGACTACGTTTCTAGTTTTGCAGTTGAAGTGCGACTCATGTTTCCAATTTATGTTCTTATGCGAAAACAAGGAACCTTCCAGAGTTGAATCACAGCATGTGCACATGCCACATTTATGGTGTCCCTTAATCGCAGGCAATCCCAAATGGTCTCTCATGGTCATTTTTACTGTCATTTTTGGTAATGCTGCCCGGACTATCTGATTGGAAATGCTTTGGTCTTTCCTCAATGCAAAGAGGGGATTCACGGAAAGTGATGGATCTAGATTTTCAATCAAATGCCAATTTTGATTGATGCTCTTCAATAAGTTAGAATTAGGACAGAAAGTTGACACGCAAACCATTCTGTTTAATGGCCGTTTCTCTCTTTTTTGGAGGAGTGTCTCACGAGGTGTCCACCACGCCCTCTTTAGAGCATTCTTGAGCAATTTCTTAGGATAGCCACGTTCGAGTAATCTTTCCTTGAGGTTCTCTGCATGGTGCATATACTCATCTTTAAATGTGCAATTACGCTTAATCCTTAAGAATTGACCGAATGGTAAATTCTCACGCAAACTGCGTGGATGATTGCTGGAAAAATGCAATGATTTGTTTCTGTCTGTTAGTTTTCTGAAAAGTGTTGTAACAAGTTTATTTTCAGAGGCATACACTTCTACGTCCAGAAACGTCATTCTTTGTGATGCAAAATTCAAACTGAATTTGATGTCTGCTGACCTGGAGTTAAGCCATCCATGGAATTGCTTCAATCTGCTTTCAAATGTTCCAATAAAAAATGACCATGGAGGTCCGTTCTGATCTGTTTTTTCTTCAGTCTAATCAGCTTATCTGATTCATTTTGGGTTTTAGCCGATGCACTTAGTGAAACTGATGCAAACAAAGAAGGGGCATTTATTAGTCTTTGTATATGGTCTTCACTATATGCGTATGTGTCACTTTCTGTCATAGTCAAAGCAAAGAAGAAGCAACGAAAGAAAAAAGAATTTTCGAGACTAAAACAAAACAAATTTCAAAACACAACAAATAATCCACGCTGGCTGTCAGGAAGGCAGGCCAGTGTGACACTAACTACAACTTCAATCATCCAGGAGGAACTCTTCCCTGAGGTGGACTTATTTCTATGTCCTGGACCTCGCGAGTAGGCACTCGCTTTTCAAAATGTAACAAAGAAGGGTTGGGCTCTAATCAGTAAGGCTGAGCCAGTCAAAAAATGAACAACAAAGTTGCCAGTACTGATGGTTCTTTTTAACAACCAATGCCCATGGGTGCACAGAATCGAATCAGAGGCACCCGGGTTGATTATATATCAAAAACAACTTATATTTTATTCGCATAAGAGCAAACATCTTTTTTCATTTAAATGTGCATCTCATTTTCAAAAACACATGCAAATAACATTATTTTACAACAAATAATTGATACAACAGCCTATTGAAAGTGCATTCAAAGGACAAATTCATTTAACGACATTTAGACAGAGACTGAGACAACATACAACAAATAACATAAAATGACTGAACGTTCATACAAAAAGACAGTGCTTGACGGAGCGACAGTTTTAAATCATCAAACAGTGTGAATGTTTTGAAATTGCCATGTTTCTGGACAGAATAAATCAACCGAATTAATGTAGGCAGAAACCATAACATAGATGTGTGACCACACTTGTTTGGAAAAAAGAGAAACTGGTCGACGCGTTTCGAAGCCCTCGTATCAATCAAAATTGGAGGTTCTCCTCAGGACCAAACACTAAAACAAAGAGAAATATAAAAGAGCAGGATTTAATCTGAGCCCGACCAATGTGTGCAGCAGTGCATTTCAACCAAGCGCTCAGAAAAAGCTTACCTAGTAATAAAGATCAGCCGATCTTGAAAATCACTTGAAAAAAGTTGTTTTTGATATATAATCAACCCGGGTGCCTCTGATTCGATTCTGTGCACCCATGGGCATTGGTTGTTAAAAAGAACCATCAGTACTGGCAACTTTGTTGTTCAAGTCCATTCAAGTCCATTCTTAGACATTGTAAGTGAACAGGGAAGCCATACCGAGTACATGGACTGGGCACTCCCAGTTATCTGTTGTTATGGACTCCCAGGATGGCAGGATACTGCTCTCCACTGGGTGCTCGTGTTAGTATAAGGGCAAACTAAAGGGGTTTTGAGGCTGGGGCTGCCAGGTGTAGTGGTGGACTGACCCAACCTCTGGTTGGAATTCCCACGTGGTGTGTGGGAACTGCGTCCACGGCCACACAAAGGCTAGGAACCCTGTTGGCCTTGGTGGCTGGGCGGGAAAGGATGCGGTTGGTAGCCCCTACTGTAGCCACAGAAGGGGCGAAAGGCAGACTGGGGTTGGCAGGGGCCATGGAGAGGCCCAAAGCCCTTGCCATAGCTCCGCTGTATTTAAAGTGCTCCAGCGTGGAGCCTGCCTTTCCGCCAAAAAGGTGAGAGCTATCAAACGGTATGTTCATGAAGGAATATTGAACATCCGCTGAAAAGCCTGTGGTTCTCAACCATGTGTGGTGTCGAAGGGCCACGGACGATGCAATCGCTCTGCCCAGTGAGTCGGTCGTGTCCAGTCCACATCTGATGGTGAACTTTGCTGCATCTCACCCGTATGATAGGACTAGGGTGAGTATGGCTTGGGCCTCCTCCGAGACCATGGGCAGCACTTGCACAACCGAATCCCACACAGTGTGGGTGGATGTGCCCAAAAGGCTTGTGGTGTTCACCGACCTCAGAGCTAGGCTTTGCAGAAAAGAACATCCTCTTGCCAAAGGTATCCAGCCTTTTAGAGTCCCTATCCGGTGGAGTGGTAGGGAACGTACCACGGGTGAGTCTGGAGGTGGAGGACTGGACCACCCTGCTCTCTGGAGTGGGGTGCTGGGTAAGGAAACTGGGGTCCCTAGAAGCGAGGCGAAGGTGGCGGTCAATTGCCCTGTGCACAGGAGTCCCTCTGCAGGGCTTGGACCAGGGCCCAAGTAGGACATCCATAAGGGCTTCATTAAATGGGAGAAAAGGTTCAGATGGGGGAAACTGCTGGCTGAAGCACCTCCGTCAAGATGTTCGTCTTGACTGCCATCAAGGGCAGCCGAAGGTCCAGGACCACAGCTGCCCTGCGCACCACCATTACAAAAGAGACCCCTTCCTCCGTAAGCATGGAAGGGGGAGGGACCAAGCCAGTGTCCAGTGAGGTGTCTAACCTACTGGCACTGGCCAGTTCCTCACACAAGTTGTTCTCTGGTTCATCTTTGGGGTGATACAATGAATAAGGGTCTCTCCTCACATTCATCTCCCTTTCAAGGCCTAAGGTCAAAGGTAAAAGGCACTGGCTCTGACTCGGAAGGCATGGTACCTGCTTGAGCCACAGATGACGTCAGGCGACGTGGAACCATCTGCGTATCGGAAATGATGATTGGGACGGTGCTACTGTGGGGCCTCGGTGGCGCCGGGAACTATGGCACTGGAGTGGGCTCTGAGGAAAGTTGTGGTCTTGATGGTGAAGTCGTTCTGAATATAACACCAGATCCATGAGGCCCGACTGGCAATGGGGGTAAACCGGCTAGCAGGAATCCAGTAGGGTCCCCCCTGAATCCGTGGGGCCCAAAGGTGCTCCTGAAGGGTCGGACCAACCAAATATGAAGTGCATGGCCTCACAGAATTGAATTGGGCGTGGGTTGCACCAGCTCTGAGAAACTCTGAGTGGCGTGGAGTTGACCCAGGCACAGGCTCAGCGGAGAAGCAAGGCCTCCAACAATGTCTTTGTTCCATGGTCTAAGTGGGGGGGTGGGGGAGTAGGGGAACTGGGAGCGGAGAATCAGAGGGTGGGAATAACCTAAGGATTGGGTCAGAGGTGTGGCCAGAAAGAGCAAAACATTCAAATTTTTTGTATTTGTTTGGCATTTCACTGATCAGTTACAGCTTATTATGTTATTTAATTCAACCAATGGATACACATGTTTATTTAAGGTTTAATAAGGGTTATTGACATTAAAATACATACACAAAGTGGGATACGTTTCCAATAACAGAATGTCCCAAATACGCTTAACAGTGGAATCACAAGCCATTTGTCTCCGAGCCATGCAGTTTCTGTCATCAGCACTTCTCCTCTCTTTTTCCACAAGAGCGGTTCGAACATGAATGGCAAAATATCCTAGTTTGGAAATGTTTTCCACATAATTATGGCTCAGCCATATTTGCCACATAATACATCATCTGCTGCATAATCTGACGATTTTAACAAAAAAATTATTTGTAGCTCAAACGGATCAAAAGTTACTAAAAAATGCGGTTTGTGTTGCTGCGAAGTGGAGGGCCCTTTGCAAAGGTTGATTGGTTACCTTTCTCAATGCTGCATTTGCACGTTACACTGTTTCTAATGAGGCTAAATCTTTGCAGAGACTGTTAGTATGTGTAAAAAAGTCAAAATAATAAAGTATCAGAAAATGGACCCCATTACGCTGCAGCCTTTTTTTTTGCTGCATAATTTAGTTAACACTGCAACATATTTTTGTCCTCCATTGCTGCATAATTCCAGTGGCCCGAAAGCAGGCACCATATGTTACAAGTGCTTGTGCATGAAGCAGAGAGACCGTGAAGTTTGCAAACTTAGTTTGGTGTGCGTGAAAATCCTGCATTGCCGATCCCTGGTGAATTGCACTACTCCTGCTGAAACAAGGCCAATGGAGGTACCAATGGGCGGATTGGCCTTAAGGGTCCTGTGATCTCAGTGACAGAGTCACTGCTGCCCTAGGGTGTGCTGCTAATAGGCCTGCTTGCAAGACTGGAGGTGAACTTCAGTATGGATTGTGGCGGACAGGTCGGTGGTAAGGTAGGTTAACCTTCAAGGTTAACCCACACTTGCCACCACTATGGTCCACCTGCTGGTGCTAAGACACCAGGGCTTCTAAGGTCTAGTGGGGCCTTCTAAGATCTAGCATCGGAATGTGCTCCCTCAGGAGAGTGGTCTGGTGGACTGGTCATGAAGGCTGAACATGTTCCCCAGTTCCAAATTTGGCAGCTCTGGCCATAGTGCTGTATAATCTCCCCCACTGAACACCATACTGCACTGCCTTCAGCTACAACCCAATTGTGCACCGCTATAAACACCTGGATGCAACTCAATTCAAATTATGCACTATACAAGATTATTGTGCTGCCTGGGAAAAAAAAGTTATAACATCCTGGAAAAAGCAAACACTCATAGGGAATGCAAGATCAAGTAAAGCATGTGAAATGTAAGCAGGAACAACATGGTTACGCTAACGCTTTCACACTCATTATTCAGAAATCAATGAGTGTTTTTGCCAGAAAATTAAGGACATGACTACAGGGCCTGGAAGGGACACGTTTTAGTCTCCAGTGCTTATATCCTTATAAATCATAAGTAGCATGGTTTTAAAAGACCCCATCCCTGAACACAGACCCGCAGTACACATTTTGTACACTAAAATAAGGAAAACAGCTGATAAGGATAACATTGAACGTTTTCCACTCCACAGATCAACCAGGTATTGCAGTACCTCAAGTAATGGTGCACTTCCCCACCAGGAGAAAACAATGTTGTTCAAAGAAAGACAAGAAAACGAAAGTAGCGCTTCACTGGCAAACCTTCTGTAAAGTGGCACTAATGTGTTTGGGTGTGACTAAAACCAATCTGGCCACTTTACGACCACTCTGTCTTGCTTTATTTAGTTATTTTACGTATTTTTAACCTTTTTTTCTCTCCATCTCAAGGCTGCACTTTGGAATAGAAAAATTTGAGGAAAAGATGACATTTCCAGCAAAAGTGTCTTTCTTTTTTGGATCCATTTCACAGGGGAATGGACGAAGGAAAGGAGAGAAAAGAGAGGGTAAGAGCCATTTGTTGAAGTCACGGTTTTCATTCAGCTAGCGAGGAGGAGCGAGACAGAGAACTGAAAAAGAGGGAATAAGAGGAAGAGGAAGAAAGAGAGAGGGGGCAGCTGACAGCGGAAGAGCAGGAGAAGTGGACTCTGTCTTTGTATTCTCTGAACAAGAAGGAAAAGACAGAGTCCTTTTCCTTCTCTGCCCACCCGCCCGTCCCCTAACAGCCACGAATGGCTGAGCCTCATCTAAAGGCCTTGGCTATTTCTGCTGTCCTGGGCCGCATTTTGAAAATAAAAAAGTTGGGGAATGGAATATATTAAATTAAAATAGTAGGGGCATGCCGTGCCCTGCCAATCCCGCCCACTTCGACCACTGCTTCATTCACACTCCAAATCTGGTGACTTGGATCAGCACGGAGAAGTCGAATAGCGCTTTGACTTCTTGTGAGACTTACCAGATGATTTTGATTGTGACGATGATCGTCAGGAGCGGTTCCCCGAGCGGTCCTGGGACCTTCCGGGCAAGTGGGATCGAGAGTGTTGAGGGGTTGTCCAACGTCAGGCGGCAAGGTGCTTTCCCTCAGCACCTTTGGATTCATGGAATGGCAGTCTTCGCAGGTCTTGGAGTTGTGGCCCCCGCTCCAAGCATCACAAACAAACCAAGTGTGGGTCTGTCAGAGGCATCTCCCTGTGACAGGCACCACAGGGTTTAAAACCCGTTGGTTTCTTCGGGTCATCCCTGAGCACACCAGGGGAAAGTATCTCAAAAATTGCTTTGACAAAATGCTGAAAAAAACTCAGTGAAAATGTGACTGGGGGTAGCTCTTCCAGATCTGCGTTGATTAACGCAGAAAGAAAAGAACTGATGTCAGTGCACTGGGGTGGAGCCCCTATAGGCACCATGCCTGTCACTTCTGGCGCGGATGATCAAAGCCAAACAATGCCACCTACAGGCATTCAGGGGTACTGCTCAAAAATTTCTGGTTCTAGTCTGTCGCTTGGAGAATATTCTAAGGTAAGGAATCCACGGCTAGAATTCTCAGGCAAGCTTATTAAAAATACAGCAATCAGGGTGACTAAATTGGGCAGGCTCTGACTTGTTGTACAATGCAGTAACTGCAACGCATCCCAGATAGAGAAAGGAGAGGGACTGAGGTGGTGCTGAACAAATTAAATCACCCCAAGATAAAGTTCAAAAAGTGTTAGTATTGCCCTTGCCAGAACCAATGCATAAAAAAAGATAAGGTACTGACTAGGGGATCATTGACTGTACAACTTATGAATTAATGAATGCCACACCCATTCATGAAAGCATAAATTAAATGAAGCTAGCCAAATATCACAAACATGAAAAGAAAAGACAACCGGGCATACAACTCAAGATAAAGTGCAAAAAGTGTTAGTATTACCCTTGCCAGAACAAATGCATACAAAGAGATAAGGCACTGACAAGGGGATCTGTGATGTCGTAGGAGAGAGAAGCATGAGGGTAACTGGAACCTTGGATGAGGGAAATTCCAAGAGATGACAGTTACCAGAAGGAAGCGGTGGATAAGGTCTGTTGACTAAAGGTCCTACCTGTTGATCGACTACTGGAGTGGGTTCTTCCAATTTCACACTGGTGACGAGCTGAGGAGATTCAGCAGACCTCAACGTCTGCCATCTGAGCTGTGGAGACAGCTAGGAGTGCAACTCTGGAGGCGGAGATTTGAGGAGCGTCCCAAGTTCAAGACCCGTGTGGAAGAATAATTGAAGATCCTTTACTTGTGATAAATTGCCACGAACAGAGGTATCGTTGAGATTGTATTAAGCAAAGAATTCAGAAAATGCCGTCAGCTGGGCGCTGCTTTTTAAAAAAAAATGTATTTATTGGGATTTGTAGTGCACAATAGTACATATGAGTGTCCATTAAGATACATGTTCTCAAATCTTCCAGAATTGGTCATTAATAACAAACAAAGTAACCCAACGATAAAACAAGGTACAGAGTGTTTCTCTCTTAACAATGACCATCGTTTCAGTAAGATAGCTCATCTAAATAATCAGTCTCACATTTCTCTTTGTACTTAAGATATATTATAGTCTAATACCTGCTTTTATACCGTTAGACATCATGAGTGGAGAGTGGTTGCATATATACCCTATCAGGCAGCTTCCGTCACATATTAATTTCATCTGGAGTCGAAAGTGAACCCATTAACATTGTCAATGTATCTCGCTCATTTCTTCCTTCCAGGATATTATCATTGAAAGAATAGAGTATCCTGTGGCAACTCAGCCTCCCCGTTGGTGTGCAGGTCAAGGCCCGTACCCCATTAACTCTGTGGGAGCGTCAGTCATTTCCCAGGGGGTATGTCTGTAAATACGTTTTTAATGGCTGCCAAATGTCTCGTGGGGGCGAGGATGGTGGCTGTAATGTGGCATATATTTCACTCGTAGTATCGCAATAAACCAGGTCTCTGAGCCAGGCCTTCACTGTCAGTGTTTGTGTTCTGCCCCAATGCAGGGAAACTTGACGTTTTTAAAGTGTAATAGTTTATGGCGGTGATTATTTGACACATAATGCATTTGTTCGCAGCAATAAGACCACATCTTGTCAGTTAATGGTAGACCTAAATCTTGCTCCCAGGCTATAAGTGCTTTTGCTCCGACTGCAGGGCGGAGAGCCAGAGATAAATGATACAATCGTGATACCAAATGTGCCCCATCTGATGCAGTTATGACTAATATGAGCGGTGGAAAATCAGCTGGTTCCGTCGCCGCATCTGGAAGCGCCCCCACCAGGGAGCAGCGGACCCTGTGCAGGAGGAATCTGTCCATATAGGATATATCTCCATGGGGGGTGAGTTCCCCCGTAGCGCGCAGTCGCGAATCCTTAAAAAAATCTCCCACCTCCGTAACCCGAGTCTGGCCAGCGCGTGCTTAGTAAGGGTTTCTGTTGTGGGGGGCAGCCAGGGGTTATCAGCCAGTGGTATATGTGCAGAATACAAGAACTCTGCTTGTAAATATCGTCGTAGTTTTGACCATGCCCAGCACGCGGTGGGTAATGTCTGAATTTCAGTGGGGCATCGAGGTAGGCCCTGTGGCAATATGGCCGATAATAGATTAGGGTATATCTGGGATTGTTCTGGTTTTAAATACTGGAGACGGGCATCTGGGTGATACCAATAATATGTGAAGTGGATTTGTGCAACAAGATAATATAACTAGAAATCAGGGACTCCAAATCCCCCTCGCTCATATGGCATGACTAGGGTACCCCAGCCTATGCGCAGCTGTTTGCCCGGCATATAAGTAGAATAAGTACGTAGTGTATAGAAAAATTTTGTGGTGAGTGCAATGGGAATGTTTAAAAAAAGATATAAAAAACGTGGAAGTACCATAATTTTCATGATTGCGATTCTATCTGCCATAGATAGAGGGAGCTTGATCCACCGTTCAACTTGTGTTGTTAGATTGTCAATCGGCGGTCCATAATTGAGGCGAATCACCTCTGGTGCGCTACAGTGCAGAAAAATACCAAGATATTTTGGGGGGTCAGTGCACCATTTTAGCGGGAATTCAACATCAGCCTGGGTGGTGGCCTGAGTCAATGGGAAGACCTCTAATTTGGCCCAGTTGATAACTAGCCCCGAGTACACTCCGAAACGGACTACCTCCCGTAACAATGGGGACAGGTTAGTGTCTGGCTCTCGCACGAACAGCATCACGTCATCCGCATAGAATGAGGCCACAAGAGGGCCCGTATGGAACTGTAGTCCACGATGGAGATGCCTTTCCTGGATATGTCTTGCTAGGGGGTTCATAGCTATAATAAATAATAGGGGCAAGAGGGGGCACCCCTGTCGGGTGCCACGCGTCAGGAAAAACTGAGAGGTTATCTCACCATTCAGTTTCAGGCGGGCAACTGGAGCGGCATATAGAAGTCAAATTAAATTGAGAAACCTAACTGGAATTCCCAGCTTCTGTAATATAGCGTATAGAAAAGGCCATTCCAAAGAGTCGAATGCTTTCTCAGCATCGAGTAGGACCGCCGCTGCTGGAAGGGTGGGCTCCAGCTGATTCAGAACAGCAAATATGGCATGTAGATTGACTGCAGTGGAGCGGCCGGGGACAAAGCCCGCCTGAAAGGGGCATATGATTGTGTCAACTAATAATGATAGGCGGGTAGCTAGAATCTTGGCCAAGATTTTGTAATCATGATTAAGTAGGGATAATGGTCTGTAGGATGTGCAACTGCGGGGTGTTTTACCAGGCTTGAGTAGGAGTGTAACTATGGCTTCCCGCATCGTGGGGGAGAGGGATCCCCTCTGCAGGGCCTCATCATATACTTCCAGCAGATGGGGGGCTAGTTCATTCTGATAGGCTTTGTAAAATTCTCCCGTAAGGCCGTCAGAGCCCGGGGCTCGATTGCTGGCTAGGTCCCCGATCGCTTGTTTGATTTCGTCCTCATCTATTGGGGCAGCCAAAAAGTTGCGTTGCCCCTTCTCTATCCATGCCATGGCCACTTCCTGTAGATAATCTGCAAGAGCCTGTCCCACAGGGGGAATCGCGCATTGTGTATAAGTGAGTGTAGTAAGAGAGAAAGCAGCAGTGATTTAGTTCCCCTGTGTCAACGTGACGTCGTTGTCCATGTCTAGGTGCGTAATATATGCTGATTGATATTGAGGGCGGAGTAACCTAGCGAGTGTTCTGCCGGGTCTCTCCCCCTCGCCATATGTTCGAGCCCTAGCTTATCTGCCCAAATATTTTACTTCGCGGGTCGCTAGATCAGTGAACTTAGTCAGCAATGTCGATCGGTCATGTAGTGTCCGCGAGGAAGCGGCCGCCTGCGCAGTTGAATCTATATCTCTAAGCTTCCCTTCCACAACCTCTAAGTCTCTTCGTATGGAACGTAGCACCCCGGCATGTTTGGATATACATACCCCTCTTATATAAGCCTTAAAGGCGTCCCACAGTGTAGATGGTAGAGTCACTGTACCCTCATTTAACTGAAAGAATTTCTTAATGGCCTCCCCCACTTCAGCATGAAAAACCAAATCGAGCAGGGCTTCAGCGGGGAATCTCCACAGGTTATGTGGTTGCGGTATCGTAGACAGGTCCATCGTGAGAAGAAACCGGAGTGTGGTCTGATAGTGTGCGAGATAAATAATCAATTGTCTGGACCGCCAGCAGGAATCGAGGTGTAAGGTACCAATGGTCTATTCGCGACCAGGACCCATGTGGGGCTGAATAGAAGGAGTACTTTAGGTCAGTTGGGTGTCGAGCACGCCAGGCATCTGTCAACAGTGCGGAGTCCAGTAGCGAGGTGACGTCCTGCATTGCATGTGGCTTTGTGATATGTCCCGGTCCTGTTGTATCTGTTGTGGGATCTAGAGTAAGATTAAAGTCCCCCCCATAAGTATGTTGTCGACGTTTAGTCGTGCGATGTGTATAGCAATATTAGGGAAGAAGTCTGCTGTATCTACATTTGGTGCATATATATTAATTAATAAGAGTGGTTCTCCACCCAGCGTGCCCGACACTAAAACATATCTGCCCTCTTCATCTGTCACCACCTCCTTGGCCAGAAAAGGGAGCGAGCGATGGACTAGAATGCACACTCCACGGGAGTATGTACTATAACTGGCAAAGAAGTGGTTATTGCCCCATGTCGATGCAAATCTATGCACTGGGAGTGGTGCGTAGTGTGTCTCTTGTAGGAAAGCTAGTTGGATAGCATGCCTGGACATATAAGCTAAGACTTGACGTCCTTTTCTGGGGTTTGAAAGTCCTCTAACATTCCAAGATAGGCATTTGAAGCGCAAACAAGCGTTGCGTGTATTTTGAGAGGTCATGTAATCGAGGTGTTTATACTCATAGCATATTGCAAATATGTGACATCTATACGATCATCAAAGCAAGGAATCATTACTCTGTACCAAAGATGAACAGAACTACTAATTCCCAAGAACATTTCTCCCGTCGCCCCCCGCCCACATCGGATACACACAAAAAAAACCCCGGTGAATCCCATTGGAAACCTTGCAGAAAGAAAAAAAAGGGGGAGGGAAAGAGGGAAGGAGGGAAAGGAGGGAAAGGGAAACAGTAGGAGAACTTCCTAAGGTGGTTAGGCAACACTCCTAAGGAGCCGTCTATGAAAGGCAAACAAGATAAGTAAGTTCAGTTCCGCCTCATGTAGAACAGTTGTGCGACTGATAAAGTTCATTTTTGCATAAGCAATCATAATGTGTTCATAACTCACAGATTGTTCACATTGTCCCATCATTTTTATTGTAAGCTGGGGGAACCCAGACAAATATTGCTGGCAGACCAGAGGACTGCGATTATAAAGTGCAGACCCAAGGACTGCTGTAAGGCTTGCACCTACCTCAGCGCGCGAGCCCTCAGGCAAACCTGACAAGGCCTGGCTGCCTCACAGCGTGCTGTGTAAATTAGGGAACAATAAAACTCTGTGCAATAATATGCCCGCAGGCGTCACCGCGGGGTTAGCCCACAATACAGACCCCTGCCGGGGCGTCAACGTCAGAAAAATGCAGGGAAATGAGGGCCCGGTTGCCGGGCGTACCGTGCAGGCAGCGGGGCCAAGGCTCGCACAAACGCGTCTCCTGCAGCGCGGTCCCTCCTCTGAGGAACCGCGATGCAGAACGAGCGAGACGAGTGAGTCCCCCTAGCGGGCCTTCAAAGCACCACAGATAATATGGCGCCGGCCGCGTAAGAAGCGCGAAACGCTCCTGCGACCGGTTAGGGAATCTGAAAAGAAAATACCCAAGACGCGAATACAACTCTAAATAATCCGTCCCCGAGGCAACCCGGAACGCGTGTCACCAAGGGGAAATTAAATTAACAGGCAGTAACACCGAAAAGCTATGAAAACACCACAGATAAGAAAAAGATGACTTAACTGGCTGCGAAGCAGCGAAGAAAGAGGAGGAACCAACAGAGTGGAAGGACTATGTGCTGTTTATGGACACTATGGAAGGACTATTGTATTGGAAACCTCCCTCGGTGTCATGGGAGTTGATGTTTTTTACTCATGTTTTTTACTTATGTTTCATACAAGTTTTTTATGAAATATGTCTTTCTGGCTGCTATGAAATTTGGTATTTTAATAAAGCGGAGAAAGACTTAGCATAATCTGAGTCTCCGGTCCTGACATAGAATTAGGTTGATATATCCTCATATGAACTTATGTGATTACACTTCCCCCCCTCTCTCTTTACACCGTGATGATGCTCTTGCTGAAATATCGTGTTCTCTATATCTTGTCGCACTAGTAGCAATATATTCCAAGATGGCCGCCGTCGTCTCAGGTATATGGAGTGGTCTAGTGACGGTGAATGTGGCCGCCATATTGGGGGAGGATTGGTTTTTCGATTTAGACATAATGGTAGTTACACGGATGTCGCATGGTTTTGAATATACTGTAACTTACTGATATATGAGGATTAATGACACATATACAGGCGGAGCTATTTACGATTTCAGATGCGGTCAATGCATGGCGAGACACTAATGAAATTGGGTATAAAAACAAGACACAAGATGGCGCCGAACATACACGCTGGCTAACACGGATCGAGCGAGTACTCTCGGAGCGTCCAAAGGATCTAGAATAAGGTATTACACAAAAGTGAAACCGGTACAATGTTGGAGTATTGTTTACTGCGTGTTTGGCATGATGCACTGAGTTATTTACAATGTGTGAACTAAGATGGCATGTGGAGTTTGGTACTTGGTGTTGTACTATGCACTACGGGGTTGTAACTTGAATCGATGTGAAAGACAGAGGGGAGAGTGTTGGATACAATGATAGCCAATTGGATTTAATGTAATAATCTTGGTACGTGTATATAGTCTACTCAGGGTTTGGTTATCTCTGTACTTAGAAGCAAGCGCAAAATATTCAGGTTAAGATATACCACAGCAACGCATCTCGCTATTTCTACTTACAGGGTGCTACTTCTACCGCAAATGGAATTTGGATCGTTATGAGAAGTTTGGAAACCTAGTATTTTAGATACAATTTGTGAGCGATTTTAGAGAGATTACTATGAAGTTTATTAATATAACAACTAACATGTATTGACTGTACATTTTTGCTCAATAAACAGATGAATCAGGATGGTTCATTGAATAAGACCAGATACGTCGCTTAGTCACTACAGGTCTGGTCTTATAGTTTTTTAGTTTTGTAGTATAAACAACATGGAGCTTGACATGTTGTGGTACTTTATAATTGGAGACATTAGAAAAATAATGTTTTGATGTAATCTATGCAAGACAACAATATGGTTCATTTCTCTTGTAGCCCTGATGAAGTCAGTTTGGTTTATGTACCTATGACAAAACACGTGTTTGCTACAATTGTAACCGGAGTGAATTCTGTATTCCAGAAGTGAATTGCAACTTACTGTGATGATGGAAGAATAAAAAGATAAAGGACTACAACTGAAGAACACAAATCGTTTTTGTATTATTGTTTGAATGTGGTGTTGTTCAGGGGCTTTATATATTTGCTCTGGTTGTGGACCTTGCCCACTTCACATTTGAGGGTATAGGTGGCTACCCTTGGAGCACCGTAAGATTGTTCGTAATTTACACGGGGATACTGATAGGTTTGCGCAATTGATACCCTTGCCACTGATAATTTCCCGTGAATAAAGAGGAGTTGTCCTATTTTGGAATGCTAGAATTTTATAATCGTTTTATTCAAGAATTATCGCCAAAGACTCAAGTGATGAGGACATTACTTAAGAAAGGGGCTCTGTTTGAGTGGTTGGATGGATGTGAGGCAGAGTTTTGTAGACGAAGAAATGTTTGCAAGGGGCCCTGAATTTGCAACCTTTTGTCCCTGGGAAAGACAGATATATTGTTACACATGCAAGCATGAAAGGAATTGGGGAAGTTCTTATGCAGAAGACAAAAGATGAGGATGTAACGGTTGCATTTGCAAGTCGGTCATTGAAGGATACTGAAGTCAATCATTCAGCCATATAAAGAGAGGCACTTGTTGTACATTGGGCCTGAAAGAAATTTAGGTATTTTGTATGGGGTGAATTTTTTGTAGTGAAGACTGATCACAAGCCATTCCGAGATATATTTATGAATAAGGGGCTTGATGCGGTGTCTTCCAGAATAAGACAATGGGTAATTGACCTACAAGAGTTTTCATTTGAGGTGCAATATATTCCCGGTGTACGCAACCATGCGGCAGATTTTTTCAAGATTGGTTAGAACTAAAGAGAATAATGTTGATGAATTGGATAGTTTCATGGATGTGAATGTGTGTGTTGCTACTGAAGGAATGATTTCAGAAGGGGAATAGAAGGAAGAGAAAGATAAGGATAGTGTAATAACAAGAGTAATGATGAAAATAAAAAAATGAGTGGAGTAAAAGTTGGAAGGAAAAAGATGAAAATCTGAAACTGTTCTGGACTATCCGGGAGGAACTAAGTGAGAGGAATGGTTTACTGTTCAGGAAATCACAATGTATTCCTCCTCAAAGTCTTAGACACATAGGGGCCGATTCCGATCTCGGCCGGTAGGGCTCCGAATCGGATTCGGCTTTACCGGATCCGATTCGGAGCCCTGTTTCCCGACCGAACCGTACACGGGTCCGGCCGAGCGAGTACGATGCGAAATCTCCGACCGACTCGTCCGGGCGTCCCGACCGCTCCGACCGACTCGCTCCCGGCTCGAACCGCTCCGACCGACTCGCTCGGACTCGACTCGCACCGCGCAATGGAGACGTTTCCCGGCCGGGTAAGTACGATGCGCGCCGCGAGCAGTCCGACCGACACGCGCCGCCCGGCTCGAAAGAGCAGTCGGAGCCGGACTTGGGGGGTCCGTGTTGGACCCCCCTGTACGCGTAGCCGCGCGAGTCGCACACAGGGGGACCCATGGGTCCCCCTACCTGTGCGTGTACGGCGCGAACCGCTCGCCGCGTACCCGCTGTAGGGGCGCCCTTGTCCGACTCGCACCCATTGAGTCAATGGGAGCCCGCGTACGCGTTGTGCGACCGGCTCCCATTGACTTCAATGGGAGTCCGACCGACTTCGAGTCCGATAACATACGGACGCATCGTACTCGTTCGGTCGGACTGCACGGGTCCGATTCGGTCGGGAAATCTCTCCGGGTCCGGCTCGGTCGGAGAAATTTCCGGCCCGAATCGAATCGGCCCCAATATTGTTGATTTGGCACACACAGGACATCTGGGAATTGCTAGACAAAAAGTGGATCAGGCAGGATGTTTGGTAGCCCGGTTTGGACGTTGTGGTGGAGCGAACAGTATGAGACTGTGCTGAATGCTATAAAAGTGACAAGGTACTGAAACTTAAAAGACCAGCGATGCAGAATAGACGGTTGCAGCAGGCTCCTTGGGAGGAGATCACAATTGATATCATGGGCCTGCTACAAGGGGAACATGCAACTCCACTTGTGATTGTACTTTTTGACTTGTTTTCAAAATGGCCTGAGGTCAAATGTGTAATGGACATTTCTCCTAAGAGTCTGATAAAATTCTAGGAGGAATTGTTTCTGAAGGAAGGGTATCCCAAATCTTTACTGTCTGACAATGGGGTACAATTTTGTTCAAAAGTAATGGAGGAATTCTTGGATAGAAATGGTGTTTACCATAGGAAATGTACACTGCACCACCCAGAAACAAATGGTATAGTTGAGTGCTTTAACAAGACCTTGAAAGAGGGTATTCAAATTGCACGTGTGAATAACATGTCATGGAAAAATGAGGTGAAAAGAATTTGTGTGTATCGTATGTGTCCTCATGCTTTAACAGGGCGTTTCCCTTTTGAGTTGTTTAGGGGAAGGATCACATATCGCATGTGTCCTCATGCTTTAACAAGGCATTCCCCTTTTGAGTTGTTTACGGGAAGGAAACCAAACACGTGTTCACCTGGGTGGATGATGTGGGGTAAAGGATATGTTGAAAACCTGAATGAGGGGTTTTGTAAGGAAAAATATGTCAAGATAAAAGAAAAAAAGCATGACATGGAAAAGCCTACTGGTGTGCCAAGAGTGGACATAGGAGATTGGGTAAAAGTGAAGACACCAGTTGGCCATGCGCCATGGTCCAAATTCTCTAAACCAATGCAAGTGGTGAAGCTATTTAAGAATACAGTAAAAAAAATTACAACAGAATATTGAATTTTAATAGGATTTCCAAGTGTCGAGAACAAAGTGTGAGTCGGCCGAATGGTCGTACAGGTTCTGCTGCTTTGTTATGTGATAGACATGTCATGGAGACCGCTTGGAGGGTTCTGATAAAAGAAGAAGAAAAACAAGAAGTCCTGCTTCTCTGATAGATTTTTTTCAGGGTTAATTTTCTTTAGGCTAAAAGTGTTATGGGGTTCATATAGAGTTTAGTAAATATTATTTTCTCCACTATGTTAATCTGAGAATGTTCTTTGTTTATTTTTAATTTTATGTGTTTGGGTGAATCAATGCATTTGTAGTTTCATTGTGCAAGTGCCACAGATATATTTATGTATTTATTTCTTTGCTTGCTTTAAGTTTTATGTGATTGGGTGAATCAGTGTATTTGTAGTTTCATTCTACAAATGTGACAGAGATATTTATATATTCATTTGTGGCTCCTTATTTCAAATGTTAAAGAAAGGGGGAGGTGTGATGTCATAAGTACTCTCAGCGAAACTTAAAGCCTGTGGCTATCCACAGAGACTAACAAGGAGAGCGATGAAAAGAGTTTGATACAATAATCATGAGGCTCTTTTGAAAGAAAGTTCGTACTAATGAACCCAGAATGGCATGTGACTCAACTTTCGGGACAGAGTCTAACAAGATTAAGAAAATTATTCTAAAACACTGTCATCTTTTAAATAATGACAAACTCATCTCTAGTAGACCTATGTTTGCATTCGAACGAGGGCAGAACCTTAAGGATAGACTGGTTAAAGCATATGTAGAAACAAAAAAAGAACTCCTTAATGCGAAGCCTTGGCCTACAACCCATCACAGGTCACTTCCGATGTAGGAATTGTAGGGCATGCAACAATACAATTTACTCTTAACTGTAGGACCTTTCATCTCAAACACTTTTCAAACGGTAACAACAGAACTCAAGCGGTAGGGCTCCCGGCACTAGCGCACTAGGCGTATTCAAATGTTAAAAAAAGAGTAAGTAATAAGGAAAAAAGTGCTCACTTCTCGTGGTTTACCACAAAACACCCACACTAACAAATACTAAATTACAAGAAGAAGGAGCAACACAATTTAAATACAATAATGTCTATATTAGAATCAATTCTTCAAAGCGAAAGAAGTCATTAGGCAGATAATTCATAATGTAGATCCATTCTTCTTTACTGTAATTCAAATAAAAAAATGTCCTCTCTGGAAGTGGTCATTCGATTATTTAAATTATAGACTTGCAGCTTTGTGGTATATATCAAATCATTCTTCGTTGCAATACTTAATTCAGCCAACGCGTTTCGTCTAAAAAGACGTCATCAGGGCTGAAATAATAGAAAAAACAAATATAACTATTCAATTGAGACTTCAAAAATGCATGATCATATTAAAAGTATAACTCTGCCTATATCCATTCTAATGTTGTGCCAGTATAAGATAGAGGTGCTGTATTTCAAACAATGTAATTGTAGATTATTTCCAATATATTAAGCATCCTTACATCACTAATAGTTCATCACCTAAACATATTTCTATATTCTTAATACAATAGTAATAGACTCTATATCCAATGATAATGCATTCCTATACAGTTGACACAGATCCC
Organism: Calotriton arnoldi; assembly: GCA_963921515.1. Taxonomy (NCBI): domain Eukaryota; kingdom Metazoa; phylum Chordata; class Amphibia; order Caudata; family Salamandridae; genus Calotriton; species Calotriton arnoldi. The sequence continues at coordinate 2,559,261 of CAWUFW010001150.1, read as the reverse complement.
AATTACCATAAATTGGAACAGCATTGTATATCTAATCAATTATGGCAACCGAATAAGTCTTTATTTTATTTTATGGTCAACAGGGGTGTAAGAACCGATAATCACTTTTATATTAGAACTAAATTCGTACCTTTATAATTTAAGGTGAATATCCTCGTTAAAAAAAAAAAAAAAATCTCAAATACACCACATGAATCTAATTTTGAGTACGCTAGTACTCATAGAGGAGTTTCATCTAAGATGGAGGGGGGGAAAAAAAGAAGAAGTTGGGAGGAGAAAAAACAGCTAAATACAGCCTGAAAAAATCATTGCAGGCACCCAAATAAACAATGTAAGAGTTTACATTACATTGTTTATTTGGGTGCCTGCAATGATTTTTCAGGCTGTATTTAGCTGTTTCTCCTCCCAACTATAAATGTCCTCTTCCTTAAATATATTTTCTTTTAATTCACGCCCTTTTTCAATAAACTTTTCCAATTTATTATCTTCACCACAATATATTTCTTCTTTTTATATATAATTTTTTTGCATTTTAAAAGAGGATACTCAGGGTTGGGATGTATTTGCTGTTCCTTCCGGGTAGCAGAATCGAACCCGTGAGGTGGATGATTTTTGGTTACTGAATAGGGCGCTTTAACCGATGGACTAACTCGGATTATGTTAACAGGATCATGTGTTGTTTGCCTCAACTTGATGCTGATAAAAATCAATCACCACCAATGGCCTTATAGGACGACCGGTTAGAGACGGGTCTTTTGACAGAAGGCAATTTTAGCCTTTAAGAACGAGTTTTATAGCTACTGGCTTATGCAGAGAGGGAACAGTTTATTTAAATGAGGAATAGAATAAGCATCTTTGGAATTGCACTCTAATTTAGCTATAAGTTAACGTATAGTTTTGAATAATTCATTACTATTCAGAAATATTATCATTTAAATGCTTTATATGTTTATTTTTAAGAATTTCACATCATAAAGATTTGAATCAGACCGCTTGCTTGAAAAATAGACGCGCAAAAATAACAGAGATTAAATAGGTAATAATTATTTAATTTAGATTATCAAATGCAACTAAATTGGTCAAACTTGACCTAAGTCTTAAAATTTTCTATGTTCTCTTCTTTTTCCCCCTCCATCTTAGATGAAACTCCTCTATGAGTACTAGCGTACTCAAAATTAGATTCATGCGGTGTATTTGAGAAAAAAACATTTTTTAACGAGGATATTCACCTTAAATTATAAAGGTACGAATTTAGTTCTAATATAAAAGTGATTATCGGTTCTTACACCCTGTTGACCATAAAATAAAATAAAGACTTATTCGGTTGCCATAATTGATTAGATATACAATGCTGTTCCAATTTATGGTAATTGGGATCTGTGTCAACTGTACAGGAATGCATTATCATTGGATATAGGTCTATTACTATTGTATTAAGAATATAGAAATGTGTTTAGGTGATGAACTATTAGTGATGTAAGGATGCTTAATATATTGGAAATAATCTACAATTACATTGTTTGAAATACAGCACCTCTATCTTATACTGGCACAACATTAGAATGGATATAGGCAGAGTTATACTTTTAATATGATCATGCATTTTTGAAGTCTCAATTGAATAGTTATATTTGTTTTTCTATTATTTCAGCCCTGATGACGTCTTTTAGACGAAACAGCGTTGGCTGAATTAAGTATTGCAACGAAGAATGATTTGATATATACCACAAAGCTGCAAGTCTATAATTTGAATAATCGAATGACCACTTCCAGAGAGGAATTTTTTTTGATTTTAATTACAATAAAGAAGAATGGATCTACATTATGAATTATCTGCCTAATGACTTCTTTCGCTTTGAAGAATTGATTCTAATATAGACATTATTGTATTTAAATTGTGTTGCTCCTTCTTCTTGTAATTTAGCACTTTTCAAACGGTCATGCTAAAAATGTGGTATATGTATCTAATGTCCGTGGGGTTTAGAATATATAGACAAAACCACGCAAAAAATGCAACATCGTATCATACAACATCAATCAAGAATTAGGGGTCAGGTTACTCATGCCTCACTTGTTGATCACTATATTAGAGTATAAGCATGCTCAAAGAGACATGGAATGGTGCTGTCTGTTTTGTGACACTTGTGATAACTTGTTTATAACACATAGCTTTGTCCTGGGTCTTTGGTTCTTTTTGGAGTTTGAGCTACTGGTTTGCTACATGAATGCATTGTTGTATATTCAGGTGTGTAACACATGGATTCACTGATATCCTATAAATCATCTGCGGCATTCAGATCCACGTTTGAAGCTGTCTTCATTTCTTTTCATGTAGAAAACCAAAGGGGTTTTAAATTAATTATTCTAAGCATTGTCCTGAGGATGATCTCATATATTAAGTATAACAGAGACCAAAACGTTGACGTCCTTTCGCTACTTGCTTCTGCAATCAGGGACGGCTCCTCCGCTAAGGCGGAGCGTCGACCCAACTGGTTTTCAGCACTGCAAAAAAAGACAAATAAAATGATAATAACATGCATGTTATTATCGATTTATTCTTCCGTGCTGAGGCAGTTCTGGGGGCGGGGCTGGGCTGCTCACAGAGCAGAGGGAGGAGTGGTTGGGGCACTTTCTAAGTGCGCATGATGGCTTGAACGGCCTTCTTTGGCTGGCCAAACAGTCATGCACACTTAGCATGTTCTCCACTGGGCTGTAATGCACAGCCTAGGTGAAGAACATGCACAGCCCCCCAGTCCCTGTCTGAGCGCCGAACCATGGTGCTCAGACCAATCACGCAGCTTCTGTCATGGTGACCGTATCGTTGTGATTGGCTTTGGGGAGTTTGGGAGCCTGTGTGCTTCTGGGTCACACAGAAGCAGAGGACGGAGAGGATGGAGGAGAGGCGTCAGACGGCCAGCTGGCCAGCCAGCCGGTCCGCAGGTAAGTGATCTTTTCTTTCATTTTTTTTTAAAAATCCCCTGTCCCCGCCCAACTACTACTGCCTGGGAGCAGCCGCCACTGTCTGCAATAATAGTACTGTGTCGATCACCATTTGAGTAATCTCTTCACCAACGTACTCATCATGGGATCAATATTTGACTGCAAGAGTGGATCAACACTAACGTGAACCTTAACACCAACTGTGTTGTTTGGAATGATTGAGGGTCACTTCGGTGTTGGATGCTAGAAACTTTACAACCCCATAATTTTTATATGTGATATATGTGTTATCTTGTGGTTTTCATTTTGTTTCAGTAACAATGTTTTCTCTTTTTGTGTATGCCTGGTTTTCTTTTTCCATGTTTGTGATAGTTGTCTACCTTCATTTAATTTATGTTTTCATGCATGAATGTGACCTAAATTATTCTTTGGATGAATCTATAAGATATACAGTTAATGATCCCCCTAGTCAGAACCTCATCCTTTTGTTTGTATAAACCCAAGCTCGAGAGAGTTGTTAGGTTGCCTATATTTATCTTTAGACCCAATGCGTGGCATTGCTTATTTCCTTAGCAATCCTGCTAGCCACCAAATTACAATTGCAGGTTTACAATTCAAAATCAGAAGTCAGTGAGTCACTGAAGGCTCGAGTCAGATGCCTCGCTCTCACTCAGCTCGAGTTCCTTTTGGAACTTCGAGCCAAAACGAGCCAAGCCTTCACATGGCTTCTGTCACTCTCTTTACCTCAATCACCAAGCCTCCCTGCACCACCTGCACTCCAGTGGTAGCTTAGGGGCTGTCCACGATATGCCATGTTCATTTTGCAGATGGGGTGATAGTGAAGACTTTGCGTTGTGCTGTAAAAATGCTTGAAGAGGGAAATCATGCTAAAAAAATGTCTTCATCCATTCTGACAGCACTTTAATTGTTGGTGTGTTTTTGTGGACCTCCGTAGGAGTTCCAAAACAAAAATAAATTAATAATAATAATAAAATAAGACAGCACTCTGCAGAGTCTTAATGGTCCACCCATCTGAAAGGCCATCCCCAACCCAGGAGCCAGTGAAAAATGCAGAAAGCCCACACGTTGTGGGCTCTCTGTGAAAGTCTGCTGGCAAGTGAGCTCAGCACTTCACTTGTGTCATGTGAACTTCGTGGGCTCTTCCATACCTTTGTTTTGTTCAAGCGTGCAATCACCTTCATTGAAGGGGTTGAGCCTATCCTGAAATCTGTCTCTTTGTTAAGTCAGGTGAAGCAGGTGATAGCTACCTTAAAAGAGAGTACCCTGCCTTATTTTAACAAAATATTGTCATTTTTTCAAGATAATCTTTGTTTCAGCTTGATTTAACTTATAATATAGGCATTTATTTAACACAATGTGGTGTTTAGCTCGTTAAATAAAGACAAAGCATTAACACAATGTAGATCCTTAAAGAATTAAAGACAAATCATTAACCTCGTGTTTGATTTAATAAGGCATAACCTTGTCAATGTATAATAAGAATCCATGTCACATATAGGATACAAATGACAAATGACTTGCCTCTTAGTTCATAAATGGTATCGTCATTAGGGCGGGGAGGTGTCATTATATGAATGTTTCTAAATTCATGTTTAAAAGCTATCACTTTTAATACCGCTCAACCCTGTGATATGATGTGGTGAATAAGGTGAAACGCTTCAGTGTGTTTAAAAAAAATAATAATAATTTTGAAGAGACTTTGTCTTATTTTTACATGATGTTCTGTAGTATCTGCACTGCATCCTTCACAGCCTCTGATTTATTCCTGTAGAATGTTCATATTGTTATGATGCATTAGAATGTTCCCTGACTCCCTGATGTCAGTTGAGAGCTGAGGCTGAGCGGGTAGGAACCTGCTCCTGGTGGGGTTCATTGGATCCATCTTTTTCACTTCATATTCATTCTCCTCAAATGTACTTACCTGGAATAAACCTGATTATCTACCACTCGGATTGTATACTTGATTCATTACCCATCACTACAATTTGGCGACGATGATGCCTAGGTGCTGTTCTCCCTCAACCAGGTAGTTTTGGTAATGATGGTAGCTTGAACAAAGCGGAAGGCAGTCATTAAAGCAGGGAAGCAGAAACGCTTGTTTTGAAAGGGCATAAATTACCAAAAATGAGCCGTAAGTTATAACAGTTCCAAAATTTAATCAAGGCATACCAACGTGAAAGATCAAGCAGAAAGGCTGGGGAATCCACAGAATATATCAGAACACTCAGAAGGTAAGGGAATCCTCCAGAAGTTGTAGGAGAAACACGATGGCATAAAGTAAATTTCAGCAGGGAAATCCTCATAAGTTGTAGGAGAAGCACGATGGCATGAAGTAAATTTCAGCAGGGACTGGCACTTAAGGATGAATGCGACCGGTTGGATGGTCACTGGTGGGGTTCACATGATGGGGTGCCAGTATGCTTGTGAATAATAAATGAATGAAAACGAAATTCTTTACCTTGTAGTTTCGTGGTCTTGACAGTCAAAACGAAATTCTTTACCTTTCACAATTTCGTTCGTTGGTTCACAATTGCACCGGTCTGGCCAATTGGTGTGCTTGGCGATACCGTGAACTATGTGTTTGGTGTTCACATCCTTGTCATCTCCTTCTCTTTTGTCTTTTAAGGAGAAGATGTGTTCTCTCTTGTCATTTAAAGAGAAATTCTCTTGTCTTTCTTATTTCTCCTTCCTTTTGTTTGCATTCCTTCCATTCCTTCTTTTATCCTTTATATGTTTAAAACCGTACTTCATAATTTACCTTTTATCCTTTATATGTTTAAAACCGTACTTCATAACTTACCACCTTTTCACTTTTTCACCATTACTCTTTTCTCACTTCTTTTATTACCTTTTGTATTTAACTCTTCTTCTTCTTACTTACCTGGTTGCTACTTTTCCTTAATTGTTCATTGTTATTTTATTGTTATTTATATGTTTCCACCTTAAACTTCTTTTTAATACTGTTGTAAAAAGGGAGATGTGTAGTATCTGCACTGCATCCTTCACAGCCTCTGATTTGTTCCTGTAGAATGTTCATATTGTTATTATGCATTAGAATGTTCCCTGACTCCCTGATGTCAGTTGAGAGCTGAGGCTGAGTGGGTAGGAACCTGCTCCTGGTGGGGTTTCTTTGGATCCATCTTGTTCACTTCATATTCATTCTCCTCAAATGTACTTACCTGGAATAAACCTGATTATCTACCACTCGGATTGTATACTTGATTCATTACCCATCACTACATGTTCGTTGCATGATTTAGATGCCAACTATTTTCAGGACTCGGCTCGTGCTCAGGCTCTTCTAAGAGCCAAGCCAGACACTTGGCTTGGCTCTCTTTTAATTTGTTGGCCCAACTCTAAACTGCACACTGTACACTCGTGTTCCTGCTTATATCCCACCCAGAAACAGCATGATTGCTCAACAAGGCACTGGGTAAGCCAAAACTAAAAACAATATTTAAACCGCCCTACAAGGAGGGGTTTCATTTCCAGCACTTCTCCAGGTTGTCACTTCTTCAGGTATTTTCAGGAAAACTCTAACATTGCTACTATAAAAAGGACCATTTCCTCCCCTCGTTATCCTGGTTAGCAACAAGGTTTAATATCTGAAGTACCAAAAAACAGATGCCCGAAACAATGAACACCCGTGATAAAGACGCTCATGTCATGTTTCCAACATGCTTTTAACCTGTTTTCACATCAGTGCTCTACATCACTTTAAAAATAAGAAAACTAACACAAGCGACGGTGCCCTCGCATCACTGTCTTTGGAGGTACAGTATTTCGCTTCAGAAAAGCTGTACAATAACCTGATGGCCTGTAAACTTCTGACTGCGCATGCGCCTTGTCAGGCCTCACTGCTTGCCAATTGAAAAGAAACCTGCATCACCAAACCCTTTCGAGACGAGGTCCTTTATGATTTATGTGCCGAAATGTTTTCATAGAGAGCACCTGGACTGTGAACGACGCTAATATAAAATATGAGAAATATATTCTATTTAACATTTGTGATAGACAACGTATGTATTTTCCTATACCGTGCCATTTAAGCACTCACACTGTTAAAGAATAGAGCCCCGTAGGAATATTTCAGCACAAAAGAACCTCTTTTAGAGTTAAAATTCCTTCAGAACCCATTTCGGTTATCTTAATAGAAAGCCAAAAGAAGCCGCCTGGTAATGAAAACTCTTAGGATCCCAGATTGTATGGACGTCTGTAGAAAATGTGCTTAACCAGTCAATTGCTTTCTAACACCGCGCTGTATCTTTGCATTCAGTCAACTGGAAATATTACCCATTCTCTGCCCTAAATTCTGACAAAGGCATTCCGAACCAACGGCCTGTAGCCCCGTATATTGCATTCACGAGCGCCATTACTACCCCTTCTCTGCAACATGAAATGCCGGAGCCACCCGGCATATCTCACCTGCTAATAGAAATGTTGCTGGCTGCCGTCTGCAAGGCACGGCGGCCGCTGGAACCAGAGGGAGGCCGGCTTTCCGGACAGGCCTCCTCCCCTCGAGGAGTCAGGGACAAGTCAACAAAGGCTTCGCCATCCTCTCGGTCCAGAGGGCCCAGCAGCTCTGCGGAAAAAGATAGCACAATGTGAGCTTATCAGGCCCAAGACATAAAACGCGTGCATCTTCGCAGCTCTTGTAGGGTGCTCACACAATCTCATTACATGCACATTTTCACATGAGAAGTTCCTATTACACTGACAAAAAATGATCTGAACGAGTATTAAAAAGCAGAGTGGTCAGATTGGATGACTACCGGATCTGATTATTACAGTTTACTATTTCTAGCCGGGCTGGTGGTATTGTATACATGCTGAAAAGATGATGAAAACACAGCATTCGGAGTTATCCAACAATACAATGTACTCAGGGAATATAACGTTTGTTACAGTCTCCTAACGAGTCTGTCTTATAGCAATAATCAAAATTGTAACTTTTTAAAAATAATTGATTATCTCTATCTGCAGAACTACACCAGTATTTGTTTTAACGGCAATAACTGGCTTTGTTATATATGTGTTGGTATAGTACAAAACTCTTGTATATACAGATATTTTTTCTTGACCTCTTACAGCATACAATAACAAGCACTTGCAATGCAGTAGGTCTCGCATTTGCGAGAGTTTAAGCTATTGGCATTGTAAATGACAATGCCTTTTATTTATCTGTTTTGATAATTAACAAATAAAAGGCATTGTCATTTACAATGCCAATAGCTCAAACTCTAGTAAATGTGAGACCTATTTCATTTCAAAGAAGCGACCGCCATTGTCCCGGGCTGCTTGGAAAGTGAAAGCGCGCATGGCGCGCTGAATGTTGCAGGAAAGCATGTCGTGCTGCAGTAGGAGAAACTCATTAAAGAAAATAGTGCTTACAGACTAAATAAGACATGCCGTGTAACAACAGAAGTAAAAGGTCCAGTCCTCATGGGAGGTTACAAATGAAGACAAGGCTGTACAAAGGAGGGACTAACAAGCCTATTAACGAATCAGAAGCCAGCATTTACAAAGGACAATGACACAAGCCAATGAAAAATATGGGCAGAGAGTGGGCGGAGCTTCAAGTCCATATTTGAATACAGCATGCCTCGCAGAGAAGCGCATGCGCTGCCCAGGCTCGACCTAAAAATCACAACGTTATCTACATAACACGCTTAACTGGTAAGTTGCTCAGTGGGCTAAAATGCTCAGCTGGATTGGTGCTTTCCTAGGGGCCTACAGACCAAATGTTCGAATACCAGCAGAGCTAACGCTGTCTCCCATCATTCTAAGATCGATTAAAGGAGTACCACTGAGTTGATTAATAATAACATCCTTAATTTTATTTTCTAGTTAGCGTAGTACAAACATCAAAGCATCTTCCGATTTCAGAAGTGCCGTCTGAAGTTGCATCCAGAAGTGCTGTGCAGTTGCCTCTACCTTGCGGAGAGGTTGTTTTAGGTCTTGCGTGTTAGTTTCAAGGTCCATAGTACAAGTACCCACATAGTCTACATCTTGCTGGAGGGATGTAAGTTTGCTTTGGCGGTCCGCACGCAGATTTTCCAATGATGCGTTCATGTCTGTCTTAAAATCTTCCCACAGTTCGCGTTTAAAGTCCCTCAATGACGTCAAGAGATCTTCCCTGGTAAGCGCCATATTGTTGTCTGAGCTTCCCACGGGGGCTACTCTCCTCGTATCAGGTGGCGTAGAGTAGTTCGAGACTGTTTACTTTTTTTTTGGGGGGGGAGGCATAAAGTTTGGAAGGGAGCTACAACAGCATATAGCAATAGTAGACACTAAAATCTTGCACATTCACTCAGGTTGCTATCTGTTAACAATGGAGAGAGCTGGTCCTTAAACGGATCACTTAGCTATAGGCGCCATTTCTTCATAAGTTGTGGTACAGCAGTGCTCCCAGAAACATATGGGTGAAAACTAACAATGGAGTATGAGCATAGCTATCCAAGCAGCAGCTACACAAAAAAAGCCTGGCTTGGTCCTCCCAACACGCAGGAGCGCTCTCCATCGCTTCTCCGATTCGTTGTCCTGCGCTGCACTACAAAAATCAGGCCCTGCAGCTCACTTGCGCCTCTAATCCGCTGCCGCCATGTGTGAAAACGAAGCGGTTCGTCTCCGGCCCTTCAATTGCTGTCCCCGGGGGCAGCCATCTTAAGGTCAGGCAACCGTGTCTGCCTGCTCCCCTCGTCGCCGCCCCTGAGATTAGTGCTCCGGCCGCCGCTGGACCCAGGACCCGGTGAGCAGTCTGTTCGCCCCCCCTTCTGAGGTACTCACAGAGTTGCCTTCGATGCCGGGCGCTTCAGGTCAGTGCAGCAGCTCCGGACGTTGGATGGCAGCCACAAGCAGGAGGCGGGCCACACTCCGTAATTCCCGGAGTCTCATTACCGAATACCTTGGTCCTTCTCGCCGACCTCGCTCCCTCTCCCCTGTGTGTCGCTGCCTTCCGTCTTGCAGTGCTAACTTTTTTGGGGCAGGGAAGGTCAGAAAGGCGTGGTCCGGGATTCACTCAGTGCTGGTTTCAACAGTTTACAGTTACCAAAAATGGTACTATAGGGGGGTGTGGCTAGCCGACAACCAAGATGGCCGCTCTGGGTTAGAGCTCTGGTCGGCCGCCGGCTAATTCCCCACAAAAATCCATCACATAGATCCGCCTGACCGGAATCATCGAGGTCAGAAGAGCGCCTCGAGCCACTGATCATCCGGAGCTTCCCTTGAGTCGATTTGGTCACCGGACACCGGCGCCAGCACCAACTTCGTTCCGCGGCCGCGGGACGAGGACGGGCCTGGCAGTGACGACGCGCAACCTGGGCTGCGGTTGGGGAGCGCGCTGAGAGCCGTCGGCCCGGGAAGATACCTGAGGCTGCCGAACGTCCTTGCCGGAGGAAGGCACGGACTGTACACATCGGATTGCACCAGGAACCATTGAGCTGCGCTCCAGATTGCCGGTGAGTTGCGCGAGCCCGAGGCGCCCTGCTCAATGCACCTGGGCTGGGCAGCTTACACGAGACGTTGCTGCTTGACGATCTGATCGCTGAGTGACGGTCGAGGGACGGCCTTTACAGCGTTGCGACCTTGCCTGCTCTGGGGGATGAAGTGGTGACACCTGGACGCCCAGAAGCCAGTGGGGCCGGTTCTCTTGGTCCGGACTTCCCTCCCCCCCCTCCCTTCTTTTCTTGTCTCCCTCTGATGCTCTGCCACTACGGGGAGTGGGGGGCACGACTCCCCAGCAGCGGGTAGTGACGCTCCTCGAACTTTCCTGTGCACTGACAACGGGGCGGCATTAACCCCGAGAAGACAATCCGGGAGGCCCAGGCTGCGCCGCTGTAGACTTCACCGGCCGCCATTTTGGGACACGTGCGACCCTTCGCAGTAGGGACAAGTGCCCAGCAGCTGAAAGACGGTTTGTGGTTGTGTTCAAGTGTCCCCTGCCTATCCTGACTTCTGCCATTTCTTGCTTGAGGTGGAGGTGCAGGACACAATGGCCACATCAAGGGGACCAAGCCATCCACTCTCCAGAAGTTGTCTAAATACGCCAACTCCAAATCAGGGGACTCTGAGGTGCAGCAACCGGAAGAAGTAACAAAACGGCAGTCAACTGATGAAGGCCCAACACTGGCAGACATAATGGAGGCGGTACATGGGGTCCGTACGGCGCTGGAGCTCAAAATCGATACTGTCTCCATCGATGTCAATTTGATCCATACTGATCTGCGAAAAATGGGGGACCAGGTCAAGACAAATGAAGGGGCCATCGCTACGCTCACGTCTTCCACTGTACGCCTGGAGTTGGTGGTCAAGAATTTGCAAGTCCAGACTACTGACCTCGAGGCCCGGCTAGAAGATTATGAAGGGCGCGCAAGAAGGAATAACGTCCGCATTTTAGGAGTTCCCGAACGGGCGGAGGGGCCGGCTACGGATCTTTTCGTGGAGGACTTAATCCAAAATCATCTGCAACCACGGTCCCTTTCCAACTACTTCTCTGTCGAACGCGCCCACAGAGTACCGGGTGGCCCTCCAAAGCCGGGCGCTCCCCCCCATCCTATCCTGGCGCGAATCTTCAATTTTCGGGACCGCGACGTCATTCTTCAGGCCGCTAGGAATGGACCACCCTTAAAATTTGAGAATTCCAACATAACCTTTTTTCCGGACTTCACTCACAAGGTGCAGTTGAAACGTCGCTCCTTCCTGGAAGTCAAACGCGCTCTTCGGGGACACACTTTGAAATATGCCATGCTCTTCCCAGCGAGGTTACGGGTGCAGGTGGACGGCAAGTCGCTGTTCTTCCAGTCCCCAGAGGAGACCTGGGACTGGCTGGAGAGGTGGAGCTCAGCCTCGGACCAGGACACTGCTTCCCGGGACCACGCACAAGTCTCCGCACGTCCTTCAGGGAGGCTTAGTTGAACTCATGCGGTGCAGGTTGCAAAGTAACCGAAGTATATAGGGACTCAATTCTGGTAATCTGTAACGTGATTGAGACATTGTTTGAGCCCCTGGGTTGAACTCCTGGGGCGCTGGGGATGAGATTCTTTTATCAAGTGCGTATGGGGTTATGTATGTTTGTCTTTAGGTGATTATTTTTGGTGTCTCTTTAGTCCATTTGAAACAGACTCTTGGAGCGTATAGAAATGGTGGGATGTGGTTTATTGAGGCGCTCGAGATCATAGACTCTCATTTCGAGCTGCCCGTTCTTTAGAATTAGATTCTGGTGAGATATATGGTTCTTTTGGGGGAAGAGGGTCGAATCTTGGGTCACGTTGGTTGGGTAGCGTTTCCTTCTAATTGGGTTCTTTATGGGTATCCAAGCGCTCTGCAAATTGGGGTAGTGGGCAGTTCTGCGTCCACGATGCAGGGAGGCAGGGTGGGGGGGGGGAATCCAGGGCGTTCTACAATGGGGGTTGTTTGGTTTTTGTGTTATGTTTTAAGCAATCTGTCTGTGATGCTCATATACATTTATATGATGGTAGCTGATGCATATGGCGATTTTATATATATATATATGTCCTGGTATGGTGTCCTATTGTATAATATGCTTCGCCGGGCCCTGCGGGAGGTGGGGCCCTTGATTCAAAATCCTAATGGGTGACACTCCCGCATTTTCCACTCCCCGGGGTCGAATTAAACTGATTACCTGGAATGTTAACGGATTAGGAGATTGGATCAAAAGGGGGTTAGTCTTACAGTATTTGAAGCGACACTCTCCAGACCTTATACTGCTTCAGGAGACACACATACAGGGCACTACATATAAGGCACTGAATCGTTGGGGCTACAAACTACTCGCTCATGCGGGATACACCAGGGGATCCAGGGGGATGGGTATCCTTGCAAGGTCCTCCCTTCCCTTTCAGGTTAAGAAAGTCACATCTGACCCGGTTGGGCGTTTTGTCACCGTCTCCGGGGATTGGGAGAGTCGATCGCTCAATGTGACCTCCCTATATATTCCCCCTAAACTTCACTCCTCCACTCTGACCGCGTTGGGCTCACACCTGTTAAATTTACCTGAAGGAGACACCTTGTTGGGGGGGGGATTGTAATGCCGCCATGGTCGGAGAACTAGACCGTTTGCCATCCCGCCGACCTGAGCCACAGGGAAAACTGCTATCCGAATTTTTATCGGCCCTTGGACTAATTGACACGTGGCGTACTTTCCTCCCCTTATATCGGGAATATACCTTTCTGTCCGGGGTCCACGGGAGTCTGTCCCGTATTGATTATGTTTTTACCATGCCTCTCAGCTTTCCATGTTTAGCGACATTTCCTTTTTACCCAGGGGCATATCCGACCACTCCCCGATCCTGGCGTATTATGGTGGTGCTTCTCCCCGCTCACATCGAGAGATGGCCCTTAACCCATGGTATCTCAGAGTTCCGGACATACGGGATAAGTTGCTAAAGGCCACGTCCGACTATTTCGCAGAAAATGAGGGCTCCGTCGATTCCGATGTAACGCTGTGGGAGGCATTTAAGACGGTGGTTCGGGGGTGTGGGGTGGCAGCGGTGGCAGGCCACCGAAAAGAAAAACGTAAGCGGCTCGAAGATATTGAATTAGAGGTGGCTACTCTTGAACGTGATCTTATTACATCTGCCTCCCCAGACACTTCGCATAGGCTTGCGGTGAAGCAAAAGGAATACCATGATATTGCTAGTGAGGCAGCCCAGGCGCATTACCGTTCTACTCAATATAGGGTGTATGAAATAGGAGATAAAGCCAGTAAATTATTGGCATGGTTAGACAAGCGAGAAGCAGCCAATAGATGGGTGGCTGAAATTACAGCTCCGGACGGTGAGAGACCTCTACCCAGGAGGAGGCCGCCGACCTACTTTCCACCCTCCCCCTGCCGAGTTTGGACCCCCAGGATATGGCAGACCTTGACGCTCCTCTTGATCCTGAGGAGGTGTCGAAAGCTATTGGGGCATTGCGTTCTGGGAAGGCCATGGGGCCTAGTGGCCTCCCAATTGAGCTATACAAAGCGGCCTCACCGGTTATTGCTCCGTACCTCCTGCGAATGTATGATGAAAGTGTGGAGCATGGGGCTCTCCCCGAGACACAACGCTTGGCTAACATAGCAGTTATATACAAGGAAGGGAAACCCCGAGATCAATGCGGTTCCTACCGACCGATTTCCCTTCTTGACCCAGAGGTCAAAATCCTAGCTAAACTTTTGGCTCTTCGCCTGTCACCCCATCTTCATAAGTTGATCCATCCGGACCAATCAGGATTCATGCCGACCAAAAATACGGCACTCAATCTCCGCCGCCTCTTCGGAGTGTTGGGCAGGGCCTCCACCATACAAGAAGACGCGATAATTGTGTCCCTAGACGCTAAAATGGCGTTCGATATGAAGGAATGGCCCTTTTTATTTGCCTCCTTGGAGAGATATGGTTTTGGTCCACGCTTCATGGCCTGGATACGTTTACTATATTCCAAGCCTTTGGCCCGCGTTACAGTTAATGGTGGCAGGTCGACAATTTTCGAACTGGGGAAGGGCACGAGGCAGGGCTGTCCCCTGTCGCCGCTGCTCTTTGCGTTAGCACTGGAGCCCTTAGCGGTGTGGATTAGAGGGTACCCGGCTATCCGTGGATTAAATAGGGCTCCGGATTGGTCGGATAGAATATCCCTCTACGCAGATGATATTCTTTTGTATTTAGCCAGGCCCTGGTCTTCGTTACACTCAGTGCTCCATATCCTGGCCCTTTTCCGGAAATACTCGGGCTACACTATTAATTGGGATAAATCCTTGATATATGTCCTCAGTGGGAATCCTCCAGGGCTCCCCGGGGGTTGTACGGCCGGTATTGTCACGGAGGGATTCCGTTATTTGGGTATCTATGCTACGAACGACCGGGATGCCTTCCACAGTAGAAATCTCCTTCCTCCCCTCCATCGCCTTCGAGCGGATGTGCAACATTGGAAGGAGTTACCCTTACCCTACTTGGAAGGGCGGCCCTTTTTAAAATGATGGCACTCCCCCGCTTTCTGTACGCCCTGCAGAATACACCCTACCCAGTTTCGCCACACTATTTTTTAACGATTGATTCTGAGGTCCGCTCCCTGTTATGGAATGGCGGCGCTCCCCGGATTGCGTTGGATAAACTCCTACGTAGCTGGTACGATGGCGGTATTGCTCTCCCCGCAATTAAAACGTATTATTGGGCCTCTCAATTGGTGGTCCTCAATCACTGGGCCCATCGTCCTGTGACGGACCCAGCGTATAGAATGGACCGTCTTAATATGCCGGCTGGTAATTATATGAGGGCACTATATGGTGGGCCCAAGCATGTACCTACATTCCCACCCACTTCCACCACAGTTTCAATCTGGCATGCAGCCACCTCCGCGCTGGGTTGGAAGGGTAAAATTACGCGTGTTACTCCATTATTGGAATCCTGTCACCTAGGGATGTTGTCAAATTATCCCGGTTTTGATAAATGGGACCTGATTGGTCTCTCTGCAGTCGGGGACATGTGGGGGAAAGGACATGGTGGTTCCATTTGCTGAATTACAGGGTAAATACCAGTTGCATGAGGGGGAAGCATTCCGTTATCTACAAGCACTCACCAAAGCCATCCCCAAAGGCTCTGATCTCCCCGCTTCATCACCTCTAGAAGATAGACTCCTAGACGACTACCTGCTGGATAAGGCTATTTCCCTAACTTACCGTAAGATACTTAATAATCTGCCAGAACCACTTGATAAAATTCGTATGAAATGGGTGGCCGACTTAGGGGACATGCCAGATGAAGATTGGAGGGAGGCCCTGGCATCTCCCAGGGAAGTGGCCATCAGGTCCCGATTTAAATTCATCCAACTGAAACTATTACATAGAGCCTATTACACTTCCACGGCCCTGGTTAAGATGGGATTCACAGCCTCCTCACTTTGCCCCCGTGATTGTGGTGCCGTGGGTACTTTTCTACATCAATGGTGGGACTGCCCGGTTCTCCAACACTACTGGAACGAGATCATATCCACTATGTCCCAAATCTGTCAGAAACCGATAGGGCTTCCCCCTAGGCTCTGTCTTTTAAACATCTGGGACGCTACGGATCTGAATCGCACCGAACAAATGTGGGTCTCTCTGGGTTGTATTGTAGCAAAGAGAAATATTGCCAGAACATGGAAGGGGGGAGTCGTGCCCCGCCGTACGGACTGGGCTGCAGATATGGATTGGTGCATGCAAGCCGAGAGGGTGATATACGAAGGCAGAGGCTGTCCGGGCAAATGGACTAGACTATGGGGCCCATGGAATGAATATAGAGGACTTTTATGTGCCCCCTTCGCAGATGATATTCCATATAATATGGATAGGGAGTCCCCTTAGAGATTTGATATTATGATATATCTATATGTCATCACTACTGTTTATTTTGACTTTATTGATCATTTGTGTGAGGTATTTATTTTACATGAGGTGTCCTATTTGACGATTGCTTCTTTTATGTTGTTGTTTTATTGTATGTTCATAATAAAAAGATTTATCAAAAAAAAAAAATGGTACTATAATAAATTAAATACATGTTCTTACAACGTTTTTAAATTAGGAATATCTGTAGAGTATACATCCAAAGTAAGCATACATTTAAATGTTTAATATATATAAATATATATATTAATATTACACAGTGGTGGTCGGCACTGTGTAGTTATAGTTAGGTCAGAGTTTCTGTAGAAAAGACACTTTTTCATTTGCTAATAACTTTGACATCATTTGATTAATCTGCACAAAACTTCCCCCAAAAAAGTTCATCCAGTTTGGCTGCTTCATGGAAAGTTTTGCGCTGATCTGTCAAAAAATAGGAATTATAGGAACTTTGATTTCTCATACAGAAAAAATGGCTAAATGACACCATATTTGGCAAAAAGTTAAAACGTTACTCAGAAAGCATTAATTTTGTGATGTGGTCTAAATCCGTTCAGCTATTTTCTGGAAATCAGCATTTAAAGAGGGTCTCAGGTTGAGCATGAAGGGGCTAAACCTCAGAAAAAGTGATGTACATCTGGTTGGCCCCACGGGACTCCAATGGAACCAAACATTTCAAAAATAGGCCACTCTTATTGGCCAAGGAAATTTTTTCGCCCTTTAGTCATTTTGGTACCAAATGAGCTACAGAAAATGTTGAGTTCAGCATTACAGGATTTGGTCCTGTAGTCCTGAAAATATTTTGAAAAGGCCACATAAGGAGGCAGGGTGGACACACCCTGACCCCTAGGGTAATGTGGGGGTCACTAGAGGCCACCCTTCAAGTGAAATAATAATGTAAAAAAAAAAGAATTCAACTTTGCGTTGCGACCTACTGGTGGGTCACCAGCCGATTTCTGGTGGGTACAAAAAAACAATAAATAAAAATTACTTTACCTTTTACATTTAACTTGTCACATTTGTTGTGCTTCAAAGACCAAGTTCAAATGTCAGGCTATGTCTTCTGAGAAATTGCTGCTTATTCATTTAACGTGGGGATTGATGTCTACTTTTCTTTCTCTGACTACAAAGTGAAAGGATTTTTTAAAAGTGAACTATATGACAATCTTGCTGGGGTACATGAAACGTGAATGGAAAGGCTGTTGGATATCATTTTTAAAACAACAAAATAGAAATAGAAATGTACACAAATTTCTGAATGTTTCTGCAGTTGGAAAGCAAAAAGGAACCAATTTGTTTTTGTAATTCTGAAACGTAAAGGAAACAAAGATTTTAATAGGATCAAAATAAATCGAGACGCTTTTACTTGGTGATGCGCAAATGATAAATATTCACTGAAACCAGACTTCCACACATTATAATTTGTGCGCTATATAGTTTTAGAAGTAAAACTGTATGTCTGTATAAATTTAGTGGTCATTTCAATAAAAAATGTCCTGTCTATAAATGACGCTATAACACTATGCTTTAGTAATAGATTTGTGACAGTGTGCTCCAAAATGCACCACCAGCTACGTACTACACCCTTACCACTCTTCTGCTAAATACGTTTGCTGCACTTTGAGTGAAGCTAGGATTTTTCACAATCCCTATGACTTCAGCGATGTAACATTGATGTCAGCAGCCCCACTCGTAAAATTGTTCTAGAACCACTCGTGCAAAGGTGCTGAACTATGTCCCTAAGTGTAGTTTGAAAAAAAACCCTTGCAAGTATTGCCAAGCAAGACTCTTAGAGAACCTTCCAGTATTTTTTTGCTGCCAGTTTTTTACTTCACAAGGCCATTTCAACAGAGAATGTGCTCACTATAAGTAATTATACACAATCATCCCACTTGTTTATGACTTTCACACATAAATTGAGAAATTTGGATGTGGCCTAATGGCCAGAGCTGCTGAATTTGGATGTGGGGAAACAGGTTGGAGTCCAGTTGTTGGTTCAGGGCAAATCACTTAATCTCCAATGCTTAAAATAAAATATATATATTTTCCAAAATGCACCACTGTGCCTAGTTTTAACATAAAAATAGACAGGCCTTATCCCATTCTCTGTCACAGAAGAGGTTTTTCAAATTTGCTAAAATCACTGGTATCAACACCAACAATTTTCAGAAGCCTTGTGATTTTAGTGAACAGATACCACACAGGCCAGCACCACACTTTGAAAAGTGTTCCAGCTCCAGTGTAGCCAATCATCTGCCACTGTTATGGGCAGATCAATATTTTGGCCACAGTCCAATAAAGACATTTTGAAGTGTGTGGTCAAGGATGCAAAGAGTATGTTATTTTGGTAATTCATAGCACTGTGAAAGCATGCCTACTATTACAATAAAAAATCGCCTCCACCTTATATCCGTTAATGTTAGGTGGGCCGTGAAAGTTTGTTGGTCTAAAAACTGGTTTTGGTTCTATAAAGTTTGGGACGCACTGGTTTATTGGACTAATTAGAACTTCCGCCGTCCCAATCCCACTTATGAAATCACATTATTTTTTAAAACTTGTTTTATTATTTTTTGGGTTCACAGGCATAATTCAATTTAAACAGACTGTGTCACACAATACACAATTAATATTTTAAGTACACACACATCCTCTTGATATATCTTTAGTTCATATAGTATAATGTGTTTTGTGGTACAATATGGTTCTTCCTGTTCAGGCAAGCCAACCAAATCATCCTTATTTCTAAACTGCAACTTGTTCATATGGGTTCAAGATATGCCCCTGCCCTTCATTTGAAGTAATTCAATAGTCTACACTTTTGCCCAATTATCTATCAAGTTATAATAGACATAGCATTTTACTACATGCTTGACACATACCATATCTGTCAAGTCACCTACATTTGGTGGATGTTACCCTCTTTTTACC